>JACTOM010000047.1:2419-119040 GCA_015832385.1 Elymnias hypermnestra | reverse complement strand
TCGGACTATGAGAGTGAAGGAATAGAGAGTGCACTTGTGTACTATGCCTGCCAATCCGCAGTGGAGCAGCGTGGTGGGTCTATGCTCTAAAAACCCTCTCTCATATGAGCGAGGAGGCCTGTGCCCAGCAGTGGGACGTTAATGGGCTGCTACTTACCTTACCTTTGAAAAATAAGGTAAGGTAAGTAGCAGCCTTTTAACGTCCCACAGCTGGGCTTATTCCTCACAGATTGACCTTTAGGATTTTTATGGACTAACAATGATATTAATGAGTTCTAAAAGCCAATTAGGCATGTGGTTTTTTAAAGGCGAAATCTGCGACCCTTAACAGTAATCCACGAGTCTATCTATATCCATAGATTAAGCAGGGTTCTTCACAACCAAGAGTTGTGTCGGTACAGACCTCTTGAAACCCCTGACACCCACAATTCAGGATGAGGTGGGTGTCGTTGGGTTTTAAGTGAGTGCCACTTTACTTGCCTCGTGGCGAGGTTGCACAAATCTGCCCATAATTCGAACGGGCTGGTTCACGTTGGTCACCAATTCTGGGCCAAATCAGTGTTATTTTACTGCCGAATTCTTTCACTACAACTGATGGTGATGACAGCAAGAGCTCACGAAGTAGTGGACGCCCAGTGCTTTCAAGTATAAGATGCTGGCTGGGAATGCCGTGGAGGGGTATGTGTGGGGAGTAGTCTCTTAGAATATGCTCCTCTTCAACTTCCAGAATAACACCTCTACGGTGGGCGTTCTTTTTTTAGAGGTTGGAAAATGCAATTCACGCTCTTGCCTCGAGTGTTGGGCTTGGAGAAAACCCGATAAAATCCAGCGGAACCATCTTCATCCACGTGTGAAGGCACCTACGCTTCAGCGTCGTCCTGGTGTCACGATGAATGACGTCACCTATGACATACCTCAAGGCTCCTACTATCGGGCGTAGTTATTTATTCTGCTGAGTCTGCGGCCTTCTCCTCTGGTACCCTGAGTAGAAGTCACATCAATGTGGAGCAGACATATGCCTTCAATTTAGCTTTTACTGGAAGCTTCACTGGCGCAATGATACGAGTATTAATTGGCTTTGTCAACAGATATCCTGGCTTCGATTTCTGTTAAGACAAATTTAGAAAATTGATATTTTCTAATTTGTCTGCGTATGGAGCGATGAGAGGCTTCGATAGTGGATACTTACCACCGTAGAAGCAATAGGATTGTCTTCGAGTAAAAAGCTCTGTAGACATATCAAGATGTAAATTACCTCTTACCAGGTTAGTGCAATTCCACTTTAGGCTGCATCAAGTAGGATTACAGCCATGCAATATATTTAACTCATTTATATAGTCTACGACCACAATGTCTACAATCCGCTACTAAAAAACCATATCATTATTTTAATTAACAGCTATTTCGTAAACTATTTACAAAATAACAACTTACAAATTTCACAGAAGAAGTCATTTTTGTAATCAACCTTCGGGATTTTCCATTTGGCAAAAGTAAAATAATACGTTTATTTTATCGGAAGGAAATTTTTTTGCCACCAGAAATATAAACAGCTTTCTACATCAATGGAGTAAATGTTACATTGGTCAACTTGTTGCAGATGATGTGGTCCTGAATTCGAGACCCGAGATCAATTCGGAATTGAGCCTGAATGTTCTGTTCAGACGTTGTTGGCAAGGTAAGGAAAGTAACAGTCTATTGGTGTCCTAGTGCTGGAAACAGCCCTCCACACTTATAGGAAGGAGGGTTTCTAAGGTATAGACCAAACACGCTGCTCCACTACGAAAGACATAGTACACAAGTGCACTCTCTATACCTTCACTCCCACAATGGGATGTGAAGGCAATTCGACACAACTGGAGAGAGATCAGGAGCAGTACCGACGGCTAAACGTGCTCTCCGAGGCACAGGGGTGGAGGACACTGCCAACTATTATCAGAATAGTCCATGTCAATCTTTTATTGGACTCGACACTTGGACCTCATGTCGGTAATCGCACAAGCTGACCACTAGACCAAAGAGGCAGTATTAATAAAACCTCAGCTGTATGTTATGTAGTTTTTCCTTTTAGTCAGGTTGATGCTTGTTATTCGAATAATGAGTTCAATAGCTTCTTCGTTTGGTTAAACGCCTTTATATCAGGAAGTTTTAATTTAAACTAAAAAGGTATTTTAGTGTCGTTTAGCCCATTTCTGGAGGAAGGCTATAGGCTATATAACACAAAGCCTATTTAAGCTTTCCTCGATTTCCCAATTTTTTCCTTCTGAAAGTACCATTGTAAACTGTGAAAGTTGCGCAACAATTTATCAATTATAGTAATTTGTTGTCTGTCTGTTGATGCAGACGAGGTATCACGGGTTATCTAGTGGCCGCCGGAGGAGAAGGGATGCCAGAAGGCGCAGTTTTGCCCGTATGCTTTCCATTCCTTGAACCTTTGAGTCGGATTCATCCAGAGTGCCAGAGCTGAATGCGTCAGCGAACATCTGGCCCCCAGCATACGGATGAAGAGGGTTCCGCTGGGTGTTAGTGGGTATTCTAGTGCGGCCAGCGAGTCTCACACTGTCGGATGGAGTTGACTTCATCTGACGTGCGCAAAAGCATTTCCCAGCGAAAAAAAAAACGGGTTGATGTATAGGCATGTTATAGATTGTAGATTATTTAAATAACAAAGGTCCAAACGACTTGTTTCCTGTTGGACATGAAAGCTAAACACATTGTAACGTACAAAAGGAGTAACCATTAAGTTTCTTGCCGGTTTCTTCTCAGCGAAAGCAACTTTCCGAAATGGTGGTAGATTTGTTACCAACGGACAAAATACCGATGATTCAAAAGTGCTTTTTGAACCTACTTTAATATATATAGAGAAAGAAAGAGATGGAGAGAGAAATGACTCAGTATACATCAATCAATATAGGAAAAACTTTGAAAATCAAATCCTTAGAAATCCATTTAACTTTATAAAGTCACTATATTCAATTCAATTCAATTTTATTCAGTTATGCTGGCTAAATACTTATTTATTCGTTATCTATATGTATTTATTCAGCGTCCATTGACTTTGAATAATATAAGAAAATTACTAAGTTTT
Organism: Elymnias hypermnestra; assembly: GCA_015832385.1. NCBI lineage: Eukaryota > Metazoa > Arthropoda > Insecta > Lepidoptera > Nymphalidae > Elymnias > Elymnias hypermnestra. The sequence goes on along the minus strand of JACTOM010000047.1, from coordinate 115,952 downwards.
TGTTTTTCCCGATAAGTAAGTGTTACAGTAAAAGCTTTCATCTGAAAGTCAAACAGTCACTTTTATTTTATTTATTTGTATTTATTCTATCTCGAAATATAGATGATATGATAGTGTAATTTTATTTTTATATTTTATCATTTTGTAACCTGTGCACTTTCTTTTTGTATTATAACATCCAAATAAAAAATAGCTCGTTTCTATTGCCTAGGGAGTTTTATTTATGTATGTATTTAAAATCAACGGAATGAAAGAATATAGGGAAATAAAGTTTTGTCTCAAATTCTTGCATTTCTTCGTAATTTCTGCTTCTATATATTTATTTTTATTGCTGACAGTTTAGCGCTTAACTGTGATCACACCTGATGGTAAGTGATGGTACAGTCTAAGATGGAAACGCACTAATCTGGTAAGAGACAATTTACTTATGATTTCTACACAGCATTGTATCGGAACACAAATCTGTTTTATGACGGTGCCTTTGCTGGTAGGATGGTAACTAGCTACGGCTGAAGTCTCCAGTCTAGACTCAGACAAATTAGAAAATGTAAAAGTAAGTAGCAGCCCATTAACGTCCCACTGCTGGGCACAGGCTTCCTCACATCGAAGAGCGCTGGCTTTTAGAGCATAGACCCATCACGCTGCTCCTCTGTGGATTGGCAGGCATAGTACACAAGTGCACTCTCTATTCCTTCACTCTCATAGTCCGATGTGACAGGAATCCGACACGACAGGAGTGAGATCAGGCGCAGGACCGACGGCTTAACGTGCTCTCCGAGGCACGGGGGTAAATCACACCGCCAACTTCCCAACTTCGGGCAAATATTGAGAAAATTTTAATAGAAAACTCAATATTGATTTTTGAATTGACCCGACCTGGGATTTGAACCCAGGACCTCATGTCTGTAGTCGAACATGACCACACACCACTAGACCAATGAGCCAGAAAATGTAATTTCCTTAATTCGATGGCGAGTACTCGCATCACTACGCAAATATGTGTAGAGTAAATACCACTAACGTCCTATTACTAGGCGCAGGCCACCTCACTCATTGGAGAGACAGTTTTCAGAGCTGCACCACTGAGGGTTGACAGGCATATTAGACAAATGCATTTTTTTTTGAAGTGTGTAATAGCCCTACTGAATTGGACAGCGTAACCGAGAGGGGTGACGAGCGCAGAAGCTCCACCGAGGGTCGGGTCCATAGAAGGGCCCTGCTGCGTCGTGGGGAAAACGTTGCTCTAAAGGCGCCTTCTGTGAGGCTCGGATCTAGGCTTCGCTGCTGCCGAAAAGGGATAAACTGGTAGTGCTTAGTCTTGAAGCCCATGGGTCCGCGACTGGGGGCCGCGAGCGGGGTGCGTCAGATAGCGAGGACCTTGTCTTCGCCGGCGAACACGCTATTTATGTGTGTAAAAGGGCACTCCCATGCTTCGATCTGACATATTAGAGACTAGACTCCCGATCGGAGTAATTCTCATACTATCATATTGCGTTTAACATAATTGCGATTTTGAAGAACAACAGAAGAACCGAACCTCTGCACACCGACGACCAAATCAGTGGAACCAACATGGAAAACCGAACCACTGTAGTGAAACCCGAAGACCCAAACCTGAACAACTGATACCGAACCACTGAACCCTGAAGACCTGAAGCAACGAAGAACCGAAGATCTGAACCCTCAAGAACCGAAGACCAAACCAACTGGAACCCGCAAGATCAGAAGCACCGAACCACAAACAGCCCACTGGACCCGGAGGGATTTGCCAGATCCTGAATCCCTCCCCAACAGTTCTAATAATTAATTATATTTTCTTTTTATAATTTTATAACTTTGAAATAGTAGTCTGCATATGAACTTTTATGTTTTATACCATATTGTTTTTTCTTTAAAAATATAAATAAATGAGTTCTATTGGAAACCTAATAAATCTATACTAGTCTATACTAATATTATAAAGAGGAAAGGTTTGTCAATGTGTATGTATGTATGTTGTTACGTTTTAACACAAAAACTACTGGACCAATTTCGAAAATTTTTTCACTATTATAAAGCTACATTTTCACTGAGCAACATAGGCTTTATTACTTTCTCAAAAAAATAGGAATCCCTAATTAAAATGCATTAATGTAACCCAAGGTGTGAAAAAATTGGTCACATAAAATCTGTCATCGTGTGCGCTGCTAAAACTATTGAAGATAGAACAAAAAAATGTTCTACAATATTATAGAACGTGTTAATATCTACAAAACAGTCTGTAACACCATATACCTAACTACTGTATTTATGTCACTATAACTACTTTTTTGCATTTTAAAACTTAATAAAAGTACCGATAATAATCAAACCAGATTATTCATACCACTTTATTAATCCTTAGCCTGTTAAATATTTTATTAAAGACCGTTTCAATACCTGTAAAATACTGTTTAAATCAATATTGAGTTTTCTATCAAGATTTTCTCAATATTTGCCCGAAGTTGGGAATTTGGCGATGTAATCCACCCTCGTGCTTCGGTGAGCACGTTAAGCCGTCGGTCCTGCGCCTGAACTCTCCAGTCGTGTCGAATTGCCGTCATATCGGACTATGAGAGTGAAGGAATAGAGAGTGCACTTGTGTACTATACCTGCCAATCCGCAGTGGAGCAGCGTGGTGGGTCTATGCTCAAAAACCCTCGCTCCTCGGAGTGAGGAGCCCTGTGCCCAACTGTGGTAAGTTAATGGGCTGCTACTTACTTACTACTATTTAAATTTAAAAAATCGAACATTCAATTCAAAATAACGAATTTAAAAATATCTATCTTCTGAAGTTCTGAGTTAGTAAAGTATTACAAATAAATCTTTTCTTTAACATTATAGAAGAAAGTCTTGCATATTGTATATGATAATCAAGCTAAAAGTTACTTAATAAAACTCTACCTAAAATATTTTACCTAAATGATGTTATGAAGTGAATATCTTAAAAACCTTGTGAAATAAAACTTTTAAATCAGTGAAATCAATCTATAGTCCGAATTAGTACTTTCCCCTGCCACGAGATCGGTATTTACGCGGGTGACACTGCGGGGCATGGCTAGTAAATAAATAAGGCAATAATAAGACTGAAATTTACTTTATATATATATATACATATTTTTTCTATCCAGTTCCTTATGGTTATATCTTTAGTATATATGTATATTATCTGTATGTATATATGTATATTTTATACGTAGTTTATGTATGAGTATATGTATGTTTATAATATATCTTAAGCTTGTATGTATGCTGACATCGTCGTCGTCGTCGCTTCAACCGATGGACGTCCACTGCTGGACATAGGTCTCACGTAATGACTTCCACAAGGCCCGATCTTACGCCACCTGGCTCCAGCGGCTACCGGCGACCCTCTTTATGTTGTCGGTCCACCTTGTGGGGGTCTCCCTACACTGCGCCGTCCGGTGCGGGGTCGCCACTCCAGCACCTTTGGCCCCCAACGTCCATCGGTCCTTCGGACTATGTGCCCTGCCCATTGCCACTTCAGGTTCGCGATTCGCAGGACTATATCGGTGACTCTGGTTCTACTACGAATCTCTTCATTTCTAATTCGATCACGTAGAGAAACTCTGAGCATAGCCCTCTCCATCGCAGGCTGAGTGACTCTGAGCTTATGTCAGCATCCGCATGAGGCCCATAGGCCTCATGCGGATGCTGACATAAGCTCTTAATATTTATTAATATTCTTAGATTTTTCATATGTGTGTACCTACAACACATGTTTTATAAAATTCTACCACTTTCTGGGGTTCCTGGAAGAGATCTCTCCAAAGGGATAAGGTATCCTATGTATACTAACTTTAATTTGTTATTAATGTAACTTAATTTATATGTATAGATTCAGCGGAATATGAATGAAAGAATATAGGGAAACGAGTCGGTTTTTACACCTAGTGCCGAGACAGGTAGCATTTCATCGGAAAACGTAGAAAAAACCGACGCTCGACCACTTGAAGCGTTTCGAAGTAGAACAAAGTAGGTCGGCTCGCTCGGATGGATTCGTGCGAATCGGCAACCTTCGGCAAACTTCGGGCCCGGCGTACGCGCACACGAACGCCATACAACGCCGAAGTCGCCACGGCAACAGTCGCGTACACCGGGTCCGAAGCTATCTCCCAACCAACGTATAACCGGGGATGTAAATACACTCGTAAACATCGCACGGAAATGGACTGATTGTTTACATCAATTAATCATTGATAATATTCATTAAATAAAAGTGAAGGAACTGTTTTGAAAATAATGTTGTGGGAGACCAGTCTTAACGAGGAATCAGATACAGTGAGTTTCCCATTTATTATATATTAGAATTAAATGCTTTTTTTTAAATAATGCTCGAATAAAACGGCCCATGTGCGAGTGCGCGCATTGGTGTGAGTTAACTTTCTAGTTTTCGCTCGCTCGCTCGTATTAGCATAAAACGTGAATGGTTTTTCATAATACAAGCATGGGTTGTTTAAAGAGCTTTTTAGTTTGTAAATATTCATTGGGCATCTCCTCGGGCTGCGACATTGTTAGTAATCGCTTTATTAGATGTAAATAAATGTGGATTTTGACATCGGCGTGCGACTCGTCACGATCACGTCCCGCTGCAGAGTAATGCGACACGTCTGTAAAATTTAATTAATCTGTGCCCATTTATTTGATAAAATGTTTATCTGTTTTCAGTATATATAGAAATACAAACAAAATATTGACTTATTCTTATATTATAAATGTTGCAATCTAGTACAATCCTTTCATCCACCTATGCTGATATATTTGGCTTTATTTCTTTTAAAAAATGGCATTTTCTTATTTGTTTGAGTCTGTATTAGTAGAAGGCTTCGGCCGTGGCTATTTACCACTCTACTATATATCTACCGATAAGCAAGTGATTTGTATCCCGAAACAATGCTGTGTAGAAACCATAAGGTAAAATGTCTCTTACCAGATTATCGCGCTTCCATTTTAGATTGTATCATCACTTACCATCAAATATGATCCCAATCAAGCGCTTATTAGTCAGCTATGAAATAAATGTAATAAGAAAAGTTCTTTTGTAATATGATACGCAATACAACTTTACGCAAACTTCTTCATTTTCACTCTGATAAAAATAGACGTTAGTTCAGGGTTTATTCCACATAGTGACTGTAATTAACGAGATTTCCTAAACAGTTCTTTAGATTTTGATGAAATACAAAAGACTATATTGAGATTCATTTCGCAATCACAGATAATCTATAATAAATTCTTTTAATTGATGCTTTTCAAAAAGCATTTGTTAACTGATTAAACATTCACTTATTTGAATATATGTTAAAGAAACTAAAGTGTTTACGTATTCAAACTTTTGTCAAATAAAAATACATTAAAAACAGATGAAATTTAAACTATTTACTATGTTGCGTTGGTGAAGGAAAACATCGTGAGGAAACCTGCATTTTCCGGGAGTAATTTATGCGTATCGTAGTAGTAGCTTTTTAGAATTGTGTTATTCAGATAACTAGTTTTTTCACAAAGTGCTGTAGGCCATTCTTGACAATTGAATATATAAATAAGAGTCAATTCTTTATACATCACCAATGCATAATAAAGGACATCAAAACACGATGATGCAAGAGAATTATCGCAAAAACTATTTATTGACACAAACAAACCGATAAGTTATCGTAATGACATAAGAAAGAGATACCAACTACATTTGGAGGCGTAGAAACGAGAGAGAATTATTATAGCATAAGGATTGGAAGTCGCATTGGAATTTATTGGAAAGATTCCATGAAATTTAAAGTCGCGGTACGCATATTAATACTTATGGGTTGAAAGCTATACCGTCATCGTAATATATTTATTTATTTATGTACCAAAGTGTTTAGGAAAGTTATTTAAGGATAGATAGATGGATAGAAAAAGTGTAGTATAGGCATACAATTTTCAAGCAGAAACAAAAACTAAACACTAATATCTAAATGGAAGGCAACTACGTATGAGGTAGCAAATATAAAATTCACATTTGTAACGCATTGTTTCGAAGGTGACATTGCGTGATTATTGACATTAAGAAGCGCGCATGCGTCGAAAATTTGAAGCGTGCGCGTTAAAATCTATGTATAGATTAACCATGAATATTTTGACTTCTAAAAGAAACGCGTATTTATCAATGTGCACTAAATTACTCATTTATTTTATTGGTAGGCAATATGACACTTTCGCGACCAAAAATAGGGCCGAAAGTACAAAGTTTCGATACAGGTATAATGAAAAATTATTTATTACTGTACTACCTTTTCAAAATATCTTAAATTTGTGTTGAATCTTTTTGCACCACGTCTTAAAACAAATCCTATCGCCAAACTTTGTCAATAAGACCGCCTTTGAATGCTAATAATTCTTATTCGTAAGACTTTGTTTTGAAGATAACATTTCGTGATAATTGACATAAAGAAGCGCGCATGCGTCGAAAATTTTAAGCGTGCGCGTTTCAATTTATCTACAGATTAACCATGAATATTTTGACATCTAAAAGAAACTCGTATTTATCAATGCGCACTAAATTACGCATTTATTTAATCGGTAGGTAAAATGACACTTTCGCGGCTCGAAATAGGGCCGAAAGCACGAACTTTCGATACTAGTATGATGAAACAATATTTATTACTGTACTACCTTTTCGAAAAGTTAAAACATCTTAAATTTGTTTTGAGTCTTTATTTGAACCACGTCGTTAAACAAATCCTATCGCCAAAGGTTGTCAATAAGATATTGCTTATAGCAATAAGACCGCCTTTGCATGCTAATAATCCTTATTTGTAAGACTTTGTTTCGAAGACAATATTGCGTGATAATTGATAAAGAGAATAAGAAGACCATGAATATTTTGACATTTAAATGAAACGCATATTTAGCAATGCGCACTAAATTACGCATTTATTTAATCGGTAGGAAATATGATACTTTCGCGACACAAATTAGGGCCGAAAGCACGAACTTTCAATACAAGTATGATGAAAAGTTCCTTGTCATTGCGATACCTTTTGTATACCTTTTTACAGTGTCAGGATTTGATGAAATATTTTATAAAAAGTGTATCCCCAACCTACGAGGTCACAATTTTAAACTCGGGTATAAGCGAGCATCATCNAAACGGATTGGGACGCGTTTCTCCCTTACACCTGCTCCCTTAAAGCTGCGTAGCCTATTATAAATAATAATAATATGTTATTTAATGTTATCATGTTTTAATAGCTTTATGATTTAAATAAAAACGACAGCCTTGTTTAAAAATGGGGGTAAATTAAATCAAAAAGTCAAAATATCTAAAATTGCAGTTGAATCTTTATTTGCAGTTAATCATCCCATGATTTAAAATCAATTCTATCCCCAATGGCCGTCAATAAGATATTGCTTACGGCGATAAGACCGCCTTTACACGTAAATAGCTAACCTTATTTGTTTTCATATGTGACAGAAATTTACTTGTCATTACATCTTTAGATGAAGTAATATGAGAAATGGAGTAGGTATCATGATTCCAAGGATTCGTAAAAGCCTTTCTGAAAAATATTACTTGATTTGATTCAATTTTACCTTATCGAAAGCAAGACTTAATTAGCTGCACGTTTTTGCTAGTTAGCTACCTCCGAAGCCATTTCCTAAATTCATCCTGGAAGAAAATGAAGCTAGAGTCTTTACACCATCGAAACCGCCAAAAAAATTGGCATTACTTAATTTTTTTTATTAATTTGGGAATACCAACAGTTTCTTAATTAAATGCTTATGAACCAAGGATAATAATAATGATACATTCTAATATATCAGCCAATTATCAGGCGTACACTTGAGCAATCAAAAATTGAAATAAAAAGTTAATTAATTAATGTTGAACGATAAACTAAGTTATAAACAAGTTATAGGTGAACTGACTAAACCACACTAACTTCAACTACACTACATTTATAATATGACTTGCAGTAATATTAATTTGCACCTAGTTTCTAAATGATTTAGAAATGCTTTTCACCGCTTTTCCCAATAATTAGAAATATTTTCATTACTTATGTTTTCTATATTCTGTTGTATCAATATCTTCTCAGCTGTCTCTCTCCTGTTCTTTTCATACATTTTATTTGTACATTTCTATTAGATATTGTACGAGACTATTCTTAATTGGCTGAGACTTGTCCCTTAGCCAAGATGACATTCTAAGTACGATAACGCTACGTCGAACGCCTAAAAAAACTACAATTTGTTAATGTGATCACGTGACATAACTATACGAAACGTCATTCACATTCTTTTCTAATAGTTACTACTGGCGTAAGCGTAGTTAGAATAACATCTTGCCTACAGACCTTTCCTCCTAATCCAGATGATATTCTAAGTACGATAACGCTACGTCCGACGCATAAAAATTACAATTTGTTAATGTGATCACGTGATATATCTATAAGAAACGTCATTCGTATTCTTTTCTAATCGTTACTACTGGCATTAGCATCCTTAGAATGACATCTTGCCTACAGACCCTTCCTCCTAGCCCTGATGATATTCTAAGTACGTTAACGCTACGTCGAACGCCTAAAAAACTACAATTTGTTAATGTGATCACGTGACATAACTATACGAAACGTCATTCCCATTCTTTTCTAATCGTTACTACTGACATAAGCATTCTTAAAACATCATCTTGCCTACAGGTTCTTCCCGCTAGTCAAGATGACATTCTAATTACGATAACGCTATACGAACAACTAGAAAACTATAATCCCGTGACATGTCGATGTAAAACATCATCTCCTTTCAATTTCTAAGCGTTACAATTGGCGTAATTCAAAACCGATATTGAGTTTTCTATTAAGATTTTCTCAACATTTACCCGAAGTCGGGAAGTTGCCGTTGGACTCCACCCTCGTGCCTCGGAGAGCACGTTAAGCCGTCGGTTTTGTGTCGGGTTGCCCTCATATCGAACAATGAGAGCGAAGAAATAGAGAGTGCACTTGTATACTATGCCTGCCAATCCGCAGTGGAGCAGCGTGGTGGTTCAATGCTCTAAGCCCTCTCTCATATGAGTGAGGAGGCTTGTGTCCAACAGTGGGACGTTAATGGGCTGCTACTTACTTTTTTACTAGTGGCGTTAGCGTACTTAGAATGTCATTTTGCCTCCAGGACCATCCCCTCTAGACAAGATAACATTCTAAGTACGATGACGCTACGTTGAACGACTAGAACACTGCAATTTGTTCATGTGATCATGTGACATATCGATATAAAACGTCATTCCCATTAATTTTCTATTTCTATTTCTATTACGGGCGTTAGGGTATTTAGAATGTCGTTTCTTCTACAGTTCTTGGATTGATGGATTTATCTACAAGCTATTTTGCTCCGTTATTAAAACGAAATCGTCAAATATAACGTAAAATCGGTAGATCCCTTCTTTGATGAAGTCAAAATTGAATACGAAGTCAACAACTCTATAAACACTATGCCTGATTATTATTCAATAATCATTTTAATTTTTAGAAAGAGAAAAACGTTATGAGTAATGCTGGTTCTAGAAGTGATTCTAGGATCTGTGTAAACTATCAATGCGTGTTAGAATGGTGGGTTTAAGCTCCAAATCCGTACTTGCAGGAGTATGGACACTCTGAAGCTAGAATTGTGTTAAAATCTTTATAAAGAATCGTGTGCCTTATTGTGATTTAGTAATCATGTTGCTTTTTGGTAAGAGAAAACGTTGCAGGTTCTAGAATTAATTTTAGGATCTGTGTAGTCTATTAATACGTATTAGAGTGGTGGGTTTAAGCTCCAAAACCCGTTTTTGCAGCAGTAAGGAAACTCTGTAGCCAGAAATGTATTTAAAACCTTTATAAAGACCCTTGTACCTGATTGTGATTTAGTAATCATGTTCCTATTTGGTATAAGAAAATATTGCAGTTTCTAGAAGCTATTTAGGATCTTTATAGTCCATTAATACGTATAAAAGCGGTGGGTTGAGGCTGCAAATCTTCTTTAGTAAGAGCAGGGAAACCTGCAGCCAGAAATTGGATGTGAACAGGTTGTTACTACGCTTCCTAGGACGTTGAACGTATTTTGTTACGCTTTCCAGCATTGACATATATATAAAAAAAACTTACGTGTTATTTCGCAACATATTGAGAAATAATTTATCATTAAATGAGTGCAGTGCAATATATTACAGGCCGCGTTTAAAAGAGCTTTTAGCGCAATTCATCAACGTATGACATAACTCGTATTGCGTAATTTATGTTACATAAAACATTGATGATTAATGTTTACTTTATTATAGTGTGACTATGATGCACTTTAAATAATATTATGAATTAAAATGTCGTTTATTTATTAGGAAGCCAATACTTAATTTAACGTAATATTAATTGAGAATGTCTATATTGTATACCCCACTTAAAGGCTAACTCAGCATGCACAATTTTGGACATTCTTATTAAAAAAGAAATACAATAAAAACTAAACTAACAATTGGACAACTAGGAATGGAATCCAAACCCCTTGCAAGCAAAGTGAGCAGTTTAATTTTTAAAAAAGGGGAAAGAACCCTTGACTCTCTTCAAAAGATGTTTGAAAGAATTTTATCTTAGTAGTGCACAATAATTATCTATTATCTTTGTGTATTGTATATATTCATTTTGCATGTACCTGCATTTCTACTAGTAGGAATTATAGTAGGATGTTCTATTGCACTTACCCAGTAATTTCATGGGCTACTATCTCCAAGGTTGTCTGGAGGAGATCGCTTTAAGAGAAGACCTCTTTTGTACACTCTCATCTAAAATTTTGTTAGTGATTTCCTTCAAAATCTGTATGTTTGTGTGCAATAAGATTAAATAAATAAAAATAAGAAAGTGAAGACTTTTTATTTTGTTAAAATACTTAAAATTCTTATTTGATTGAATACTCTTTTACGTTAATGGAGAAGAGTGAAACAGAATCTTTCGCCTTGTATATTTCTTGATTGCTTGAGACTTCCCCAATCCTTTAAGGGATGTCATTTGATGTCGACGAGGTTCAGAGACACTGCATTGAGCCAAAGGTGGCAGGAGGATCTCGGATCTTCTACGGTGGGGGGAATTCGTCCCCACCTGAACAATTGGATATCTAGGGGGGCACGGATCTCTCACTTACAGGCTGATGTAAGTGCTGACTGGACATGGTTGTTTCGGCAAGTACCTGCGTCAGATTATTCGCAACGAGGAAACGCCTGCATGCCATGAATGTGATGCATATTTGGATTCAGTGCATCACACTCTGACAGAATGCCCGGCGTGGGGACCGCAGCGGCATCTATTGACGTCGTTGGTCGGAGGAAACCTTTCGCTGGAGGGCATAGTTGGCACAACGCTCACCGGTGATAGGGAATGGAGGGCAATGGCCTCCTTCTGTGAAAGTGTTATTTCGCTGAAGGAGGCACAGGAGAGGCTCAGGGAGTACGCTGTGGAAGCTCCTTTACTTCGGTGCAGGAGATCGGGAGGAAGAAGGCGTAGATTTGCGCTTCTCTTTCCTTCTTCTCAAGTACCCAGCGGAATCTTCTGAAGTACCAGAGTAGATTGCGTCCACCGATCCTCTGGTGCTCCACAAAAGGATGCGCAGGGTATCGGTGGGTTTTAGTGGGTATTCTGGTTTACCAGTGAGTCCCACATTGCCGATAAGATCTTACTCTGATCGGGGTGCATAAAGGCGTAAAAAAAAAATGTAGTTGTGTAATCGAATTTTATATGTAGGTGAATAGGTAGTTACTACACTAAACTGTCTCCTCCAATTTTGTTATCATTCGTTTTATTACTTCGAAAAAGAAGGAGGTTATCAATTCGTCTGTATTTTTTTTATGTCTGTTACCTCATATCCCCCAACTTAACGTTTTTTTTTTAAATGAAAGGTGGGGCTCGTCATAAGGTCCCATTTTTTTAAATCTAGTTCTGATGATGGCATCCATGAGAAAACCGGATAAGTGTTAAATTTGCATTAAGCATGTCCGCGACAAATGGACGAATAACTTAATATCACGCCAATTGATTTTGATGATTCATTTTTATTAGATAGTATATCCTTCAAGGATTGTTTTATGATAGTTTGGTTAGGTTCTGATGATGGATTCCATGATAGTGACGGAACTCTTCAATTCTTAGGAACAAATTAACGATACTCGGCAGAACCTTTTATAGGCTATCCGGATATTTGAGTCACCTACCGCAACATCAGTATGGTTATGTAATTGTCGTATTTAAATATGAAGATCAATGGAACTCCTCAATGGCTTACAGTAAGGGTGCGATTTATGGCAAAATATATAACTGTCTATAATCAAATGGCAATGACCTTACATTTGTTGCTGCATTGCAATATTATTAGGTCTATTATTAATTGAGTCCCAATGGATGGGATTTTAAAAACATATTCACGTCAAAAAAGATCACTCGCTCACGAACTTCTACATATTCTTACGTCTACGTACGTCTTAATTTTATAGTATATTCTGTACATAATACTACAGTTTTTTATGTATCAACAGTTACATTCAACTTTCTTTTTAGATGTTCGCTATTTTCACATTAAATAAATACACGTTTCACGCTTTAGTGAGATCACGTCCGATTGTCGAGCTGAAAGAACAGTCAGTCTTAAAATAGTTCTAGTCAATGACTTAAGTATTATTACAAGACAAATACTAAAATAAATAATATTTTAAAAACTACAAAACATAATTGCATCAAATATTTAACATTAATAAAGATTAATTAATTCGTTTGATTATAATTGCTTAAAAACGTGGGATGCTAACAACAATTAATATCAATCACTTCAGGGTAAATTTATAGTTTTTTTTAAACTATTGTATAATATTTTTTGTACTGAAACACTAATTTAGACATAATTCTTTAAAAACATTAAAAAAACTGATATCATAACCAAGTGCGACAGCAGCACATGAGACACTCCTTTAGGAAGGTAATCCCGAAAGTTCTGATAAAGATAATAAGACACACTTCCTAAATTATCATACTATAATTGTTTCTTGATGAATGTGCGAAATTTCAAATCAATACGACTTTTTGAAGTGCTCAAAAATCGATATCAAAAAATGAAGCGCAACTTGGAATAGTTAAAAGTTAACTTCACATTTAAACTCAGTTTGGCATATTTTGCAAACATGTTATTGATATAGTAACCTTATTTTATAGTTAACTTTTAACATAACGTAACTAATTTATTTGTATAAAGGAGCTCGTATAATGGGTCCTAACCTATAAGTCCTTCAATGATACAATGTAGTGCCTTCTACCCTTTCTATCCATTGAGTGAGGAGATGTATGCCTTTTTTTATAGCTAGGAAATGCTTGTATGCACCTGAATGGTGAAATACCTCTAATTGGGAGTGTGACACTCGCTATTCAAGCCAGAATACCCATTAAACCCAGCGAACCCTGTCTCATCCTTGAGTGCTACCAATAGAGGTTTTCCTTCCCAATCTACTCTTGTGATAAGATCTTATGGTTCAAGGAGGGAAAAAGTGAAGTGCGTATGTGTCTTCTTTCATCCAATCTCCGCCAATGAAGAGGAAAGGCGCCAGCTCTTGACTCTAGCAAATTCACAGCTCAGCATTACACCAGTTTTTCTTTTCAGTGAAAGATCTCTAATAGTAACAAAACAGTGAGATCTTAACTACTTGCTAATGACTTCCACATTGAAAACAGCTTAATCACGTCACAGACAATATAATATGAACAGGTTAAGAAAAAAAGAATTGATAAATTAAGCTGTAAAGGAAATTGTGTAACGTAGAAGCGTATAATTAGTGGTCGCTTCCAGTTAGAGGAAATAACTTGGAAGCATGTTAATCCAAGTTCCTAAATGATTTAGCTGAAATAATGTTACACGTGAACCCAAATGGCGTCGGTTAATTAATTAGGAAGTCAAGAAATACATGATTCGACATGGTTCTTACGCGTACAGTGTTTTAATACATCTTCTATCTAACGATAACCCGCTTTATAGAGATTTCTCTGTATTTAACGTAATATAGTTGATGCCTAATTGGCGATGCCTTCTTTTAGGTGTCCAATCTTATTTCCATATTTATTTATTAATATTATTTTTGAAGGAAACTCCTTTACACAGTAAGCAAGCTGATGAATATAGAAAGAGAAGAGATCACGTTTTACTGTAATCATGTGGTCTAAAGCACACTCTTCATTATATAATATACATGTTTTATCTTTGGAAAAACACAGACAAAGCCCAGAGCTGTATATATGTATATTTATAGCTAATCTATACATGACTCTGATAGATTTAAACAAAGGGAAAGCTTTCGTTACGTTAAGTTGTAGGTATTATAAAAGTTTTTACGGGACACCTACTTATATATATATTGTTTATCAAACGGACACTGTTTATGTTATACATAAGAACCTTAGCTTATTTTCATTTTCTTTTCTACTATTTATTAAAACGTGCAAATATTGTTTACATCGTCATCTTTATATAGTATAAAGTGAATTGTTTCCGGCTGTCTGTTCGTTTAAATCTTGTGAACTATTCATGGGATTTCAATGCAATTTCCAACATTAGATAGAGTGATTCAAGGGGAAGGTTTATATGTATAAAATTAATATATTATAGTAAAAGAAAGTCGAAAACTTCAAAGATTTCTATGCGATATGGTAACAAACATTTTGTGAGCTTAATTTGCAAACGCTGGCTAAACCTTACGAGATAAATCAAATTAATGTACTACGCAATTGTATAACTTCAAAGATTAATAAAAAAATCCATCACAGTATATACTTATCTCTAAAGGATAACCCACTGTAACCATTTTTATCCTTTACATATTATAAAAATATATGTTTTAATTAACAAGCTATTTTATACAATACAGTGTTATTTCTTGTCTAAGTAAGTAGATTATATATATTTTATATTTTATGCAGATTAAAACTGCCTTTAAGAGCATTGTAATAAAATGGATATCGTAGAAGTTATCAGAGATTTAAAAACCATGCAGTTGTACGGTTCAGCTAGTTAATAATAAACAAAGTATAAAGGTGTGCTATACACGCCAGACTTTTTTATCTGATATAATAATAAATAAGAGTAATTCATTGATTATTATTGTTTAACTTCCGACCATTTAATGATAGATATAGATTACAAGTAGTACTTTCAAGGTTAGTAATAATCAATGTGAGTCAAAACTACACACAATGTTTACTATAAGGTCCTTGTGCCTTTCATTTCGTTGTATTTTTTATACACATAAACGGAAGAAGAACACGTGTATTTATTGGCATATTATTATATAGACGGATAATGAACATATTTAATAAAAGCAAGCTTTTGTACTCACATTTTAAACTGAGATTATAAAGTTGAGAAGTGTGTTTGTTTGAACGCACTTATCTCAAAAACTACTAGTCCGATTTGAAAAATTATTTTAGTATTAGATAGCGCATGTATCAAGAAAGCCTATAGGCTATTCACAATACGCTAAAACTAATAAAAGCGATGCACCAATGAAGAATGTATCAAAAACGGGTTGTTTTACTTTAGCGAGCTTTCGCTGTTAGCGCTGCATAAACGGTTAAGTTTACGCGAAAGTTATGAATGACAAAATTGTTCTCTTTTAAATGTTCTACAAAAAAGTCTATTACACCATATGTCTATCTTTTATAGTTGGCTAACTATAACCAGTTTAATAGTAGCTAAATTTGTTTTAAAATAATACATTATTTGTGAAGGTGAGGAACAGTTAGTTAGTTCTGTATTGCGTAAATATCACTGTGAAGGGAAGTTCTAAGCATGTGACCAATATCAGTAAAATACAGTGGCATTTAACTGGTTAAATAACTCATCTACACCTCTATAAGGTCTAAGATGATCAAGCGAAAACATAGGAGTCAACGTCCAACGAATTCAATATCGTAATAGTGGCACAAAAAATTGTTTGTTAACCAAACTGCGCACTAAAACTTACTGTTAACACAGTAATAAAACAAAAAAAAAGCAATTTTAATACTTTAAATATTGCATACAATAAATTACATTTATATAATCAAATTAAACAGGAAAAAAAAATAAGGTAATTTGCCTTTTGAATTATTATATCTTTATTAAGCGGTCTCTGACGTATTAATTTATCTTTTATATATTGCTAATAGGTTCAAGTTAGACTGTGATCTCTCGTGATCTGATAAATGGTTACTTACATCCTAATAGCTACTATAGGAAACTGAACTTTTTTTTGCTTGGCGGTATGTCTTTCGCACCTGAACCTTCCACAAGTCAAGAGATTGACTTAATTGCTTCTACTCTTAATATTTCTTAATTAAAGTCTTTGCTGTTAAAGTGGTAGACGTTAATAGACCAAATCTAGACAAAATAACAAAATCCTGACATTGACGAGAGTAGAACTTAAACTCTTCTTTCTTTCACACATTTCTTCTTAATATTCAATGCCTTATAATAAGTTTTAGGTTATTGATAACAAAAAGATCTTGACTTTATTATTACGTCAAAAAGTTACAGAATTCAATTTCAATAATTCTTTATTCAATTAGATTATCACGACAGTTTTTTTCCACATATTGTTATAAAATTGATGGTCACGTTAAAGAACGACTTCATGTTACAAAGATTTTAGACAGAACACAGTAGTAGTAGTAAAACAGTAGCACGCTATTATCTAAGCCCTAACATATTTAAATAACATTGACTATTGTATAACTTGTGATGTAAATAAGGTTAAATAACTTTGTATTGATAATTTTTTTGGAGCCACGACAGTTGTCTAAAACTTCGACGACTTTTCTGTCGCAAGTGTATAAAGACACTTTTTTGTAAACTAAAGGTTACTTAAATTCATTGGCTAAAACCATAGTTTTAGCCAATGAATTTAACTTAATCAATCACTTTTGTGTATGAAAATTGACTAGCTTGATTAATAGATATTTACATATAAGTTATTGGAGTTTTAACATAACTTTATCACTCCTTACTTACCTATTGCCTCATTGGTCTAGTGGTTAGCATGTTCGACTACAGACATGAGGTCCTGGGTTCGAGTCCCAAGTTGGGCCAATTAAAAAACCAATACTGAGTTTTTTATCTAAGATTTTCTCAATATTTGCCCGAAGTTGGGAAGTTGGCGGTGTGATCCACCCCCGTGCCTCGGAGAGCACGTTAAGCCGTCGGTCCTGCGCCTGATCTCTCTCCGGTCGTGTCGGATTCCCGTCACATCGGACTATGAGAGTGAAGGAATAGAGAGTGCACTTGTGTACTATGCCTGCCAATCCGCAGTGGAGCAGCGTGGTGGGTCTATGCTCTAAAAACCCTCTCTCATATGAGTGAGGAGGCCTGTGCCCAGCAGTGGGACGTTAATGGGCTGTTACTTACTTACTTACTTACCTATTAACTTATATTGTTTTATAATAACTTTGCTGATGACTTTTTTACCATGATTGCTAATCTTTGGAGTCGGATTCATCCAGGGCTACCTCACCAGTCAGATGAAGGAGGTTTCGGTGACTTTTAGTGGGTATTCTAGTATAATATTGCCAGTAGTATGTCTTAAAACTAATTACATATATTTATTATGTACGTCTGTGTGACTAAACTCCTAAATAGCTGTACCGATTTCTATTTGTGTTCAGAGAGATAAAAGAATGTTTTAGATTAATTATTCGATATTTTCCATATTTTCACGTTACCTGGTTGCCACCTCCAGAAACAGCTAATAAATGACTCAATTAAAACTATATTTAAATGGAGAATATGGGAATTTATGGCATTTCCCTATTCCGTGGAGAAGTGAGAGTATCTCTTCAAAGTCATATAGCGAAAGCAGTCATTTCGCTACATTTTAAGTCTATTGCAAATATTTTTGAAGATATTTCCATCATTGAGTGAGTTTATTAATCTAAAATCGCCTTAGAGTTTGCTTTTTCAATGTGCCCATTTTGGTGGATGGTTCTATAACTATAAACAATATAGGTACTAATAAATTTTGTGTTTATATTTGTATAGCTTTTGTCTTTTGTGTACGCATGCACCAAGTCGGAAGTGAACCCTGAAGGCCACATCTCAAGCATTTATTCATACAACTATATGCAGAATAAACAAATATCAACCGTGATACAGCAATCTACGTATCAATTTGCCACATAAAATGTTAAAAACATACAGGAACAAAAAAAAAACAAGTTTTTAATACGCACTCGTTTTTCGTTTGTGTCTAGGTGATAATATTTTATTGTTTAATGTTTAATGGTGGCTGTAATACCATATTAATGTGAGTAATATGCAATTTGTATAAGTGGTCAATGCTATTTCGAGTTTTTAAATACTTTGTGGAGTATATATTTTTTAAGACTTTAAACGAGATAGTCTCAGTAATTACAGGTTTGAATAGCAAAATTCTTTCAGTTTCCGATAGTCCATTTATTAAGAAAGGTAACAGGTTATTTAACACCATGATACAATCAATAACAGCGAAATATCAATGAAAAATGTTGCAAAAATCGGGAAAATTTATTCCTTTTGAGAGCTTCCGTTGTGCGCACTGCGTATACGGTTAAAGTTACATCAAAATTATGTATGATAATATTGTTCCTCTTAAATAGTTCTACAATAAAGTCTATGATAGTATAAGTCTATCTTTTAAGGTAAACTCAATATAACCTATTTTATGTGTCTCACGTATGTTTTCTGTCTTTTGTAGCAATACGATATTTGTATAAAATATAGTATGTATATGTCAGTTATTTACACCTAACTGGTACAGAATTATTATTATCTACGTTTAAATGACGGTTTAAAATAGTTTCAAATAGTTTCCCGCTATTACCAACTGCCCGAGTTCTAGTTCAGATATTTTCCCATGAAAGCATCTCGTTCATTCACTTGTTATGTGGACATTACTGTAATTTATCTTTTTTTACAATTGTTCAAGCCTTTATTGTTTCTATTACACTGTGAATTTATCATGGTGCTATTAAAAAGGTAAATTATTATGAAACACTTTGCATTTACTAAAGAGTAAATGCAAAAGTATTTCATAACAATTTTCAACAAAGTCCTGACCTCTAATTTAGAAAAACCTGCCTCTTAGGGGTCAGTGGCTAACACATTGTGCAATAAATATACCAAATAAAATAATAGTTCACAACGTTAAGTTTTTGTACACTTACAAATAATTTTGAAATTATTTAATGCGTATTTTATATGGATATAAACATATATTACATTAAATGATAGCCATGACTTTGTCTGTCTTTGGAATACCTATTTTTATACCTACAAACATAAAACACAAACCTAATTGGAGATGGTATATTATAGATATCTATGTAGGTATACAAAAGTATTGTTTAGAAATACAGAAATATTGTTTATTTCTCACCAAATGATTAAACATATGTCCCTATACGTATAAAGAGACAGTATAATTCCCTTATTTTGTGAGAGACATTGTTTTAAGCATAATTTTTTTTATAATAAATGTTTATCAGTATTTGTTATTAGTAGTTTTATATTATTTTGAAATAATTGCTTCATCCTTATGGTAGGTATTTACATTTTTAAAATAATATTCACATTAATAAATAATATTACAGTTTTATATGAAAACTGCGTCTCGTATGAATTATTTTATTTATTTTGACTTTCATTTAAGTAGTCCTTAATACAGTAATAACATTTAGATATTAGCCATTTTTTCAATTTATGTTTATATATATTAATATTATTTATGTCTTTAAGAGGGTTAGGTCATTTATTATAAATTTTAACAGACATGACGTGACAGTTTCTATCATAAAGCTGTATTCTTGTACTGGGTCTAACTAAATGATTTTGAAATCTAATAATAATTGAAATATAAAAAAGGACGATGTCATTAATAAATTGGATGACATAATCATCAAAATCCCAAAAAACGTTATCATTCCTCTAAACACGATTACTTTCGCATTTAGTATATATTTTTTGACAATTTTTGCTTTAAAATACATTACATAGCTTCTGCCATATTTATAGTTAAATAACAGCAAATGTCTAATCATATGTAGCTAAAATTTTGAGTACTAGAAAAGCAAGGAAGGTTTTCAGTTATAATAATTGACGTAATATGCAAATTTTAAATACCACTTTAAACTAACACACATTTTCCATTTGTTAGCTCAGTAATGCAAACAAAAACGAGCATTTCTTCTTGTTTCGTAATACTGTAGGCAAAGAGAATGGGGCGATTGTTTTCGGACAGATTTTCACTTGACGCTATCGAGGTCGAGGACGCGACTTCTGTACGGAATTACGTGATCTGACACACCAATGGTCGAATATGTGGATACGGTGTGACTCACCACTAAATTTCGTATCAAATCTTACATTATTGATTATCTGTTTTCAATTTATTTATAAAACACTACATTACACTAATAGCTTCCACCAAATTGAATACAAGTTAGCTTTATTAAATTTAAATAGATAATTTAGAGTAATTCTTCTAATCTATTCAAATCACTCAGCGTCCTTAGAATTTTCAACTCTATTGTATACTTTTAAATCATCAGTAAATAATAGAGGTCAAAATGTTTTATGAGTATTGGTAAATCATTTATACATACATACATAGCATTACGCCTTAATCTCATAGGGTTATGCAGAGACCATGTCCTTCCGCTTACCACAATCCTTGCATATCTCCTTCGCTTCTTTCATTCTCATGGTTTTCCCTTCCAACGTTCCCAATCACCGTTGACTCATAAATCCTTTTTGTCAGTCTTTTTTCATTCATTTTCTCTACGTGTAATGGTTTGTCATTTGTTTCTCAATTTTAGTCACTACATCTTCTTTTATAACACATCGTTCTAAAACAACGGTCTACGAGTAAATCATTTATAACGATATGAAATTGTGTAGGACCGAAGATACTTCCCTGTCTAACACCATACCTGGTTAAATACGTATTTTTCACTGATATTATAATAGGCCTTTCGAATTAAGACTCTTTAAATATGTTTCTTAAGTTTAGGGTTTAATTGTAAATATAAATCCCATTGCCAATAAAGGATTTGTTTGTTTTTGCTAGCCTGATTGAATCTTTTCTTTTCCTTTTGTTTTAGACGTGTGTCTAGTATATAAAACATTTTAAAATTTGTAGAATGAGTTAAAAGTCAGAACACTGGTCTTTACAAGAATCTGGGGGTCTTTTGTTAAAAACTTTTCTAACATCTTTATTACGAATTTTAAAATCTTCTTTGCCGACACGAGACTGTGGAATTGAACAAAGTACACTTTCCTAGCTGTAGCTGTATTTGTCAATTGATTTATTGTCACGTAAAAGAGAACAAATTTAATTGTGACTTGACGAATATATAAAGGAAGAATTGTAAACTTATAGTAGACATTTGATAAGAATTAAAAAGGTATGTGAATAAATGAACTTTGAT
Organism: Elymnias hypermnestra; assembly: GCA_015832385.1. Lineage (NCBI taxonomy): Eukaryota > Metazoa > Arthropoda > Insecta > Lepidoptera > Nymphalidae > Elymnias > Elymnias hypermnestra. The sequence continues at coordinate 94,443 of JACTOM010000047.1, read as the reverse complement.
CAGTTTTAAGATATGAATTTAATCCTTGATTGCATTGCAGTGTGATTAACATACAAAGGGGTTTTGATTAGCCTGTCTCTTTATTAATACACATTTGATTTGATTAAAAAGCTTTACCGAAGTAAATTCCGTTGTATTAAGCTGTCATAAATTACCTTAAAGACGGTAATATTCTTTAAAATGAAATCACCAACAGACCCTACAAATATAACTTACAAATTGCTGTTATTTTTATGGTGACAAAGTTGATGCAAATTTATAATTGGCTGTATTTATAACACTTGTTAATTATATATACACGTTTCAATAAAGAAAATCTAGAATTTTCTATTTATTATAAACTTATTTAATAAAAGATGTTTGGATACTTTAAACATTTACTAACGGTGAATGCGATGTCTCGTCCATTCAAAAAAGGCTTTCGCATCTCCGATTTTAGAATACTGATTCACAAAGTTGCGAAAGCCTTTGAGGAAAAGGAAATTGCGATGTTATTTGTTACCTATATCAGATAGTTCTACTGAAGTTATGAGTCAAGCTAATATTTTTTTGATGTATAATAACATCGAAGGTCTTAATTGAATGAATTTTAGAAGGTTCTAATTCTAAGGAATTGTTGACCTTATTCAATTTCAAGAAGGCTTTTCACATGAACACATTAATTCAAATGTACGACTGATGATAATAGTAAAGAACAACTTACAATTTCATTGATTTCTAAACGATAGGAGGAACGTCAAATGTTTGACAGGAGTAGTTTCTAAGGGAAAGAAATTGTTGTTTTTACTGGTTTCAAAGCATTTTTTTTAATATTTACTCACATTGTAAACCTTCCTTGGACTTCCACAAATAATTCAAAACCAAAATTAAACAAATCGGTCCAACCGTTCCAATGTTTTAGCGAGACACAAACAGACAATACAGATATGAAATGAGGTACTTTTTTATATCATATATCAGAAAAGTATTGAAAAAATGTATATATATATACTTTATTAAAAAAACTGAGTGACAGAGTAAGAAATAGTGTGATAAGAGAACGTTGTGGTATAAAAGAAGACGTAGTGACTAAAATTGAGAAAGGTATGCTTAGATGGTTTGGGCATGTAGAGAGAATGAATGAAAGGAGACTGAAAAAAAGGATTTATGACTCAAGAGTGAATGCGAGAGTTGGAAGGGGATGACCAATGAGAAAGATCTTGGACAAAATCCAGGACATTTCAAATAACGGCCAGGTCAAGAGTACTCTAAACCGACGAAATTGATTGAAAGGTTTGATGAGAATGAAAGAAGCGAAGGAGATATGCAAGGATCGTGGCAAGTGGAAGGATGTTGTCTCTGCCTACCCTTATGGGAATGAGGCGTGATGCTATGTAATATAGAGGTGTTTTACAATTTAAAATCCAAAAAAATCCTCACCAAAGTGTTTTACCTAACAATTATGCTTCTGAATATGTTTTTATCGAGTATTTCACAATATTAACATTTATTAATCTTTTTGCTTTTTTTAAATTGCAAAGAAAAAGGTGATTAATTAAAACATGTAATAAATATGGCTCAAAACTTGTTCTGTGTTCAGAAATATACGAATTTATCTAAATAAATATACGGGCGAACTAAATTCTGGTGTAAATAATTGCTGCTTCCAAATGTCACGTTTATGCTAACCAGTTGTATAATGGCGGAATTTTACCAAAGTTTCTTTAGAATAATTATGATACAATCATAGAAAATAACAGGTGTTCTTTTTGAAAATGTTTAATTCATTATAGAATTTGTAATTTATTTATCAAATAAATTGGTTTTTGTCCAACAATATTTATTAATTTACCTTTATACTATCGTAAATGTACGAAGATATCGTAAATAGATTATGTTTCTTAAACTTCCTTCTTCGAGCGAAAACGTAAAATATATAATACGAAGGCTTTTAATTCTATAGAGACACTTCTCAAATATCCACTTTTGTAGAAAAATGGTTTTAATTAAATAAAATAGTAAATTTTGTGCTTTTTCGATCAATTGAACTAAGCTATTGTATAAATCGTCTAGGTCTGACGGAAATAGGAGTAATTACATGAACATTGTCATATTTGATGATGTGACAAGCTTGTATTAAAGCGATATGTATATTGATTAAGTAACCTGTCATTTTAACTAATTCTTTCATCAAAGGCAGTTTGTAATATGTTACTAAAAGTAAAGGCTTCATTAGAACCAAGAACTTTATTAGTAAAACATTGACATATTTGATATGGTGTCAATCTTGTGTTAAAGCGATATGTATATTGTTTAAATACCTTCACTTCATTTTAACTCTCTTATTAAAGGTAGTTTGTAATACGTTACTAAAAGTAATAGACCCGCACTTTTAGATTTTATTGGAACAAACAGTTTTATTAGTAAAATATTGACATAATTGATGAGGTGCCAATCTTGTATTAAAGCGATATGTATATTGTTTAAATACCTTCACTTCATTTTAACTCTCCTATTAAAGGTAGTTTGTAATACGTTACTAAAAATAAAAGGACCGCTTCTTTATGCTTTATTGGAACAAACGGAATTAATAGTAGAATATTGACATATTTAATATTGTATTAATCTAGTATTAAAACGATATCTATATTGTTTAAATACCTTCCTTTAATTTTAACTCTCTTATCAAAGGTAGTTTGTAATACGTTACTAAAAGTAATAGACCCACACTTGTAGGTTTTATTGGAACAAACAGTTTTATTAGTAAAATATTGACATATTGGATAATGTGTCAAAGTTATATCAAAGCAATATATATGAGTATAATCTTTAGTACCTTCCGTTCATCTATCTCTATTATAAGGCAGTTTGTAATACGTTACTAAAACTAGAAGGACCGCTTCTTTGTGCTTTATTGGAACAAACAGCTTTATTAGTAGAACATTGATATATTTGATGAGGTGTCAATCTTGTATTAAAGCGATATCTATATTGTTTAAATACCTTTGTTTTAATTTTTACTCTCTTATCAAAGCTAGTTTGTAAAACGTTACTAAAAGCAATAGCCTTTACAGGTACAAATAGCTTTATTACTAGAACATTGACATATTTGATAATGTGTCAATCTTGAATTAAACCAATATCTATATTGTTTAAGTATCTTCCGTTTATTTTAACTCTCTCAATGAAAGCTGTTTTTAATACGTTACTAATAGTAATAGGACCGCTTCTTTACACTTGATTGGAACAAACAGCTTTATTGGGAGAACACTGACATATCTGATGATGAGTCAATCTTGAATTAAAGCAATATGTATATTGTTTAAATACCTTCCTTTAATTTTAACTCTCTTATCAAAGGTAGTTTGTAATACGTTACTAAAAGTAATAAGAACGCTTCTTTGTACTTTATTGGAACAAACAGCTTTATTAGGAGAACACAGACATATCTGATGATGTGTGAATCTTGCAATAAAGCGATGTGTATATTGTTTAAATGCCTTCAGTTCATTTTAACTACCTTAGTAAAGGCAGTTTTAAATACGTTACTAAAAGTAATGGGCTCTATTGGAATCAACATTGTTATTAGTAGAACATTGACACATTTGATGTACATTGTTTAATTGTATCTTCGGTTCATTTTGACTGAGTCTTGTTACTAAAAGTAATAGGAACGTCTGTGTACGCTTAATCCCACAAAACAGTGTCGTTATTACATTTATATATTGAATGATCTGTCGATTTTGCATTGAAGCTATTTCTATATTCTTAAAGTATCCTTTTAAGCATTTCTATCACCAAAGGTTGTTTATAAGACATTTTTATAACTAACAATACTTAGTTAAGTTTATTTGTCATTGTCTTTCGTTGTGTGCAATAAGGTACCGAAAAAATGTCCAAATTATAATACAAAGTGCGTCATTTAATAAAAAATACAGCCTTTATAATGTTAAGCTCCGTAACAAATCGTCACACAGACAGTCGTGGTTGATATTAATATTATAGATTGTAACGATTATGTATTACAATGTACCCAATCGCGGCGGTGAAAGGAAATATTGCGTCACAGGTTGGTAATTCGCGTTATATGTAACCTTGTGGGCTAACTGCTCTCGTTACGTACCTAAATATACTCCTTTGTCTTATTGTGGCATGATTTTCAAGTATATACAGATAGATAGATAGATAAAAACGTCCCACTGCTGAGCACAGGCCTCCTCACTCCGAGGAGCGAGCGTTTTTAGAGCAAAGACCCACCACGCTGCTCTACTGCGGATTGGCAGGCATAGTAAACAACAAGTGTAGTCTCTATTCCTTCACTCTCATAGTCCGATGTGACGGGAATCCGACACGACCGGAGAGAGATCAGGGGCTGAGACCGACGGCTTAACGTGCTCTCCGAGGCACGGGGGTGGATCACACCGCCACCTTCCCAACTTCGGGCAAATATTGAGAAAATCTTAATAGAAAACTGAATATTGATATTTGAATTGGCCCGATCCGGGACTCGAACCGAGGACCTCTTGTCTGTAGTCGAACAGGCTAACCACTAGACCAATGAGGCAGTTTAAAGAGGTATATATAGTATATCTGAAAAACTTCTGAAATGGCACAAGGTTTAATACACGTTTTATGATAAAATATAAAAGAAATATATTTCAGTAAATTATTCGTATTAATTTTCGACACTTAACGACAGTTAAATTCCTAATACATCCTCCTTTTTCCCTCCCTTTAAGTATCGCAAATCTTAAGTTTTAGATTTGTATAAATAGAAATTGAAGAACTATAGACCTTTGCAAGTTTGACGTCTTCCAGCCTCCCGAACAAGCTGGATTCCGAAACGGCTTGGTACCATAGACCACATCTTTACGCTACGGCAGATTATACAGAAGACAGAGGAGTATAATCAGCCACTTCCTTCCACAAGCCTTCGATTCGGTGGAAACCTGGGCCGTGTTGAGATCTTTGCAGAGATGCCGAATTGACCATCGGTATATACACGTGTTGAAGTGCTTGTATGAAAACGCCACCATGTCAATCCGTATACAGGACCATAGCACAGAGTCTATCCAACTGCAGCGTGGAGTGTGACAGGGAGATGTTATCTCCCCGAAGCTCTTTACTGCGGCGTTGGAAGACCTCTTAAAGCTTATGGAGTGGAACGGACTGGGCATCAACATCAATGGCGAGTACATCCCTCATCTACGGTTCGCCGATGACGTGGTCATTATGGCAGAGACTCTGGAAGATCTCAATGCAATGCTCGATGACCTCAGCAGAGCTTTTCAACAGGTGGGCCTAAAAATGAACATGGATAAGGCAAAAGCTATGTCCAATATCCATGTTCCAATCATCGTTGGGAACTCAGCACTCGAAATTGTCGACGAGTACACATACCTGGGACACATAGTCCAGCTAGGTAGGTCCAATTTCGACAAAGAGGTTAACCGCCGAATCCAACTCGGTTGGGCAGCGTTCAGGGAAATTACGTCTTAATTTTTGTTTCTTGTTGATGAGAGTAACCACTCTTTTACGATTATTATACATTTGAATTCAGCTTTTATTTAATGTATTATAAAAGCAATTGCTGAGCTGGAGTCCCTTTCTACCTTGTAGATAGGTAACAAGTTTATTTTGTTATTTGTAATAGTTTGTTACTTTATAAATGACAAGACTTAAAAATTAGTTTGCCAGGGAAGTTTCACTTCTGATATGTGTACATTGTATTCACGTACTTTTAACTTTTTTAAAAACATCTGCTCATATAGTAGTAGTAGTGTGTGTATACGTGCGTGTGTGCATGCGTGTGTGAGTGTGTGTGTTTATACGCGTGTGTGTATCTGTATGTGTGTGCGTCTGTATCTTAATTTATTTATTTATTTACTAAATCCACAGCTTCATCTTAGGTAAAAACATACAGTAGAAATTTATTATTACATAAGCCAGAACACTTACTTAATATACACCTAACTTAGACTAAGTGGTAAAGAACTATTGTTAAAATTTGCATGTGCTGTGCTGGGTTATAATGCGGTTTTTTTAATTTGTTTTATTTAAATTTTAGTTTCTCACAATGTACGTGAAGGTAACTATTATTTTTAAAATGTTTTACATCTCAATTCACTTAACGAATGTATATTCAAAGTTTGATTTATTGTATTATATACATTTGAATTCAGCTTTTATTTAATGTATTATATTAGCAATTGCTGCAGTTTAAGCTTTTTTAAAAACATCTGTTCATATAGTAGTAGCAGTAGTAGTGTGTGTGTATGTGCGTGTGTGCATGCGTGCGTGTGTGCATGCGTGTGTGTTTATGTTTGTGTGTTTACACGCGTGTACGTGTGTGCCTTAATTTTAGTTTCTCACAATGTTTGTGAAGGTATTATTTTCAAAGTTTTATTTATTGTATTATATATTTCAACTTTTTGTGTATAGGTAGTGAGTTTATTTTGTTATTTATAATAGTTTAAGTTAGTTTATAGATCATTGTATTTTTTTATTTGTTATTGATGACGTGCAATGTGGAATAAATTTCTATTCTTCTTTCTTCTTTCCGAAATAAAGATATAATATTGTCAGATAGCTTGCTTTTATAATTTATTTTACGGGAATTTTAGATTTGTATAAATATAAACAAGACTTAGACATTAGTTAACCAAAGAAAGACTTTTTTAATATAAACTAATAAATAATTCAATATTCAATAACCTAAGTGATAAAGACATATTTAATGATGGAAAGTGCTCAATCAAAAGAAATATTAAATCTTACCTGTTAAGTAAAAAGTAAAAATGTTGAGATAAGTACACAATAACGCTATGTTTTAGTTGTTAGTGGAAACTTTACTGATGTATGTGTTAGTTTTAAGTGAATACCTATGTTAGTCTTTAAGTAAATTGTTTGTTTCCCAAATAAAAATAAATAAATAAATTGTTCTATATTGTTATAACAAACAGACTTCCTATTCAAATTAAACACAATTTGTGTCTGTCTATTGAAAAAGAATTGTATAGCGTAACGCGTTTCAAATTCACGTTATTATGGTCTAGTGAACTGCGGTACTTTACCTATGAAGCCTACCATAAAGACTTAGGAAATAGAGTACAATGTCTTTCGTGTCTTTGACAATGAAAACAATATAAAACAACAAACATATCCACTTCATTAAGCCACTCTCGATTGGTGATATCAAATCAAATCAAAATATCTTTATTCAAGTAGGCATATTACAGTACTTTTGAATCGTCAAAGAAGAGCCCAAAACAAACTCAGTCGGGTATTTCGTTTTTTTGTTATCATCATCATTACAATATCATATTAGTTTAATATATTTCAATTCAAATTAGAGCAGTTCGTTCACTCCCACGCGTTTCTATCGTCTAAGTACTCTTGCAACTTATAATACGATTTTTCTATCAACTTTCTTTTAACAAAGACTTTGAATTTATTAATTGACATTTCTAAAACGTCTTGTGGGAGTTTATTATAGAAACGTATACAGTTACCCTTAAATGAGTTGTTAATTTTATGCAGCCTACTAGAATTTACAACAAGTTTGTTTTTGTTTCGTAAGTTATATGATATACATTCACTCTTTTTATTAAAAGAGTCAATGTTTTTGTGTACGTACAACAAGTTTTCTAATATGTATACGCAGTGAACTGTCATTATGTTAACTGCCTTGAATTTGTTTCTTAGCGACTCTCTTGGACCCATATTGTAAATCGCACGAACGGCCCTTTTCTGCAGCACAAATATTGCATCTATATCAGCAGCATTACCCCAAAGTAGTACCGTATGACATAATGCTGTGAAAATAGCTGAAATATACCAGTCTGGCTGTATCAACATCTGTCAGACGACGAATTTTTTTAACAGCTAATAAAAACTGTACCAATAAAATATACCAAATGCATAAATAAAATCTTGTTGCCTAGTGGTTTCGTAGCTATTTTATAAATACACATGGCGAATAAGTTTTTAACACAACCACGTAATGTCTACATTTGTACGGTTATAACTACGAATTTCGCATCGATATTATATTTACGTGAAGCTCTCTTAAAGGACTCATGCAAATATGTTTCTTTTTGTATTGATTGTAGTGTTTATAATTGTTTAAATGATATCTGATGTTTCACGTCGGTATAATATAAGACGCCATCTTGGGAGCGGGAAAACCCGGGGCCTTGAAGACCGGTTTCCATCGTATCGCCTGAGCTTTGGCGCCTGCATAACGCTCGAATTAGCCATATAATTGCTTAAAATTATTATCACAGAACAATTAGAGACTGTAAACTATTATAACAACGTGTTTATATTTAATATAATTGCAAATTATACTTCTCAGCGTCGTCTTTTGTGTACGAAAGGGCATAATTTAATTGGAAAATAGTTTTTGATCGAAATATGAAAGTTACGCGTTGAAGACTATATTAAGTAACTTGGTAAGGTAAGTAGCAGTGCATTAAAGTCCCACTGCTGGGCACAGGCCTCCTCACTCGTGTGAGTGAGGGTTTTTAGAGCATAGGACTCACTACGCTGCTCCACTGCGGATTGACAGGCATTGTGCGCATCTAGATCTTGCGCTGACTGGCTCCAGCCACGGCTACCCTCCTTGTGCGGAGTCTGCGTCCACTCCAGCACCTTCGGGCCCCAACGTCCATCGCTTCATCGGACTATGTGCCCCACCCATTGCCACTTAAGGTTAGCGATTCGTAGGGCTATGTCGGTGACTTTGGTTCTGCTACGGATCTCCTCATTTCATGATGTGATCGCGTAGAATAATAGCCTGACTTCTTCGTTACTAAATATCTCTTTAAGAGTCCTTTGTAGACTTGAATTTCTTTTGACATTTGATTATTAAATGAAAATGAAATAACTTGTTCATGATACGTATACACTTGAACATACTTTATTGGGTTCCCATGCAATACAATTGGTATTACTAAGCTATTTGTCAGCGTATTGTTTTGCTCTTGTTCATATACAGCCCTACACTGCGACTAATGCTATCTAAGCTAGTGAGCATCTTGGTAAGCTAAGCATGATCGGCAGAAAAAATAAGTGGTAGCCTATTAACGTCCAATTGCTGGACACATGCCTACTTATTTGTAGGATAGAGGGTTTCAGAATATGTCAGACCCATCACGTTGCTCCACTTGTCAGCAGACTTCACATAACCCATAATGACTTCTGGGATATACAGGTACATAAGGATGGATCAAAAAGATCAAGAAACCACTTTGGTTTCATTTTTTATAAAGATAACTTTAACAGTATTGAGAATTCCACGGTTTCTCTAAACGATAATCCACGCGTTTCACCAATAAGTCATCAAAGTAAGGTTAAATGCAGTTTATTAATGTCACACTGCTGGGTATCTGACTCCTAATTCATTGATTAAGCTTTTGGTTTAAGGTTACGAACCAAATTTCCCCAGGGTTTGCAAAATCAAAAGATGCTTTATTCGCGTAGGCTCAAAAGCACTTTTGAATTGTCAATAGTCTATCCATTGGTAACAAATCTACCGCCGATTCAGAAAGTTGATTTCGCTCTTAAGAAACCCGCAAGAAACTCAGCAGTTACTCCTTTAAAGATTATCTTAAAGAATTACCTTTTGTAAAAGGATTTTTTGACATATTTCTTCAAACTATGTGGAGGCAAATCCAATACTGATTGTAGTGTCTTATTAAAAATGCGTATGCTCAAAATGCTCAATAATTTCTGAAACATTTTCACCCTAAAATGTGGCATTACTAATTTGTGAACGCAAAATTTATACGACCTTAAATAATCTTGGAAGGAAATCTAAAGTATTTTTAGATTTATTTATACAATCTTTCGAGTAGTTAATCAGTTATTTGATACCTCTTGTATTTTATATTTGAGCATCAAATTAAATGTGCTTTTTTTAATTTCAAACAAGTTATACTTTGTTTAAATATAAACAAATTCAACAGGATTTATTTATGTAACTGTGAGACTAAATATACGACCCACGAGCCGCTGTACCGTTTTAAAACTCTAATATCTTCTAAGATATCCATTTTATGGAAAAGGCGTTTAAGATAGTTTTATCTACATGAAATATATAAAGTATGTAATGTATTTAATTTGATAAGAAATAACACTGTATTGTTTTAAATAGCTTGGTAAATAACACATATTTTCTGTATTATGTAAAACATAAAAATGGTAACAGTGGATTGTTCTTTAGAGATAAGTACTTACCATTGTGATTTTCTTTATTGATCTTTTTCACATATATATTTCCGTGGTACATTAATTTGATTTATCTTGTGAGATTTAGCCAGGATTTGCGTTTTACGATCACAGAAACATGTTTGTTAAATCAGTTTAGAAATCTTTGAATTTTTCGGCTTTTATATACTACAATATATATGTGTTATACATATAAGCCTTCCTCTTGAATTACTCTATCTATTGCAGAAAACTGCATTAAAATCTATTAGATGGTTATAAAGATATAAGCGAACAGGCAGCGAAAGCGAATTCAATTTATACTATGGAAACATATAGATGTAATGCTTCTTATAAGTCAATATATAACATTTAAACTTCCTTAGAAACCTTATGATAAGACGTAGAATTCGTGACTTGATATTGAAAATCTATATTTTATGTTCTTCATATTGATTATTGAAAAGGTCACATTTTAATGTCATAAGTCAGAAGGACGCGGTTATTGGATCAATCAAATTGTATCATATATTTTAGATTAATCTCATGATAAAAACAAGTTCATTATAGTTATCTATATATAATTATATATAATAGAAGTGTATTTTTGTCAATATTTTAATATTAAAATTTAGATACATTATATATATGTATCGATAACTTATTTAAACGTACACCACGTAATAGTTATCTAGAAGAGATTGCTTTAAAGTGATAAGACCGCCTTTTATTTAGCCACTAATGAATATAATTATAGATCTATTTTGTTTACAAAGTGGTGTACAATAAGGTGAATAAATAGTCTGAATTCAATGCATACTTTAATTGTGAAACTTATGTACTTAATTGTTATAAAAAGTTTATTTTTCTACAACTAATACTCTAACAATTCTGAAGTAATTAGAGCCTGTTAACAGGAAATGGAGCAGTGTGATGGGTCTTTGCTCTAAAAACCGTCTCTTTTATGAGAAAAGTGGCATTTCCCCTCCAGTGGGATCTTAAAAGGCTACTTATTTAAATAAGTACATGTTATGTACATTTCTCTTGCCTTGTTTTGGCATCATATGTAAGAAAAAGTTCTCTTAAAGCCGGTCTACGTATTTTCTATTTTTTGTAACAAATACTTTATTTAATAGTTTTCTTTAGACATTAAAAAAACGTATTTTGTATATTATATTTTGAGAAGAATGAGTGAATTGAAACTCAGTGAGAAAGTAAGAAATAGTGTGATAAGAGAACGTTGTGGTACAAAAGGAGAAGTAGTGACTAAAAGGATTTATGACTCTAGAGTTAATCGGAAAGTTAAAAGGGTAAGATCAAGGCGAACGTTCCAGGACCAAATCCAAGATATTTTAAATAAAGACCAGGTCAAGAGTACTCTAAACCGACGAACTTGTATGAAAGGTTTAATGATAATGAAAGGAGCGAAGGAGATATGCAAGGATCGTGGCAAGTGGAAGGACTTGGTCTCTGCCTACCGAGAAAGGAACGACGCGTGATCCTATGTAATAAATTTTATATTTCAATACCTACTAATAGTTAATATGAAAGCGATAAAAGATATGAAATCAGGTAAGGCTGCTGGGTATGACAAAGTATCAGTCGAGATACTGAAGGCTGGCCGCGGTATTGTGGTAGCTCAGCTGTACTGCCATTTCAATATATGCTGCGAGAAAGGTCAAGTCCCAAGAGAATTGAGCAAGTGCAAAAATGACGGCGGTATAAGTCTTCTTAGTGTCGTCGGCAAATTGTATGCAAAAATATTGATTGAAAGAGTGATTAATGAAACTGATGAGAAAATATGGGACGTGCAAGCGGGATTTAGAAGAGCAATGGGATGTACGGATCAGGTCTTTTCTTTACGCTGCATAACTGAAAAATGTTTGGCTAAACACCAAAAAGTTTATTGCGCTTTCGTAGATTTAGAAAAGGCCTATGATCGAGTGATGATGAGTGAGCTGTGGTCAACGTTATCTACGTATGTGGTGACCGGCAATCTGATTTATGTATGTATGTACTAATAGTTGACGATCTCCTTGTTTACATACTTTTAATACAGGGAGATTTTAATTTTTATTATATCACTTGTATTACTATTGATATAAATATTGATACGTGTAGGAGTATGAAATTTCCCACACTTAGAATTTATATAGAGAAGGAGTGCAAAATGTTAATATTTTATAAAAATTATGTATAAAAAATACATTGATTCAATAAAAAACACATTACACAAAGGCCTATAGAGTAAATATACGTATCTGTCAATCACTGACAACTATATCAAACGCCGAAGGTTGTATTAAAAATAGTTTTTATTGTCAAAAGCACTAAGGAGGTTACATTAGAAAAGTTTCTATAGTAGTCAAGTTTACTTAAAATTTCTGATGTTCTTCGTAATTTTTTTAATTTTTTGAATCGTATGAATCTTTTCCTGATTATAACAAATGGTAAAACAAAATAATTATCGAAATCGATCCAGCGATATTGATGTCGTGATATAACGTAATAGGAAGTCATTTTTAATAGAAAAATGTTATTGTAACAACTTTTTTTGAGTATAGCCTTTTATAATAGAACCTTAATAATATCGAAAATAATAACTCAAATTAAGTATGGTCGAATTTCGACCACTGGACGACTGATAGCATCTTGGTAACAAAATAAGGTAAGTTACATCACAAAGCACGCGTCAATTGATTCTTAAATAATATGTCATCGGTATATATGATTAATCTATATTGTTTTAAAAATAATACATGAAAAAATGCAAGTTCATTGCGTTGACAACTGAACTGATCGACGTCAAATCATAATATTAAATACAATATGTTGAAGGGTGTGTCTGTGATATACGACTACGATACGACATCGTAAAGATCCATTCAAATTTGTATCTATAACCTGAAGCATTTAAGTAAACTTAACCAATGACTGATAGACAAGTGTTTAATTTATCAATTAAGCTTCCTATCATTAGTTCACACTATCTGTATATAATATAAAGCTAACACACACGACTTTGTCTGCTTTACATAATACACATGGAACAATATTGGTTAAAATAAAGAAGGTTATAGCGCGCCAAAATAAGAAGATAGATAAACGCTGTACAGGACTTTTTTTTAGACATTTTAAAGGGCAACAATTCTGTCATACATGACTTTTGCCCAACTTGAACCATTTACGAAGAAAGAAGCTGATTTTGAAACACTCTTCATTGATGCTCCGCTCCTATTGGTCTTGGTGCGATGATATATATAGCTTTTATTCATCTATATAAGTTCAAATACTTTTTTCTTAACTTGTATTGAATGAAACTTGTTTTAAATACACTTTTATTCAAAATTCATTCATATACCGCGTCATCTATTACAATCGGTGTATAAATATTTCAAAAGTTTCTCTTCATAAAATTAGTTTGAATGTATGCTAGATGGAATAGAAATCGTCTTTAAAAACACACAAACTTGTAACCGAAGTCGATAAAATCTTAAAAACTTTATAGCTTAGCCAACAATCACGGTGTTTCCCTCCAAATACTTTTATTACTCAAATCTAATGAAATATCTTTATTCAAGTAGGCTTATTACAACACTTTTGAATCGTGAAATATGTATGTTTTCTTTCTACACAATAATTCTAATGTACGTCTGATGATGGTATTAAAGAACGACTTAAAATCTAAAGTTATGAGGTTTCTTTCCCCGCACTGTCCTGAGAAGAGCCCACAACAAACTCAATCGGGTATTTTTCATTTTTTTGTTACCATTACCATTACAATATCAATTGATTTAATATATTTCAATTCAAATTATAACAATTCGTTCACTCCCACGCCTTTCTGTCGTATAAGTAATCTTGCAACTTATATGATTTTTTTATCAACTTTCTTTTAACAAAGACTTTGAATTTATTACTTGACATCTCTAGAACGTCTCGTGGGAGTTTATTATAGAAACGTATACAGTTACCCTTAAATGTTAATAACAAGTTTGTTTTTTTTTTCTTATGTTCATCATATTTAACATCTATACATAGTTAGATAGGATACTCTTTATTGTACACCGTAAATATACACAATTACAAAGACACAGACAATTAAAAATACACGGTGGTCTTATCGCTACGTTTGGGCGAATAAAATAATAAGGATTTGGTCCAGGAACGTTCGCCTTGGTCTTCCCCTTCCCAACTTTCGCTCTTGACTCATAAATCCTTTTTGTCAGTCTCCTTTCAATCATTCTCTCTAAATGCCCAAACCATCTAAGCATACCTTTCTCAATTTTAGTCACTACATCATTTTTTATACCACAACGTTCTCTTATCACACTATTTCTTACTTTGTCACTCAGTTTCAATCCACTCATAATTCTCAACGCTCTCACCTCTACCGCATTTTTTTTACTTTTGTGATTCTGCCATACCAAACTTCCCTACCATACCTGTGTTGACACTAACAATCCTGCATGCACAGCCAGTCTGACCCTTTGAGACACCATCTGGCTATTTCATCTGCATTCACTCTCCTTTCAATATCATTTTCACATGTTCCATCTTTTGTAAATTTAGATCCCAAGTATACAAATTCTTTCACCTCTTCAACTTGTTCCCCATCTATCAAAATATTGCCATTCGTCATAGTTTAATCTCTTTCAAAAAGCATAACTTTCGTTTTATTTACATTCACTTGCATTCCTTTCCCTTTCAAAGCTTCATTCATAATATTTATCATCACCTGTAGCTCATTTGCGGATGACGCAAGTATTACTTGATCATCAGCGTAGAGTAAATATTTGATGAGTAATTCATTCATTCTGAACCCATATATACTTTCTCTTCAATCTGTCTAACAGTTATCCATAAATAGGTTGAACAGCCATGGTGACGCAACACATCCCTGTCGAACACCTCTTTCGACAGGAAACCACTCCGTGTACGCCCCGTTTATTCTGACACAAGCACTAGAACCCTCATAGAGAGACTTCAATGCTTGAATCAGACAACCGCTCACCCCGTACGTAGATAACGTTGACCACAGCTCATTCTTCACCACTCCATCAGAGGCCTTTTCTAAATCTATGAAAGCGCAATAAACTTTTTTTTTACAAGTTAAAAAAATTTAATAATTAATCGTGTAGTGTAAAAAGCAGTGGGGCTTGATTGCTTGGTATCTTATCAACAAACTCTGCACTTTGTTCCCAAGATAACTTTAACGATAAACCCTTTAGAATATATTCTGATAGTGCATAAAAATTTCGATTTAATATACACCAATTAAACTTGAATGTCGTCTGTTATAATTTTAATTAATGAAGTTATATTGAAACTGTTTTCTTTTCATATTGCTATACTTGTGATTATTTTATCTCATTAAGAACTTTGTATGGTTTGTTGTTAATTACTTGTGAATATGGTGTTAGTTTGGGGATACACAAGATGCGCAATAGAAATTTATCAGGTATGTAGAAATTTAAAGTACCTCGGATATATAGTTCAGCTAGGTAGGCCCAATTTCGGGAAGGTGGTGAACTGACGAATCCAACTCAGTTGGGTAGTGTTCGGTAAACTAAGACAGATCTTTTCGTCCAATATCCCTCAGTGCCTGAAGATTAAAGTCTTGGAACCGTGCGTGTGACCAGTAATCTACGGCTTAGAGACGTAATCTCTGACTATGGGCCTTCTGTGGCGGCTCAGGTTCACACTACGGGCTATGGGGAGTATCTCTACGTGATTAACTCAGAAATGAGGAGATCCGTAGCAGAATGACAGTTCCCGACAGATTCCTACGAATCGTGAAGTTGAAGTTGCAATGAGATGGACATTGGGGCCTGGAGGTGCTTGAATAGTGATCACAAGGTAGACCGATGATATCAAGTTAAGCGCAGGTAGCCGTTGGAGACAAGCGGCATAAAATCTGGCCTTGTGGGCACTATTAAGTTCGACTATTGTCCAGCAGTAGACGTCCATCGGTTAAAGCATGACGACGACGATGATCTCGTGAATATAGGGGCAACATCGTTCTCAGTGATAGTTTACGTTTTAAAAAAGTAGCCTGTGTCCTCTCTCAGGCTCTAAGTATACCAAAATGCATTTAGATCTGTTTGGTAATTTTGCTGTGAAAGAGCGACAGAATCTCTCCTATGAGTGAGGAGGGGTGTGCCCACCTGTGGGATTTTAATGGGCTTACTTACTTTTACTATTGAACTCCTATAAACTGCTTTATTGACAGCCTCCCTGGCGCAGTGTTGCGAGTATTCGCTTTGCTAGAGGAGGTCCCGAGTTCGATCCCCGGTTTGAGTAATATGTAGCAAATATACGGATATTCTCTTATTAATGTGGAGTTTTTTACTTTTATATTTTTGTTCTTCAATAAAATTTGGTACCTGCGCCACATCTCAATTAAGTACTCTCCCATTTCAAAGGGTTTCTGGAAGAAATCTCCTTTTAGAGATAAGTTATCCTATGTATATAAGCTTTCTGTTTATTTGTTGTTTCCCATTATCTTGGGTACATAAATAAATAAATAATGGCATTTTCTAATTTGTCTGTATCTGGATTGAGAGGCTTCGGCCGTGACTAGTTACCACTCTACCAGCAAAAACGTACCGCCAAGCAAAGAGATTTGTTTCCCGGTACGATGCTGTGTATTAACCATAAGAGGTAAATTACCACTTACGGTTCCATCTTAGACTGCATCACTTACCTTTCAGCAATAAGGTATATCCCTTCCGTTTGAATTCCACGTGAACACGTTCACTCTCTACGTAGATACCTGATTTTTTATATCCTTATTGAATATCAGAATTTTATCATAACCATATCCCATGTGCAAAAAAACATTTACCAGTAGACTTAACGTTTTTTTTTATATTTAAATAACGTGGGCGTGGTTTGTCATATATTAAGGTTTGCATCTAATTCCTCTGGTATTTAACAAAGCCTTTTATATTTATGTCCCCATGTATATTGAGGCAGCTGGTGTTCAAGATTCTTTTGACGTCCTATATATCAACCCATTGGTTTTTTTTTTAAATCAATCAAGCTATTTAATTACGTTACTTTAAATACACTTATAATATTTGGATTTTCTACTTGACTCTTTAAACGTAGAGCTCATCGATCACAATGCAAGAGAAACAGCAGATGCGAGCCATGGACACCGCCATATTGGCCTTGGCTTCCCTGCTGAGCGTTTTTAACTTTGAGATTGTAATTGAAATGGACAAAATAAATTGAGGTGATGTATAAAACGTATTTGACGAAACGGATAAAAGTCTGTTATTTAAAGAATAAAATCAACAGATAGACAGATTTCCTGTCGCATTTATATTATAGCAATGGCCAATGAGATACGTACGTAGATATCTCGATGGTGTCTATAAATAAATTATGACATTTGTTTTATGTGACAATTGGGTAATTTGTTTATCCTTGTGGGAGTTTAAAATCTATGAATGATCGCTACTATATGACATGCGTTAGTCAGGTGGCAATTCCGATTACATAATGCATAAGGTGGCTATTTTTAGAAACTCGTGCAGAACAATACTTGCATATTAAACAGTCTCACTTGTAGTTACTCAAAACAAAACGTGATTGCACATCTTAGGACATAGGAAGTATAAATAAAGTTGTCAGAAATTGAAGGTTATATAAAACTAAACAAATAAAAGTAAGTAGTAGTCTATTAAAATCTGACAGAAAGAGGCTTTGGATAGGGAGAGGACGTAGCTGAACACTCATCTATTCGGAGAAGAAGAGCAGGGACCTGAGACACCACCTGTTGTAATTCCTGATGTCAAAGGTCCCAGAGAGTACTATCCCCGTCTTTTAGAGAGTTTCATACTTCTTGTTGAAGACATATGTACCTCAAGGTACATTTGCCTTTAACCAAGTAGAACTTTAGAGAAAAAAAGGTCCATAAAGTCGTCCAGAAGCGCTGTATCCTACTACGCTCAGACGATTTGACCTCTCGTTGATATTGCACTGATTCAAAAAATGGGAATGGGTCTTCAACTACAGGTATGATCACAATGGATTCGATCCACCCTCACTAAGACAATTGAGTCCTCAGGTTCAACCAAAAAAACTATAACGAAAAAAGGTCCATTAAGTCGCCTATCAGCATAGGGTAGTTGCAAGTGGCGCCGTATCCTACTATGACCAGGTTCTGGCTCTCTGCAACAAATCACTGATCCAATAATGGAGTCAAGATTTTGGATCTCCATTTGCTAGTATGATTTTTGTCCTTGGACAGGAAAATTGAGTCCCCAAGAGACATAAAACTCTTTCCTTCCATGATCGGCCATGGTTGCTTAAGCAAGTAAGTAAGTAAATAGCAGCCCATTAACGTCCCACTGCTGGGCACAGGTCTTCTCACTCCGAGGAGCTATGGTTTTTAGAGCATAGACCCACCATGCTGCTCCACTGCGAATTAGCAGGCATAGTACACAAGTGCACTCTTTATTCCTTCACTCTCATAGTCCGATGTGACGGAAATCCGACACCACCGAAGATAGATCAGCGCAGGACCGACGGCTTAACGTGCTCTCCGAGGCACGGGGGTGGACACACCGCCAACTTCCCAACTTCGGGCAAATATTGAGAAAATCTTAGATAAAAAACTCAGTATTGGTTTTTTAATTGGCCCAACTTGGGACTCGAACCCAGAACCTCATGTCTGTAGTCGAACATGCTAACCACTAGACCAATGAGGCAGTTGCTTCAGCAAGTGCCTACATGAAATTGTTAACCGAGAGGAAATGCTCGCTAAATAACCTGCTTTTCAATGTGGATATCATTGGCAAGTAGCTTATTAAGATCCCATAGCTTTTTCACTATTTAGAGACCTTGCACTGGAGAGTATAACTGGTGCAATGCAATTAGGGTGGCGGATAGGAAGCGGCTGAGGCCCTCTCCTTTCGTTGGAGAATGTTGAAGGGTACAAATACCATTCAATTTTCCCCGCCTTGAACCGCAGGTCCTTATAGTTGATGTCTTCTGGGCCACTAGAATGGATTACAAAGGGAAACCTCCAGTGATATCAATCAAGAATGAGGAAGGATCCGCTGACATTTACAGGGATTTATGGCTTATACAGCGTGTCTCACACTAACAATTGGAGATATTCTTCCATTGCAGTGCGTGAAAACATTTCCTAGCGAAATAAAGCCTATTAAAGAATGATTTCTCTGCATATGTATCCTATCTGTATTTCCTTTTGGTCACCACCTACCCAGTTTCGTTACAAAATTTCCCTGGCCCTAAGGTTGCCTGGCATAAATCGCTACATTAAAAGTACAGTAAAGTGTATTCCCTCTCTCTCTCTCTCTCTTTGGTGAGCAAGTTTTTAAACCATACACTAACCACGCTGCTTCACACATGTGTAAGCTGATAGTTGTCAGGCTTCAGACGCGGTTTTCTCAGACATTTTTAACTATTTAGCCAATCTATTAATACGTTTACGAAATTGGACGGTACAGTAGCGATTCCCTCTTAAATAGATCTTTAAAGTTGTCCTTCAAGCTCTGCAATATTCATTTCGCATTAAACTGTTTATTCCTTTTAGAGTCCACTCACACTCGTCGATGTCTTTTCCATTGGCGAAATGACAATACATTGAAAAACCGACAATTATAATAAAAACTTGAATAAAATCCCTTTCCTAGCATTGTATCAAACGAGTTTTTACGTGATACCAACCATTACGTACACATGCAAATTCTGAGAAAATAAAGATGAACAGTTATCGCCGTTTCAATAAAAATCAATATATACAAGCAATTATGCACCCTATCTCTTTAAAGCAGGGTATATTTTCCTCTGCATATTAAATTAAGTACTAATACTTTGCTGTGGGCGTACGTAAACAATTATATCACGAAGTAAAGATTTCCCACGTGTTTCGCGTCACTATAATAAACTGTATGTATGTATGTGTATACATAGTCTTATAATTAGACTATGAATGGAGTGAAGGCGAATGACGTCATAGTTTCCTGACCAATAGGACCGAGTTTACAATAATTAGTGTTGCAATTTTTTTAAGTATTTTTTACCGTATTAGAACGGGTCAGTTTTTTCCTTACATTCGAAGGAGTGGCAAGTATATCTATATATATTTATCGTCGTCAAGTGGTCGAAATTCGACCGTAATTAACTTAAATTTTAAGCTTGTATTTTATGACGGTTCTACTATCAAAAACTATTGAAGTGAAACTTCTCTGTTTGAAGATTAGGTACTTTTAATATTTACAAATATTTGCACAACATATTTTCCTTTATTCCCCCCTCTAAGTCTCGGAAATCTAAAGTTTTAGTTTTGAATGAATATAAGCAAGATTTATAAATTGCTTGGCCAAAGAAGTTTCACTTGACATGTGTAGTTTGTACGCACGCACTTTCAATTTTTTAAATTTCGCCGTTTGTTAAATTTCAGACTAGTAACATTATTTTTTTCTCAATTTGACCACAGACTAACGATAAACAAAAGAGTGCGAATGTGTGTCAAATACATGGCAGTGTTTATAATGTTTTTTTTTATTGATTTAATGTATTTTTATGCATAATTAGAAATATATATGTCGGAGGGCAGATGTCTGTGGAACGTTGGCGCCATCTATCGGCGTGNAATAAAGTGTTTGCACCAACATTACCCATGAACGCCCACAGAATAAGAAATTAAATAATGGATCCAATTAATAACGATGTCAGCGGAGAACCCTACGCTTCTGTGTTTTATGCTTTATTTATTAATTAACTCGGATTATAATGTTCAATCACGTAATGTTCCCGATATCAATTTACACAAAGTCATTAACACTAATAGCTAGAAACGCGACAGTTTCAATAGTCAACTGATACGGTCGACCGCCACTCGAGAATTGCCGAGAGACGCGCCGGACTGCCACTTATTGACCCTGCCCCCACGCCGATACCCAGATGGCGCCAGCGTTCCACAGACTATTACACACGGATCCACAGACTCTTGTACTCCGACATATATTATGCTATAGATTACTTCGAATACGAATTTCTTGTGATCACATTTTTATTCAGTTTCTTTCAAATAAGTTCGTATTTGTTATACGTTGTTGAAGAGCTAAAAAAACGTTTATATTTTTAATATATTCTGTATGCTGTTTTATAAGAGGTTTTTTTTATTTTTGAGCCATTCTAGTGAAAAAAAAGTCACAAAAAAAATTTGAAGTAATATCGTTTTCAGGCCTTCATTTTTAAATTTGAACAGATAGTTATTATTTTAATATTGATAAATAACTAGTATTTAATTGTTTTTATGAATAAGTCCAAAAAATTTGATTTAAATTAATAATTTTTCTGTAAGAAACTTTTGAAGCCACAATTTTGAGTAAATATGAAAAAAAACATGATAATTCAAAAATGTTTCACTTTGGCGGGTTGAAATTAACAAAAATAGTCATGTATATTACCTTCTAATGGGAATACGTCGACATATCATTAACCCTGTATATAGGGACAATGTAAACTACCAATCTTTAAATAAAGATGTTGATCTGAATAGGATAAAATACCTATTAGTCAGTAAGTGTATAGAAATTTATTATTCACTACAATTTCCAAAGAAATCTTTATTATTATTGCTTTAGGCACATTTTCCTTTCAAAAACGGATTTCAACGGCCTGCAGACTAATTAATAAAATTCATTATGTAGGAATAACCAGTTAACATTACTAATGGAGTTTTCATTGAAATGACAATTAAGTTATAATTAAATGCAACTGTCAGGACTTCATTAATATGTATCTATTCTAATATTGTAAATGCAAAAGTAACTGTTGGTCTGTTTGTTACATTTTCAAGCTAAAATTGATGATCTTTTTGTGACGATTTTGGAAAATAGACCTTTCCAAATGACCTACGGTTCGTTGCTGACTATGGGCCTCATGCGGAAGCTCAGAGTCACTCAGCGTGCGATGGAGAGGGCTATGCTTGGCGTGTCTTTACGTGATCGAATCTGAAATGAAGACATCCGTAGTAGAACCAGAGTCTCCGACATAATCCTACGAATCGCGAACCTGAAGTGGCAATAGGCGGGGCAAATAGTCTATAAGTAAGGGCAAATAGTAATAGGGGCTGGAGGTGCTGGAGTGGAAAACCCGCACCGGATGGCGTAGTGTAGGCAGACCCCCTACAAAGTGGACCGGTGATATAAATATGGTCGCCGGTAGACGATGGAGCCAGACTGCGCAAGATCAGACCTTGTGGACGTCATAACGTGAGACCTATGTCCAGCAGTGGACGTCCATCGGTTGAGGCGACGACCTTTCCAAATAAGACCCTTTGACGACCTCTCTGAAGTATTATACATTTTCTAATTTGTCTATATCTGGTAGACAACAAAGCAGTGCCACCAAAAAATGCATTTTGGTAAGATGATGAACATCATATATCATCAGATGAGGTCACAGTCAAGTACTTATCTGTTAGCAAAAAAAGAGACCATCACGTGATCATGTACTTCCATAAATTGTCACTTCCAAACTTAGTATTTGTTATTTACGCTTCCATTACTGTCCAGTTGATGATGATTTAAAAAGTGATAGTTGGAGTCCTAAAGAACGTTATAGGCTACTTGATCTCCGGTAAAAAATTAAAGGAGTTGTTAGAATTAGTAATCAAAGCATGCATATTTGCTTGTTACAAATTACTTGCAAAAGGTGACAGATAATAAAGCAAAATCGCATTTATGAAACTCTCGTCTGTTGTATTTAATTTTAAGAAAGACGAACTACATATACAGAAAGCTTATTATAATGTTGAAGATTATATAAAAGATAAAATACAACACAATGTAACGTTATAAAAACTATGTTTTAAAGAGTATCCACTACTTTTGTTGTCGGTTTCATTTCGGTAAAATCAAATTTAACAGTTATATAAAATTAATAACCATTCGAGAGACTCGAATATTTTGATTTTGATATTATATCTGACAGGGTTTTCCATAGATTTGTATTTGATATGCAGATGGAGTCACAAACACCAGCAAGTATAGTTATAAATAAATACAGTGCATGTATTTAACTATGTTTAACTTATTGGAAGCAATGAATAATCTAATCACGATTCAAATAGACTTAACTAGCGTAAAATCCGTCGTTGACTTGGATATATTTATCTTATACACATGATCTTAATTGCAACATATAATTAAATCGATTAGTCTAAAGTAATATTATAAGGCGGAAACATTTGTGTTTTTGTATGTATGTTTGTAACGTTTTCACACAAAAAGTACTGGACAGATTTGAAGATTTTTTTCACCATTGTAAAGCTGCATTTTCACTGAGTAACATAGGCTATATTATTTCCTCAAAAACATAGGGATCCCTAATAAAAAATCATTTATGTAACCCAAGGTGTGAAAATTTTGTCACAAAAAATCTGTCATCGCGTGTGCTGGGGAAAATATTGATGATAGAACAAAAATATGTTCTACAATATTATTGAAGGTATTAATATCTACAAAAAAGTCTGGGATACTATTTATCCAACTACTGTAGTTATGCCACTATTACTACTTATATACATTTAAATTAAAAATTAATAAAGGTACTGACAATAATCAAACCATATTATTCATACCTCTGCATTAATCTTTATTCTATTAAAGGCCATTTCAATACCTGTAAAGTACTTTTAATATTATGAAAATCGGACATTCCTTTCAAAAGATATAACGAATTTTAAAATGTCAATCTAAAGTCGAAGTACAAAGTGTCAAATATTGTGTACAGAGGAGTTCTGATACAATAAAGTATTTTGATTTGATTTGATTTGACAAAAAAATCTATTCTCTATTATTATATAAGAAAGGTTTGTTTGTTGGAATGTTTGTTTCTATTTTTAGCAATTCATAATAATCAAGCTAAAAATTACTGGACCGATTTACAAAAATCTTTGAATACCTGTAGAGTATTTTTTAATTGACTAATGTCGGATATTCAACGTAAAGACTGTTACAAATTTAAAAATCTATTAGTTAGGTACATATTGGTTATAAAGTAAAATCTGTATATTGATTAGAATATGAATATAAATGTATCTAATAATCTGAAGGAAGTAATTAAAATGTTCGAGTCGATTTATAAAACTTTATTACACACTGAAAACACCAAATAAAACTTAAGCTTGCTCTGAGCAAGCAAAGCAGCGGCCTAATTTTAAAATCTAAATCTTAATATCAATTATTTAGTCTTATTTATTTGAAAGGTCCTTGGGAGTCTCTTATGAGAATATATCAGACCCATCGTATCCTAACAAAACACCTCTTTATATAAAAAGCTTCAAACTTTCAAAATTTTTAGAATTACAGTAAATTTGCCTTAGGTATTGGGGCTGAAAAATGCTTTGAAAGTTACCAACATCCCTCAGATTAAGACCAAATTTATTTCTTTAGTTCTGTCTTCATTCACTCCAGGGTACACTCCTGTATGGTATGTTTCTTCTACACAGCCACAAATTAGACATAGTGGTAGTATTAGATTTCTTCATCAAAAATGAAGAAATTTAACAGAGTACGTTTATTTCTACACAAAACTTACAGAAACATGTGCAATATTTATGAATCATTTAAGTGTTTCAAAGGCTAAGTTTATTGTAATCTATTGTTTACCTATGGCTGTGCATGGAGGAGTGTTGGTGCCAGCACTTATGTTTGATAGTGAAAGTTGGGTATGGTAGAAGTGAGAAATAATGTGATAAGAGAACTTTGTGGTATAAAAGAAGATGTAATTACTAAAAATGAGAAAGGTGTGCTTAGAGGTTTGGGCACGTAGAGATAATGAAAGGAGACTGACAAAAAGGATTTATGAGTCAAGAGTGAAGGAGAAGTCCAAGGCGAACGTTCCTGGACCAAATCTAGAACATGTTAAATAAGAGACAGGTCAAGACTACTCTAAACCGACGAACTTGTATGAAAGGTTTAATGAGAATGAAAGAAGCGAAGGAGATATGTAAGGATCATGGCAAGTGGAAGAACGTGGTCTCTGCCGACCTATGGGAATCAGGATATGTATATATTTGTTTACCTATGCAAAAATATAATTATAAAGAACGGAAACAGTTTTCCTGTATCAGGACCAATTGGACATGACATTGGTAATCAATGAGGAAATTTATTTGACAACAAGTCACTTTTCTATTTACTGGAACGTCATCAATAAATTGAATGCGTACTGACGTATACGGTGGCGTATTGTTCGGATGCAGACACTATTAGGTTCGATATTAGCTTAGAAGCGTATTTCCCGGCGTGACGCAGGCCTCCATTGAACCAAAGGCGGTGTGCGCGAGCGCCGAGCTCAGTCTGTGTGATCTACTCGCCGTATACACGCGGTCATGGGCCAAAAAACTACGTAACCTCAGCTTAGGTAACGAAGCCGGTGTAACCTAACCTGAAAAACAAAAATGGACGCGACGTCAAAGGTGCAACAACCCTGACACAGCTGACATTTCGAGTGAGTGCGGATTTTTGTTTAATAATTGCAGTGCAGTAAAGTTTTGCGAAGGAAACCCTCAAAGTGAGTTCATAGTTTACATGTTAGGTAAGAGTGTTTTGTTTACCGGCTTACGATCTTTAATTGATCCAAAAATTTGCAGTGCTGTTTAATGTAGATGAACCAAATTTTATTATTAATTAACTTACGGAAATACATGTACAGTACAAATTATATTATTTCCCATAGCTATCAGTCTATTTAGATGTGTGTGGTATGAGATGTGGAATTTGGCCACTGTTCTAACACCCATCAGTTTTTAAGCACATCTGTTCTCTTTAATCTTTAAATGGTTTTGCATTTATACCATTTGATGGTACAAAATGGCGCTCTTCTAACTGTTGTAGTTTTAAATCTATCAATAGTATCTATTTTGGACAGATCTAAATTTGCATTGAAATTAATTGATTTAAAAATGAAACATTTTGTTTATTCCGCTAGTAGGACATATTGTCAACATGTCTTATATGACTATGCTACTTCATTGACCTTAAAGCCCACTTTAACGATTATATCGCAAAAAAACCTACGCTTGATAAATTCAATTTTTATTCTTAAAAATTTCCATTAATTTGCGACATTTATCATTAACTCCGGGATTTCCATCAATTTGTTTCTGTTTTTTTCTGTATTTTATATCTATAGCTGTTAAACATGTTCCGAGTGGTTGTCATAGCTGGTTTAAGTGCCATAAATGAAGTAAGGGGTATATAGTCAACAACTCAAGTTTAAGAAATCATATTGTTCGATTGTTCTTGAATTTGACCTTTATTACCTTAGTTGCATGGTCCATTGTCTTTTGTACATCTCTGTCAAAGCTTTTGTTAGCAGTGATGTTGTGTTGAAGTTAATGGGCAATTTGAGTTAATCTCCCTGAGACATCTAGTAACGTCAAGAGCCGTGTATTTATTGTTATATTATGCAAAAGTATAATTTTGGGAACATCGCACGTGGATTTTATGTAACAAGATTTCGCTTCATGAAATTTTACTAGAAATATTAATTTAAGTAGCCTTTAATTTCAATTTAAAGCGAATTATGAATATTATTGTACATTATCTTGCATTTTTTCAGATAGAATTAGACGGATAGCCATATTTTTAATTTTTTAAGTGATTTTTGATGCCCTTATGTGTCGTGTCTCCAGCTCCATAAAATCTTTTATGAAAACTTATGTCGATAATGTTAATTCGTTTTCTCTTGTCTATATTATTTACAAAGCTTACTGGTTAAAAAAAATTGAGTTCCTTATTTTGTATGTTAAACAAGACTCTGTCGCTATTGAATCAATAGGGTTAAATTATTTCTAGCGTCGTACGAGAAATAAAACCATATATTTAGATAAACAGACACGTATTTATTGTACCTAAGATTACATCTCATCTCCAAAAGTGGCACCAACTGTTTCGGCGTCTCTTTTTGATATTTAAAAAGGAGTTGCTTGAAATTCATCTCGACTGAGTCTAAATAAAACTCATTCGTGAAAACCCCAAGGTCTTGTCGAAATTGTAACAGAAGGCTGCGATTTGTCTGGTCACGCGCATGTCTGTTCTACTCTAGAATTGGTTAGATACAATAGGCTTGACGTCAAACAAATGCCTTTACTTCCGCTAAAAAAAATAATAGGAAACAATGATTGATAAAAAAAACATCCGACTCAATGAACATTCCAATCCTACGGACCATATATCCTTTAATAACGGAAGGACGTAGAGTATCCTTTCAATTCATTTAATCAAAGGAAAAAAGAGGCTATACGCTCGTTATCTAATTAAGAGTAAGCATTTAATGGCGTATTGTTTTTGTTTTATTGACGTACAGTTTTGAACCTTTGTTACCTGGATGATTCGGCTTTCTTCATTCATGATCTATAAATAGATGAAGGCGTGTAATTATAAGACATACAAAAACACCACTTACCTCGATTTAGCAGGATTGATGACGTTGTAGTTTGTCACTAAGGTTAAAATTCGAAATATCAAATCTCTTATTTTACGTAAGATTTGAATATCAGACACATGTACTTTTGTAAAGATGACATCATCCTTATTTATATCATTATATTATAGTGAATTTGGTACAGACTTAATTTTTTTGTTAAGCTTGTCCAACTATAGTTTAGCTATAAATATCTCTACATAAATAAGGCTGCTGCAATACTTATTTTCTTTAGAATGCACTTATTTAGGTAACATTTACTTTTTAGTTTCTTATTTCAGTTGTTATTGGTTCTAACTGTTAATTGTATGTATCAAAACATTTTGCTTTATATAACAATACTTCAAATTCTGTAATGTCATTGGAATGCAGTTGAGTGATTAAATCATCATTTGTATTTTAGTTACAAGTATTAATGTCATTAGATGCAATAACAACCGTTAATAGTGTAATAGCTAAAGTAAATTCTTCTCAGAGACACTTCTAAGGACTGATTGCATTATTGATTAAGTCGCCTGAAATATGACGAAAATAATCACTTACACGTGTAATATGCCAAAAGAATTTTATCACGGTCAACTTATCCGCATTGATACTGACAATACAAGCCCAAAAATGCTTTTCATATAACAAAATCGTTGCAAGCGCGCCTAAAACTTCCGCATACCCGGCGCCGTGTTGAATAACCAGACACTCAAATTTATATTTTAATTATATATTCATGCGCACGCGTCATAGATTGGATACTTAGGCTTTTTGCATAAAAATTATCTCATTATGTGGTTTTTTTATCGAATAAAACTAAGACGCGGTTGTAAAATCATTGCAAATTAAAGTGTTGCCAAGTCATATGAATAATTGGCCTTGTGGTCTTTTTATACGCCAACTCTCACTTCTTTGCTATTTTTGTTATAATATTTGTGAGAGGTTGATTTTCCGGGAAACCGATTGTTAAAACTGTTTATATTTATATTATTTACAATTAAATTTATCCTATTGCTGTGTAGGTTTCCACTAAATATTTTCAGGGTGCTCTTTCTCTAGTTCTTTGCTTCCAATTTGTACAACTTTTTTGATAAAAATGTATCTCCATCTTTTGAAAGGCCTTCCTATTCTTCTTCTAGCGTCTCTTTGCAGCCATTCGGTCAGACGCTTTGTCCATTTATTTTTACTCCGGCAAAATTGTTTACAATAGTATAATTTAAAATTTTATTTGCGCTTTAGATGGAAAAACCATGTAGGTGATGACTAATAGCTATGGTGTAGATGGGACAATTATCATTTATTTGATTTAGTAGACAAATAAATTGCCATCAATAGAAATACTCCTTAGCTTATTTTTCTACACAGCGTATGTTTTTCATTATCATACAAACGTTATCTATCATAAATAAAATTATCGAGTAATTCCGAGAAAAAGGTTAAACGCTTAACAATTTTTATTGATTTAATAACACAATTGTTGTTATTTTGATCATTCATATGCCTAGAATCATTAAAAATTATAAAATAGGACAAACAAGACTTTTTATTAGGGGTTATTTCATTAATAGATGTTCTATACTTTAAAAAAAAATTTTAAATTTCAAGATGAAGCCAAAATAGCAAAAGAAATTTTTATTTCCTCATATATCAGTTGTTCAAATTTTACAGAAGTTAAAAGATTTAACTCTTTTAACTTCTGTACGTATGAGAACGTAAATTTATTTTAGATTATGATTTTATTTATTCATAGATTCATCAATTTTTTATTCACATTTACGATGAGTCAAGGCAATGAGGTCAGATAAGCCTAATAAATCCACGTCTATTAGTTTTTTTCAATCAAACCTGTTAATTATGTTTTAAAGGTGACTGTTTAATTTATATAAATTCCGCTTTGTAATAAATTGTGATCTAGATTTTGACATTTGGATCAATAAAAAATGTAACCTTATAATTTTTTTATCATAAATTAAAATACATCATTGAGTGATTACTCACGTTTTTCTCTGTAACTTCTTCCTTAACGACGCCATGGCATTGAAACGGCAAAATCAAAAGTTTCGTATTTATATTCTTGACAATACTATGTTTCTATAGTTGTATCATGCTGTTATAACATTCCAATTCGTAAAAAATAAGTGAAACCCGAAATAAATTGTTAAGATTTGAAATACCCCAAGGTGATGTTTTAGGACCCTAATTATTCCTCTTTTATATAAATGACCTACTTGCTATGATTATAATTTTCCTAAGAAATTTGAACAGCGTGTAAAAAAATCACTTCACAAATTGAATAAGTTAAAGTAATCTCTCGTTGTTGTCTCATATGATAAGCTAGTATGTCTGAGATACAGATCTAATTAACAAAAGATGTTACGTGGGAAAACTCATTGTTTTGAAACAAGAAATTAATAATGCATGGTACTAGCAACTTGATTACCTGAACCGACCGGTTGAAGCCACCATAGATTTTTCTTTTTTAAATGCGTCAATAGCTCAGTATACACGCGGACTACAATGGGGTTATCTCTATTACGAGTGAGTTAATTTTTGATGAAAATTTTTTAAAGATAGTTTAATCAATTTCACAAAACCATGCCAATATTATGATTAATGTTTATTTAGTTAAAGAACTAAAGTCTTAATAAGAAATAACTGAAAATGTTAAATTTAATAATAATTCAAAATTTTCGTAATTAGCTATAATATTGAGTAATCGTTTACATAATGTCAATAATAATAATATAGAATTAGTAATATCGAGTGCAAAACATGCACAAATTTAATCATTCAATACAATTTACATATATGAAGAACAACAGATCTTTATAAAGAATTAGAGTCGAATTTAGAGTCGTTCTGGAGTATCATCATCAGACGTACATTAGAATTAGAGTGTGGAAAGGAAAAGAAAAAAACAAAAATTTGACGATTCAAAAGTGCTGTAATATGCCTACTTGAATAAAGATATTTTGATTTGATTTGATTTGAATATTATTGAGAATGCTTCTAATGATTTAGTTCATTCACCCACATTAATCGTAGATATAATTGACATAGATGATTATTATATAATGGTGGATGTGATAATGGTCAAAGCTATTTAATTTAGGGAAACTATTGAAATCTTTTATTTATCTTGTCACCTTATAAACTTTACAAATACTGATGATGTTATGATGAATTTGGTACAAAATGTAATTTAACCGATCAAATGTCATCATAATATAGCTCAATATAACAGAAAAGCTATTTTTGGCACAGCATCCCACCTAAATGAACCAAATGAGTCATTCCTAATTTAAGACTTCTTTGACGTTTATATAAATAAATAACGCTTAGACTTAGGAGAATGTTGTGTTAAAGACATCTGGTTTCACGTCAGTAAGCTTAGACTGACGCAAACGTATCAAGTATTTTAGTAAACACAGGTTTTATCTTGATTTAAATTCCTATATAATCATCTCTTTACATACTCTATGTTAGTACCTACATCTTAATAACTATCGACATATATCTTCACTGACGCTTCAAATCATGATTTCCAACAGTAATATAAAATATTCCTATTATTGTTACGTAGCAAGTTTGTAACAATAGCACGCATTCACATTATTGGCATATAAATTGTTAGTAAAATGATATTTTAGTTGCTTTTTACAAATGCAGACTATTAACGCGACAATTTATACGATTTAAATTTGTTTTTATGGAAAATCTGCGTATTTTACCTAATTCAGTAAATTTTTCTGTGTTGATAGATGCCACAGACGGTGCCAAGATCTGGGTGCAGCCCCCCATCGGCATCCCAGGGCGAAAGAGCAGTGCCGACTTCCCCCGCAGACATTCATCACCTCTTGCGCCTTCTTGGTGCTGAGTCTCCACCAGAACCGATGTTGCACTCCCCTCCCACACATATCAAACCTCCCCCACCTTATCCAGAAGATAACAATTATTTTGAACGCCTTTACGAGTTCGAAGGTTATCCCACACCGTCTCCATCATCTGACGAAGGATCTATTCCCACAGTGGCGCTCCAACCACCTTCCCCGTATAACTCTTTAGAATACTCCTCAGTATTCATCAAAGAGGAACCACAAAATAGGCTCACAGTGCCTGGTTTCGCTTCACCTTACCCATTATCGCCGTCAGGCTCCTGTGTCTCATACGGTAGCCACAATCAATATTTATCACCCGTTCCACAACACGAAGAGTATATTGATATTGAAGATTTACTGAAAGAGAATCAAATATTACAAGAAAGTGTACAGCACTGTTACGTAACACCAAAAATTGAGATCGAAGAGCCCAGAGATCACATATTACTTAGATCAGCGCTCGAAGACACAACCTTTCAAAAACGGCTTAACTTAAGGCCTATACCCTTGGAATTAGGAAGTGTCAAAATGGAAGAAAGCAGTGGAGGTAACAGTGAAGAGGCTCTCGTAACTCCAGCTATAGACCGTGTGCTCTCAATGGCCATTGAGCAATCAAAACGAGATGTAGACAACACATGCACCGTACTCGGAATATCACCTGGTGAGTAACACGCATTGCGTTTAATATTAATCACTTATTATTAATTTACTAAGTGTACAGCAATAAACATTATTGTACAGTGTGTAACATAACTTATAAGAATATCAGATAATAGGAACGCATGATTCTAATTAGCCTTTGACTGAATAATTATTGATGACGTCATTAATATCAGTAAAAAATCTATCATTTCCTCGTTGCGGCTCTACTACGCTACTGGTTAAGCACACAATTACATTTACACTTCCAAGAACTTAGTAAAAATGGTTGATTACGCAACGAATGAAGCATTTAAGACGTCTATTGATGAATCTCCATTTTCTAGCGGTAATATTAACGTCATTCATCTCAGTTAAGTTATTTATGAATAGAATAACTGAAATTTAAATAGATACCATTAAGGATTCTAGTTTGTTTCTTATGATATGTGAAGAGGTAGTCTGTCTGTTTCAATGATGATCACAACGTTCTTTATCATGGCAGAGAAGGCTCGAAGCTTTACAGAAAATTATTTACTTTCATCTACTACATTTCCTGTACCATAATAATTAAAAGCAATATCAGATCTGTCGGATATTTGTTGCAGTTTGGTAATGTCTTCATGGACATATCAAGTTCTTGGTACTAAAAATACTTACCAACCTAAAACGGTAATATTTTCTTTAACAGATCCCATGCAATGGACCACAAGTAATGTCGAGTCTTGGGTGATGTTCACACTACAGCATTTCAACTTGCCGATGGTACCTGCTGAATACTTTGCAATGGATGGTGCAGCATTAGTCGCACTTACTGAGGATGAATTCAACCAAAGGGCGCCACAGGTAACTTATTCATCTTATTATATCGACATTATATAATTTCTCATCATAGTCATAATTCACCGTGACCTGTATTACTTTGTATTTTGGTAAATTATCATTGGTTAGAAAAGATGATACTGAGACATAACCTAAATTAGCTTTCATGTGTGTAACTGGACCTTACTTATGATATTATGGTAACAGAATGTTTAATGGATTTATGTTGTAAGAGATAAAGTATTGTAAGCCTTAATTGATAGTTTACAGCTTTGTGAAACCTTAGTGTATTCTTTTTCTATTTAAAATAAAGTCTGTTTGAATTTTTACATAGCAAAACAATTGATATCTAAAAATTTTATAGCGCCTATATTGATATCGCTATTTTTTATTAACTATATGTCCTCTTGTCGCAAAATATTAGAGTCAACTTTTTTTTTGTGCTGATTCTAATGTTTGTTGTCTATTGTTTATTTTATTTATTATTATTATTATTATTGATAGGTACATATCCCAATTTACAATTTAAATTTACAAATAAATACAGTGTAATACAAATAAAGAAACAAACAGAATAAGAACAAGAACAAATACAGAAAAAACAAAACTTAAATTAAAATTAAAAATAAAAATAAATTTTAAATTAGTATTACAATAAAAATACGGAACATAATTTAAATAAAACCATTAAATTATAATGGTAAATAAATCTAAGAGTATGTCATTTTGGTAATTGTGCAAATTTAAATGTTGCTTACTTTTTATTTTTGTCATGATGCACAAGAAGCCAATAGTTTAGAATGAAATTCTTCGGGCACTATAGTTAGTTTATCTGAAGCCTTAAATACGTAATTATAAACTCTTGGGCTTTGTTGTGAAATGTTATCTTTGCTTTTGTTAGCAGACATATAATTTTGTCGCATAATTAGCTTTATAATGCTCATCTTACGCTTTTGTGTCAACTATACGAAATATATATGATAATTTCACAATTCAAATTCCTGCTAATAATTTATCGATAGTGCATCATGTGTAAAATCCAGATAAGGTGATTCATATTACAAAAATTGCGCTTATTGTGTTTAACGCATCTTCAAAGTTACTGTGAGTCACAGTTGCCTTTAATGTATTGTAAATGTTAAAAAACAGTATCTGATAATGTGTATAAAACGTGATTTGAATTCATTATATATATAGAATCAGCCTCATTGGTCTAGTGGTTAGCATGTTCGACTACAGACATGAGGTCCTGGGTTCGAGTCACGGGTCGGGCCAATTCCAAATCGATATTGAGTTTTCTATTAAGATTTTCTCAATATTTGCCCGAAGTTGGAAAGTTGGCGGTGTGATCCACCCCCGTGCCTCGGAGAGCACGTTAAGCCGTCGGTCCTGCGCCTGATCTCTCTGCGGTCGTGTCGGATTCCCGTCACACTGAACTATGAGAGTGAACGAATAGAGAGTGCACTTGTGTACTTACCTGCCAATCCGCAGTGGAGCAGCGTGGTGGGTCTATGCTCTAAAAAACCTCTCTCATATGAGGGAGGAGGCCTGTGCCCAGCAGTGTGACGTTAATGGGCTGCTACTTACTTACTTTTTATAGAATCAGCAGTCGTTTTTTCTATCTATTTCCTTGAGGAATTTACCTTAACATGGCGCTTTCTTTACATCCGAACATAGGGGTTAAATTATTTCACTCTCTGATATTACTATTATAATATCGCCGTCTGTTCGTCTCGCCCTATCACACTTTTTTTAACGCTTTCGTCAAGCATTTACCAACTTACTCCCTCAGTCAAGCGTTAATAAAGAAGTTTTACTTAAATCTAATATCATTTTATGTTACGTAGGACATTTAACTATGGTATCGTATAGTCGACTCTGGGGCCGATTAAGGGCACTGATAAGGGGGCATAATTCGACACCTGTTGACAGACGATCATAAATATTTACCTATAGGTATAAACAAATGAAGGTTAACACTATAATATTCAATATTCTTTAGTATTAACTCTATTTAAATGAAGCTAAGTAGACGTTTGGCTTAAAATTCAAATTCAAAAAGGCTTTTTTCAAGTAGGCTTTTATAGCACCTTTGCATCGTCAAATGTCGTTAGTTTCCAGTTTAGTGATGATAATAAAGAACGACGTACTATCTGAAGTTGTTATGATTGTTTAGCGCCTTTTTCTGAGAAGATCCCACAACAAACTCAGTCGGGTATCCTTTATAATCTCATTATCGTTACAATATAATTTTTAGCTTATTAACGACTAAAGCATTTGCTCTCACGCTTTTTTTATCACGTAATCCTTCAAATTATAGTACGAATTGTCAATTAGTTTTTTATTAGTGAGTTATCTATTGATAAAAGATTCAAATTTCTTAATTAACTTATTATTTTGTCCAGGAAAATCAGTTTTGTGTTAACTGTAGTAAAAGACGTAAAAGTTTTATTTATTAATTTTTTACATCAGAATGTAAGAAAAGAAAAACAAATATTGGCTCATACAATAAAGACTGATACAGGAAGCGGTTTCATCGTTTGGAAGCGATCTTCACTAGAAAAACTTTGGTATCGAAGTAGTTGTAGCAAAGACTGAAATTGTGTTTCTTAAGAAAGATCTAAAAAAAGTTTGTTTTTATAAAAAGAAGCTTGATACTTGATTGTCCCTTTTTTGTTATTGTGTTTTTCGGTGAAGGAAAACGTAGTCGTGAAATCTGAACATCCTTATTCTCCTTAAAAGGTTCGGAAAAGTCTGTGTCTTCAGGTTCACTGTAAATGGCACCATGAGCTAGTGATGATTGCTTCCAATCCTGGTAAGCCTTTATAAGAAAAAGCTTGATCATCATCATTGTGCTTTTCAGTAAAGGAAAACGTAGTGAAACCTATGTCCTTGTTCTTCTTAAAAAGTTTTAAAAAAAGTTTCTAAAGGTTGTCAGAAAATGACAGAATGAGCTATTAAAGAGACCTTCCAATCCTGGCAAAGCACCATTAAGATAGTCTTTATAAAAAAAGTCCCTTTCCACCATTGTGCTTTTCGGTTAAGGACAACGTAGTGGTGAAACCAACATATCCTTGTATGATGTGAAGCCATGAAGGCTTAGTGATGAGTTCTTCCAATCCTGTGGAGGCACCATAACTGTGGCCTTTCCATCGTAGTTCTTTGTGGTGCAGAAACCTTCTCTATGAGCAAATCTGAGATAGAGAGAATAGCGTGGTAGCTAATGGGTTAAGAGGCTTTAATAGACTGCTACTGGCCAATATAAAATTCTCATAAAGAAACGTTATACTGAGTTATACTGACTCTTTTAATAAAAAAGAGTGAATGTATATCATATAACTTACGAAACAAAAACCAACTTGTTGTAAATTCTAGTAGGCTGCATAAGATTAACTACNTGGAAAAGAAAAGAAAAAAAAATATTTGACGATTCAAAAGTGCTGTAATATGCCTACTTGAATAAAGATATTTTGATTTGATTTTTGATTTGATTTGATTACCATAAGTAACGAAATCCCCCCCCCCCCTCCTCTCTTCATATAACTTATTCGAAGTTATTTACTATATAAGACAGATTAGTATCGCCTACTTATCATTCGATACACATTAGCTAAATATAACAACTGTATCCTTGACCTGGTTGTATTTCTTTGAATTTATGATAAATATTTACTCTGTATTAATAGGTTATAAATAATATTCACTTGCTATTACACGTGGTAGTGACTTTTACATTTAGTTTTGTCTTAAACAAGTATACATCTGTGTTTTTGTCTATATGTCTTTAACAAAATCGATCATTTACTGTAAATGATGGAGAAAAAGCCTTTGAAACTTTCCTAGAGATCAGAAAATTAGCTTAAATAAACACATGAACACGTTAAAAACTATGTATAATATAAGTAATTATTCAAGTAAAGACGTAATCATAAAATTTGGGGAAATACAGACACACATTCTCGTATAAATTATATAGAATTTAGATAAGAACAATGAAGTAAACAAAAAAATTCCGCGAAATATATTTCATTTAATATTATTTAAAATTCAGTGTACATAAAAACTCGATTATAATAAATAGCTATATACATTAAAACTTGGGAATTTCGACGGTTAAAGTTAAATTTAAATGTTTTAATTAAATTTTCATCACACATGTATCAAATTTTCGGCGCTTGCACTCCTCTTTTATATATCAAAATAAATTTTATTATTACATAGTCATAATTTATGCTGATTATTCAATATTTGACATTATTTCATGTTATTTTAAACTTTATTATTGACAGTTTTAATCGACCTTTCGATTGTATACTCTGCAGGGTCGGCAATGTCATACTTTGGGTCCAAAGTGCTTATACTATTAAAACTTATCGTTGTACATTCATATATTACAAGTATAGTTATATTTAGTATCTTTATATATATAATTGTTCAAAATTTTCTAATCGGTTGGACCGATGTTGTTGAATTTTTTTTGTGTCTTCTTTTTGGATTCGACAATAGTTTAGGTTTACAATACTCTCCAATAAATAATGAATTTACCCATATTTCTCCTGGATATGTTATATTAAATACAGTGAAAGCTACTACCCAATCGGTTTTATACTAAATATAGTGAAAGCTACTACCAAAACGGTCTTATGTTAAATACAATGAAAGCTACTACCAAATCGTTATAATACTAAATAGTGTTTTTTTATACTACCCAATCGGTTTTATACTAAACACAGTGAAACCTACTACTTAATCGGTTTTATTTTAAATACAGTGAAAACTACCCAATCTTAATTATATTGAATACAATGAAAGGTACTCCCCAAACATTATTATATTAAATACATTGAAAACTCCGACCAAATCGTTATAATACTAAATACAGTGAAAGCTACTACCAAAACGGTCTTATGTTAAAAACATTGAAAGCTACTATCCAATTGGTTCTATACTAAATACAGTGAAAGCTACTATCCAATCGGTTTTATACTAAATACAGTGAAAACTACTACCGAAACGGACTTATGTTAAATACAATGAAAGCTACTACCGAAACGGTCTTATGTTAAATACAGTGTAAGCTACTCAATCGCTTTTATACTAAACACAGTGAAAGCTACTACCCAATCGGTTTTATACTAAATACAGTGAAAGCTACTACCGAAACACTCTTATGTTAAAAACATTGAAAGCTACTATCCAATTGGTTCTATACTAAATACAGTGTAAGGTACTACCCAATCGGTAAATATAGTGTAAACTATTTATCACCCAAGTCAAGGGTGAGTAAAGAAGTTTTATTTCAAAATTAATGTTTGCGTAATTACGATTAATGAAAACTACCCTTTACGATTGCTAAACATTTAAATCATAGTGTATTTATTTGAAGAATCTTCTGACAATCCATATCCATATCTCTACGGGGTAATGAACTACGCGGTTGACTTGGAAACAACTAGTATAAATATATCAGAAGTCATTGTACTGTCAATATGATTACAAAACAGTTGAACACTGACGTTCGAGTTTTATGTAATAAGGAAATCCGTTTGCGTGTCTTTTTGTTGCAATTTTCACGCAATAGCTACGAAACTTGAGGTTACCGTTTCAGGTTGATGCAATAGCGTAGGGAATTCCCCGTTCAAGTTACAAATTACGTAGTACAAGTGAGTTTGTCGACCTTACCAACGTTGCTTACAGTTTAGTTTAGAGTTTAGGCCAAAAACCAAAAATACGAGCCATTTTTTTAGATTAACTTATGTCAAACTTATGATGAGGCTTCCTTAAAAATTTACACACTAAAGAGATTTATATTACACAAGCTGAACCCGCGACTTCGTCTGCGTTAAATGTTTTTTTCATCGGTTTGAATGGGTAGCATTTTCATTAATTTAGGCAAATTGCTTGACAAATAAAAAAACCTACGTAAAAAACGTCAATGAGTTATTTGCTGTGTATTAAGGCAACGAGCTTTTAGTCCTTTTTCAGGCTCTAGACTATCGCTGCATGAAATTTAAATCAATTTCGTAAAATCCGTTCTTAGCTGTCCTCGAGTCGGCAAAAGAAATATTCCTACCAAATTTCAAGTCTCTACGCCTTATGGTTAAAAAAAAAGATTCCTGGATATCTCTTTTATATATATATAAAAATAATTCTTACCAAAACAATTGGTTTTTACAATTAACAAATTAAAAATAGGGATTGATCGTAGAGGGATGAAAATTAAGAGTAACAGGAATTACTTTTAATCTAAGTCATGAAAAAATAAAAAAAAATTCTTGCAAAAAAATTAAATATTTTTAATTAACAATTAAAAAATAAGGGTTGCATGTATTTTTGTATGTTGTATCGTGAAAAAATGAAAACAAAAAGTTTTGTCTGATAAATAAAAAAGAATTTAGGGGTGGACCACTCTAAATATTTAGGGGGATGAAAAATAGATTTTGATCATATATCCACCTTGGCCGATTGGCATGCTAAGGATCACGAAAATCGGTCGAGCCGTTTCGGAGTTGTTCGGTCCTGCAAACCGTGACACGAGAATTTTATATATTAGAAGCATATATAGAGTAGTTTTTACTAGTGGTCCTTAAATAATTAAACTGCTTGTGAAGAATAAAAAGAGAGTTATGTTTTTTTATTTTAAATTAAAATTGAAACTATTCTTTGACCTAGGTGTAATAAATCAAGCTAATTTAATAAAAAAGACAAGGTTTTTTTATATTTAGAAATAGTACCATGATACATAAATACTAGTCTAAAATATAAAATATATAAATCGAATAATAGAATATAAATTTACTTTAATTGTTACAACTAATTCCTATATTAATAATACAAATAATAAGATTCGATGATTGATAACAGACAACGAAATGCCAATATTTTGATTATGTTTTATGTAATTATAAAAGTTTAAAACAATTATTTTACAAAACACTCTGTTAGAACCAATCAAACAGCTGTTTAGCACTCAGCAATTACATAACATAATCGATTTGAAAAGTCCATTATAGAAAGGCGTAGAGTAGTTTTTACTACTGCAATATACATTATATTGTTATTAGTATTAATATTTAAGTATTCGATTTCTTAGATCAAATCGTCTTTGCAAGAAAGCTGTTAAATAGAATAATCCTTACTAATGTTATAAATCCGAAAGTTACTCTACAGATCATAATGTTTTACATAATTAATAGAGAAATAAAAAAAAATTGAAACTAAAAAGACAATTAAAAGAACCGAGTGTGCTTTTGATCACACAACAGAAGTAATACGTAACTCTCTCTCTTTCCATCTTTTCACATAATCACAGTTTTCTAAACGCTGTCATCAGGCATTCTTTAGCTTACACCCCAAGTGCTTAAAGCAATTTAACTTCAAAATTTATAGTAATAAGTAAATATCCAAATAAGTGTGGGCAGCTAAAAGAAGGTATCGTTAAATAGGCGTTATCAGTATTATATGAAATATAGTGAAAACTACTACCCAATTGGTTTAATATTTAACACAGCGAAAGCTACTTTCCAATCGTTATTATATTAAATACATTGAAAGCTACTACTCTCTCGTTGTTAAATTAAATACAGTAAAAACTACTGTCCAATGGCTTTTATATTAAATATAGCGAAAGCTACTTCCCAATCGGTATTATAATAACTACAGTGCAAGCTACTACCCAATTAGTATTATAATAAATACAGTGAAAACTACTGTCCAATCGCTTTTAAATTATATATAGTGAAAGCTACTTACCAGTCGGTATTATATTAATTACATTGAAAGCTACTATCCAATTGTTATTATATTAAATACAGCGAAAGCTACTTCCCAGTCGGTATTATATTAATTACATTGAAAGCTACTACCCAATTGTTATTATATTAAATACAGTGAAAGCTACTACCCAATCGGTATCAAATTAATTATATTGAAAGTTACTACTCTATCGTTGTTATATTAAATACAGTGAAAACTACTGTCCAATCGCTTTTATATTAAATATAGTGAAAACTACTTCCCAGTGGGTATTATATTAACTACAGTGCAAGCTACTACCCAATTAGTATTATATTAAATACAGCTAAAACTATTACCCCATCAGCATTATATTAATTACATTAAAAGCTACTACTCAATTGTTGTTATATTAAATACAGTGAAATCTACTACCCAATCGGTAATATATTAAATACAATGAAATCTACTAGCCAATCGCTTGTACATTAAATACAGTGAAGGCAACTACCAAATCGTTATTATATTAAATACAATGAACGCTACTATCATTATGATTAGTTTATTAAATACATTGAAAGCTACTACCCAATGGGTATTATTATACAATGAAAACTACTTACTACCCAATTCAAGCGTGCGTAAAGAAGTTTTACTTCTATATTAAAGTTTGTGTGTTTATGGCAGTGTCTGTTTGTGTTTGTGCACATTTTCGTTTTATTGACATTGATTAAAACAACCCTTTTCGATTTCTTGAAATATAAATCATAGTGTATTTATTTGCAGAAGCTTTTGTGAAAATCGATGGAGTAAACTATACTTTACAACATGAATATAAAAGTAAAAAATAATATAAACATATTCGCGATTCTCCACGTATCCCCCAATCTGTTGGATCTAATAGTTTTACTGGTTACTGGTTGTCATCGTACGCGTCGGTGCTTGCCTGCCTTCGACTTTCTCCAAGGCCGATGAAAGTCACCGTCGCTACAACTGTTTGCATACAAATCGTAAAATATGCTCCGTTTCATACACATCAATCGAGATGAACATCTATATACATAAAAATCATTTGCTGTTCGTTAGTTACGCAAAAACTCCAGATCGGCTGGACTGATTTGGCTTGTTTTGGTTTTGAATTATTTGTGTAACGAATAAACTCAAAAAAGTACTGGACTGATTTTAATAATTCTCTTTTCATAAGAAAGCTTCAGTATCACTGAGTAGCATAGGCTATATTTAGTACTAGATTACTATAGAAATCTTTAGAAATTCCTATTAAAACCAACCGAAGGTGTAAAAAAATTAGCCATAAAATGTCTTTCATCGCATACGCTGTGAAGAGTATTAATGATAGGACAAAAAAATGTTCGACAATATTATAGAATATATCAATATCTACAAAAAACTTCGCGAGACCATATGTCTAACTATTGTAGTTACGTTACTATAACTACTTTTGTACATTTAACAAATTGATAGAAATGCCGATCAAAATCAGACCGTGTTATCCATACCATTTATAAATTTTTAACCAAATAAATAATTTAATATTCAAGACTGTCTCAATACCTGATGATTACTTTTTTAATTAATGAAATCGAATATTCCATTCAAAAGATATCAGGAAATGAAAATAAAAATGCACCATTATGAACTAGGTTACCTTACGTAGTGGACGCAAGCGACATTGAGTTTTTTTAACACTTTTTTATGCTTCACTTAAAAAGTTTTTTTCAGAGCTACTTAGTTTTAGTATTAGGAATCACACTTTTTTATAATATTTGTAAATTCATGGTCGTTTTAATTATCATGCTTATAACTTAAATATCTGTATCTATTTATGTGGACCCGTGCGAAGCCGGAACGAGACGCTAGTATACAATAAAATGTTTGGAATATAGTAATTACCTTTAAAACTTTTCTTACTATTCCTACCTGTCAAACAATTGACATCGTTTGATCCCGTATAGATATGGGTAAATTCGTTATTTAACAGATCGGATTGTTCATCTAAATCAGTTTCGAAACGTGAAGACACATAAAAAATTTCAACAAAATCGGTCCAACCGTTTAGGAGGAGGAATGTTATGCGAAAGGAACTATTCCCAAAACTACTGATTCGATATAAATGAAATTTGGTATACAGATAGTCAAGAGACATAGGCTACTTTTTAACACGACGTAGACGCTCACTGAGAACGAATTTATCTATATTACCTTGGGATCCGGATATATAAGCTACAAATAACCGTCTACAACGAAACCTCTAAAAATATTATCCAGTTCGATTTGAAATTCAGCATATATTATCCTCTGGCGTTGTAATCTCTTATTAAGGACGTGTTTCCTCATACTCCCACGGGATCTGGTTCTAAAGGAAACTTACTTTGATGTTCTTTTCGGGGCCTAGACTTATTCTAATAACTGAATTGAGAACAGTATTTAAAAGTGAATTATTGTTTCAGGCGGGTAGTACGCTGTACGCACAATTGGAGATCTGGAAGGCAGCAAGACATGAAAGCTGGAGAAGCCAATGGACGGACCATGAACAACCTTCTCCCACACCAGCACCTCCTGGGTTACCCTCTGCCGATGACTTAAGTGATGGTATGTATTAAACCCTTTTATTTGAATAGATGAAAGTTTTCTTATAACTTTAAGAAATATGTCGAAAACATCCTTTTACAAAAGGCATATTATAATGTTGAAGATTATTTAAGCGATAGAAACGTTTGGACTTGATTCCAGTTGCACTTTAAAACTAAAAGAGTAACCGCTGAGTTTTCTTCTCGGGTTTTTCTCAGTGGAATTGTGTTTCCAAGACGGTGTGGTTGTGTTACCAACAGGCAGACTATTGCTTTTTAGA
This sequence comes from Elymnias hypermnestra, assembly GCA_015832385.1. Taxonomy (NCBI): domain Eukaryota; kingdom Metazoa; phylum Arthropoda; class Insecta; order Lepidoptera; family Nymphalidae; genus Elymnias; species Elymnias hypermnestra. The sequence continues at coordinate 50,847 of JACTOM010000047.1, read as the reverse complement.
TTGACAGGTTTATGTAATAAAATTTCCTCATGTCTTCACGGGATCGATAACGTGAGAGACCCAGAAGAGGGAATTGGTTAGGAAAAGAATATAAATTTGACATAAAAATGGTTATAAAGCATTAAAGCTACATATCCTCCACCTTGTAGTTTACTTTTTATTGCTGACAGGTTATCGCTTGATTTAAATAACACCTTATAGTAAATGATGATACAGTCGAAGATGGAAACGCGATAATCTGGTAAGAGGTAATTACATCTTATGGTTTCTATATAGCATCGTAACGAAATACAAATTTCTTGCTTAGCGATACGTTTTTGCTGGTAGGGTGGTAATTAGATACGACCGAAGCCTCCAGTCCAGACTCAGACAAATTAGAATTTGCAATATCCAATAAAAGACCTCTACAAAGTGAGTAATTGTACCACTGCGCCAGTGAGGCTATCGAAAGTTGTGTATCCAAATATTCTTCACTAATTTTGAGTGATATAACAAAGACCTCAACGTTGATAAGTGGTACATATCTAGTATGATTTATGAGTATTTAAAATGCAATGAAGTCCATTAAAAATATAGGAAAGTAGTCCCAATGTAGCACCACGCTGCTTCACGTATTTTACCCAAATATTCTTCACCAATTTTGAGTGATATAACAAAGATTTCAACTTTGATAAGTCGTACACATTTAGTATGATTTATGAGCACTTAAAATGCAGTTAAGCTCATCTAAAGTATAGGAAAGCAGTCCCATTGTAGCACCACGCTGTTTCACGCATTATATCCAAATATTCTTCACCAATTTTGAGTGATATAACAAAGACTTTAACATTTATAAGTGGTACACATCTAGTATTATTTATGAGTATTTAAAATGCAGTGAAGCCCATCAAAAGTATAAGAAAGCAGTCCCATTGTAGCACCACGCTGTTTCACGTATTATATCCAAATATTCTTCACCAATTTTGAGTGATATAACAAAGACTTTAACATTTATAAGTGGTACACATCTAGTATTATTTATGAGCATTTAAAATGCAGTGAAGCCCATCAAAAGTATAGAAAAGCAGTCGCAATGTAGCACGACGCTGCTTCATTCTATGCATTGTGATACACCGTTATACGAGGACCCACATAAAGACAAACAAGTCGATGATATATGGACCAATGTGTATACGTTGAAGCTGCTAACTTGCTTTATGAGGGAATTGAAGAGGGACAGAAAGAGGTCACTTGTTGCATTACAAATGGAAATTGCAGCGTCTCGTCTTTGTATTTAACAGACCGTACAAATTATTGATATAAACATATATATCTTAAGATACATCTGTACTTATTACGTACTGGATGTTCCACGTAGTTCTCTATCTCTTGGAAATAGGGGGAATCCTTAGTATCGGTTATATCCATCCTAATATTTTAAATGCGAAAGTAACTTTCTTTGTCGAGCTTTTACGCCAAAACTATTGAACCGATTTAAATTAAATTTAGTATACACATAGTCTAAGGCCTAAAAAAGGACGTAGACTACTTTAATCTTAAACAACGTAGACGCTCAGTAAGAACTCCCGATATTCCCAAGGAATCGGGATATATAAGCGAAAAACGACTACTTATACTTAAATTCGATATATATTACCCTTTCGCGACGTTGTGTCTCACTAAGAACGTGTTGTACCATATTTCCATGGGATCCAAACTTACTGAGAGATTTCTTTTACCATTCACTCTTTGATTTGACATTCGTCATACATGTTCCTTTCGCTACGTAAACTTGCACTAATAACGGGATAAAGGGATCAAGAATTACGCGGGTAACACCGCAGGGAATAGCTAGTATACATATATATTCCATCGTTATATCTTCTAACTCGTGCAATCTTGTATACGCCTCATAGAAGTAGAATAAATTTCGTTACCATAAAAATGGTTATAATGGGTAAACTTTAAAAGATAGGCATAAGGTATCCTAGACATCTTTTTACAATTTTAGATGAAGAACAATTCCGTGATACATGATTGCTACGTAACTTTAACCGTTTCCACAGGGCATGCCACAGAAACTGAAAAGGAATAAATTTTCACTAGTTTTTGCAATATTTTTTGTTATTTCCCCACTTCTTTTATGGGTAACTTGATATTATAAAACTTTTAGCCTTCCCCGATTAATATGCTATCCAAAACTAAAATAATTTGTAAATTTTAATCAGTATTTTAAAATTATTTTAGTTTATTTATGCGTTCAAGCGAAATACCAACTTCTTTCCAACTACCAGAGTAGGACAAAGGGTTTATATTCAGAACCTCTATATAGTGAGTCCATAATAATTTTTATAGACAATATAGTCGATTATTTATTCATTATTAATTTGGTTACAAGTCACAAGGAGAATGATGTCATATGTTACGTCCAAATTCTAATGGATTACGTCAATGATAAATCAAGGGTAACATATGTTACTTCTAAAAGTCAATAGAATCTATATGTGAGTTTATTATTTGGTTTTACGCGGTTATCTCAGGGACTAATAATTCGAATTTAAAATTTCTTCTAATTTCGGATAGCTCATTTATTAAGAAAGGTTACAAGACATATATCATTTAGTAATTCCCAATTGGACAAGAGTATTGGTGAAAAAGGTTGCAAAAACGAGGATCATATAATCCTTTTGAGAGCTTCCGTTGCGTGCGCTGCTTAAACCGCTAAAGTTACGCAACAATTATCTATCACAAATTTGTTTGTCATAAAAAGTTCTATTAAAAAGTCTTAGGTAGCATTTGTTTATCTTTTACGGTTAGCCCACTATAACCTTTTATATGATACTTAAATTTGTCTTTGATTTATTCTCTTATATTAAAAGGCAATTGTGCATCTGTTACAGTTTTATATATACAGATAACTAGTATAATATCACACTTAGAGCTTTATAAAAACAAATATGTCTACCATGCTTAGTTGGCTTTAAAAGCTGGTTTAAAAAAAGTGTTGATAGTGGCACAGGAAACAGCTAAGAGCAATTATCTCTGGCAAGCATGTTCTTGGCATTCTGATCATTGCTTGCAATAGATTTATATCGTTCCATATATCTTATATCTGTATAAAGTATATCAATTCACTGTCATAGTGTTTGTCTGTGATGAATTCTGAAACTACTCAATCTGTTTTGATGGTTACTTCTTCATTTTCTTGGTTCATTTTGACTTAAGATAAAGGGTAAGTTTCATTTTGAATTGCATTGAAAATCATGTGTCTTTTACTGTTTTGTGATCAGATAGATCGTTAAGTATGATGCCTTCCAAAACTGTTCAATCTATTTTGATGATTTTAATAAAATTCATTGGACGTGTTCCGACTTATTTTATAGGATAGGTTTCTTTTTAATTTGTAATCAAAAATATATATTTTTTGTCATTTTGTTTTTGGAAGGATCGGTTAGTATCAGTTATTCCAAAACTATTCAATCTATTTAAATGATTTATTAAAATTTTACTGGATGTGTTTCAATTTAATATATAGAATAGGTTTCTTTTTAATTCATAATTTTTTTGCCCTTTTATGAACGGAAATGTCGTTTCGTATTACTTTTTCCAAAACTACTCAATTTATTCTTCTGGGTTTTATCATTTCTCTGGATTTGTATCAAGTTAGGACATAGGATAGGTTTCATTTTAATGTATAATGAAAAACATAGGTATTTTTTGTCATTTTTTTTGGACGGAGAAATCGTTAAGTATTAGTTCTTCCAAAACTTATCAATTTTTATTTTTTTTTGTCATTTCTCTGTATTTTTTCCGACACAGGATAGGTTTCATATTAATTTTTTTTTATCAAAAACATGTATTATTTTGCCATTTTATTAATCGATAGATTAGTAAGTGTTAGTTTATCCATGGCATGGCATGTTTTTCTGACTGAGGACGTAGCATAAGTTTGCTTTTTTATTTCTGAATAAATGGATTTATGATGGAAAAGGAATCCAGGGTGCCAAAGTAAAATGTTCAACGGTTAGCCTTTAGTACTTCATTCAAGGATCATGTGGGTTTCTCTGGGTGTATTGAGTATTCCAGTAAAATCCACACTCTCTACCATTGATTGTCCAGTTGAGGTTAACTAATGTATTTCCCACCTTAAAAAAAGGGCACGAGGGATTGATTTGATAAAAAACAACAGTTGTTTTAACCGACGACGCAAAAATGATGTTAGATATTCGTAATCAAAATCAACGTCAGTTACAGTTAGACTATCACTCAGCTCGTCAATGAGTTCTATACCTTTCACGACAGCCTAAGCCCTTATACGTCTGATCAGCTTTTTATAACGTTTCCCGACGACATAGATCCAATGACTTGTGGGTTTGCAAGGTCGAATATTTTATACTTTGAGTTCTAAATAGGTAAATCGACGAAGTGTAATCTAAAATGTTGTTGCAATAATCTATTTACATAACAAAGAGTCCCTATTTCCCTATGTCACGGTGTCACGCGTGCTGGCTGGAATAATTTCGATTATTATTTTTTTATTCCGTTCATTATAATCAGGAGAAAGTTCGTATAAAAGAAAAAATTAACAAAGTTACTTTGAACATCAGAAATTTTAAGAAAACTTAGCCACCATTGAAACTTTTCTAATGTTACCCTTTTTTTACTTTTGACAATATAAACTTTCATATAAAATTTCATGTAACCTCTTTAGTGCGTTTGACAATATAAACTTTCTTAATTTAACCTCTTTAGTGCTTTTGTCTTTTGACAATATAAATTTTTCTAATGTAACCTGCTTAGTGCGTTTGACAAAATAAACTTTTGTAACGTAACCTCTTTTTGCTTTTGACAATATAAACTTTTTTATGTAACCGCTTTAGTGCGTTTGACAATCTAAACTTTTGTAACGTAACCTTCTTAGTGATTTTAACAATATAAACTTTTCTAATGTAACGTCATTAGTGATTTTGACAATATGAACTTAGGTAACGTAACCTTCTTAGTAAGTTTGACAATATAAACTTTTGTGACGTAACCTTCTTTGTGTGTTTGACAATATAAACTTTTTTAACGTAACCTTCTTTATGCGTTTGACAATATAAACTTTTCTAATGTAACTTACTTAGTGCTTTTGACAATATAATCTTTTATAATGTTACCTTATTGCGTTTGACATAGTTTTCAGCGATTGACAATATGTATACTCTATATGCGTGTGTGTAATGTTATTTTTATTGATTTAATGTAAGATTTTAATAAAATATCATCATTGTATCTCTATCTAAACTAGTCTGCGCAATGTTTGTAAAAAGGGATATAAAGTTTATGTTTTACGTGTTAATGTATAGCGAATGAAACCAGATTGAATCTCTAGCGTAATATGAAAGAGGTTTGACTTAAAAAATTATAAATGCCATGTGGTATTATCTAGAATGCGACAGGAAGGCGATGTTGATGTTTGCAATTTTTTACATTCCATAGAGAATTGTGCGATTTCTATGGCATATATTTTTATCGGATGCTTAGTTACATTTGTTTACTTTTTGTTGCGCTTCATTTGTATTTTACAATTCCTATTGTTAATTCTCACTCTACCTTTCTTTATAGATATCATTCTTAGGTTGCCAACCCAAATAATCCAGAGGTTGTATAGAAGAGATCGCCAGATAGCGATAAGGCCGCCTTATTGTACTGATCTTTTTTGTATTTACCTTTTTTTTAATGTTGTTTTCTAGTGTACAATGAAAGTGTTCTCTCTCTTTCTCTCTCTTATCTATGTATCGTAATGTGTCGCTGAATTCCTAAACGACTAAACCGATTTTGTTGAGTTTTTTGAATTGGATTAGTGAATGGTTTAGTTTTACATTTCGATCTGAATTTCGTCACATTTCCACAAGATCACGAGTATATAAACTATTGGTAGTAATTTTAGACACTTTTAATGACAATTAAATGCCTAGTATATCTTTCTGTACCCGTCGCTCTAAGTGTCGGAAACCTCAAGTTCTAGATTTGTATAAATATAAACAAGATTTAAAAATTAGATTGCTAAAGAAGTTTCACTCTGACGATTATACGCACGCACTTTAAACTTTCTTTAATAGTCATGAATAATACTTGATATTTATACTGTTTTTTTGGAATATTAATTAATTAATTTTCATTTATTTTGCAAAAAAAATTCTTTCTATGTTATAAACTTAAGAAACTCTTGCTTGACGTCTTTATGGTATACAATATATTAACTATTCCTATATAATCCTTTTCCTATGAGTCAGCAGGTATATGCTTAACAATGGGTCGTTAATGGGCTACTACATAATCTTACCTTTTATTGAGAATTACAAATCGTCTGTTTTAACAGCAAGCAGTAGCAGTTAAGGAGTTTCTTTTTCACCTGAAAATTTCGGGATACAATATTTATTAGTAATAAGCTGATATGTAAGCTTTACATCTAACAATTAAGCTCCTGATAAAACCAGCTCAGCTATTTCAAAGATATATCGAGGATAAATAACTGAGATAAAAATAGAGTCAATTTTGCATTTATTTTATTAATATTGAAATAAATTACTTAAATTATTAATAAAGCACATGTCAAATGAAATCTAATACATATAAAAAAAGCTCTAATAATAACCTAATCTATAAGCTTCCTGCTATCTAATTAAGCTGGTTGTTTGCACTACATACTCATGTAACTTGTCAATTTTAATTAAAAACGTACGATTGAATTAAATTTATTAATTATTACTTATAAATCTGCTTTTTAAATATTTTCTAGACATTTTTATATGGAAATTAAATCAAAAATTATTTATTCATTAGGCTTTTATTGCTCTTATGAATTACAACGAGTCTATTATTATTTCCATATAATCTGTTGATGATATTAAATAGCAATTCCTATACATTCTATCCTAAGAAGAACTGATAATAAACTCAATCGAATATCCTTATTTTCAACATTTTACATCGTTTGCAAATGCAATGATTATAGAAGGAAATATTCGTAATAAAAATGATCGGCATTCTAATATTATCATTTTATTTATACACATAACAAAATACAATAAAATAAACTTAAATACAGAAAACAATTGGCGGTCTTATCGTTAATTTGTTGAACAATCAAGGCTTAAAATAGGTGACAGTAGCGAAGGGGATAGGTATTATAATTAACATATCACACAAGTCCATAAATATTACATAATTTATATAAAAGTGTTTACATAATTTGATTACACGTATATTGTCAAGTAATATATATAGAGAATATCCTTTATTGAATGATTAAGGCGATAATATATTCGACGGTATAAAATTCAGACTATGTCATCCAAATCCTAGTCAATGGTATAAAATAGTCCATATTTCTTTTGTTTAAAACTAATGATTTCATATTAAATCGTAATCTGCTAAATGCTATCAAAAGACAGTTACAAAAAAGCCTCGTATTATTTACGTTACGGCATCAGGCGTGACGGCTGGACCAATTTCGATATTGTATAAAAGAAAATATTAATAAAAGTCACGTAGAACATCAGAAATTTTCAGAAAACTTTGAAACTTTTCTAATGTAACCTCTTTTTNAAGTGTTTACATAATTTGATTACACGTATATTGTCAAGTAATATATATAGACAATATGCTTTATTGAATGATTAAGGCGATAATATATACGACGATTCAGACTATGTCATCCAATTGTTTTAAACTTAAATTTTCGTGGTTTATTAACATATTGACTATTTGAACGAGTACATATCACGATGGCGATTTTTAATTTTTAATTTGTGTATCGTCGTGACCACGATCCATGCAACTGGGTCGAAATATCGGCAAAATTAAAAATTAAAAATCGCCATCGTGATATGTACCCGTTCAAATAGTCAATATATGTCATCCAAATCCTAGTCAATGGTATAAATTTGTCCATATTTCTTTTGTTTAAAAGTAATGATTTCATATTAAATCGTAATCTGCTAAATGCTATCAAAAAAGAGTTACAAAAAAGCCTCTTATTATTTACGTTACGGCATCAGGCGTGACGGCTGGAACAGTTTCGATAATTCTTTTTTATTTTGTTCGTTATAGTCAGGTGAAGGTTTGTATAAAAGAAAATATTAATAAAGTCACGTAGAACATCAGAAATTTTAAGAAAACTTAGCCACCATTGAAACTTTTCTAATGTAACCTCTTTTTGCTTTTGACAATATAAACTTTTTTTTATGTAACCTCTTTAGTGCGTTTGACAATATAAACTTGTCTAATGTAACCTCTGTAATGCTTTTGATAATATAAAATTATTTTTGTTTTATAGCTTTTGATTTTGATTTTAAATTTCGCAGGCAAAAAGAAAACACATGTTCTTATAATCAACAAAACTGTATACGTGAAAAATTAAAAAATGTACTAAACATTCCTTTTAACAAACTTCTCGTCTCTAAATAGAATCTGAGCCATTAAACTGGAGAGCTATGTTTACTGTAAACGCTTTAACCGTCTGTTTGTTTACGTGTCCCAAATTGAAGGTCATGTCTTGTGTTACTAAAATTGGAAAGTACACTAAGTCTTAGGTGTGTCTCATTATTTTAACTACAGGAATTATTACCTATAAGATAAAAAGTAATATAAAAAGTTAAAGTAAATTCCTACGCCATCCAAAAACCTCTAAAGCTTCCGAGCTCGCTGTGTTATTTCACATAAAGAAATAACAAAATGACACATGAAACTTACTGATAAACACAAGTATAAAGGCGGTCTTATTGCAGACAACCTTTGCGTTAAAAAAGCAGTAAATATCGAAACTGATGGGCAATAACAAAAACATAAATACAATTATCAACATACACCTATAATACAAAAAATATAATATAAATTTAATGAATAAATTGATACAATATTTGTAACATTGTATTAATAACAAGTGTCATCTAGAAGCTAAAAAAACATACTTGAAATTTGTAAAGATATACATATACATTTAACTAACAGTGGAAAATGAAAAAGCTCTCTTGATTTGTAAGAATTACACTTGTATCGCTCAAAAGCTTTGGATTAGCTACAGTATATTCTGGAGAGATTAGAGAGAGATAAATTTAGAGAAAGCTTGTACAAATGTCATCCTTAAATTCGGTAATCTAGTTTGTATTTTCAGTTAGATATCATAAGAGATAGGATTTTTAAAGCATGCTAAATATTGTGAACTGTTTTTGGGATAGGCAAGTCTCCTAACGATGTTTTCTTTCTACTAAAAGGACATTGATGTATTTTCAACAGCAATTAGTTACTAAGGAAACTGATCAATTTCACAAGGCCCTCCTAAGATTTATATGTTCCTTTAGTGCATTTAGGAGATTGTTTCGGTTGAAAATCACCGATTTTGATGAAATCGTGTATTGGGCACTTAGGGATACAGTTGTAATTTACCTTAACGTTTTCACTGACCAAAAAGCAAATTAACAAACTAACGATGAATTTCTTTTGTTAGCAGATGAAGATTCAGAGTCAGCTGGAACAAGTGCACCACAAGGTGGAGGCAAAGTAAAGTCGGGAAGTACGCATATACATCTTTGGCAGTTCCTGAAGGAACTTCTAGCATCCCCACACATACACGGCTCTGCCATACGATGGATAGATCGAAGTAAGTATTCCCACAGCTATTTGGAAATAATACATATTACTGTTAAGTTGTATAACACTAACAGACACGAATAGCATACTCGTAATTCTGTAATTTTTTTCCCATTCATTCTAGGCCTTAGCACTTTATCTTGAGTAGATTCAAAATTTTGTGATTATCTGTGTCATGTTTCGAGAATTTCTTAAGCATTTTGTATTTTCAATCCTGTGATTGAGTTTTTATTATCTGGTTTGTTATTACTATTATTTCCTAGAAGACCCATTGGTTTACTTTATTGTCATTCTTTTCACATTCACTATTAGTAAAACAGTCCGTTTCTTGAGTTTTTATGAGACTACCTAATCCCTCTAATAGTCTAAATCAGTTTGTTATGATAAGACATATATAAAACATTCTGAAACAGTACTTCTCTCATTATCTTTTAACACAAATACAGAGTTTCGATATTGTGATTTTCTGGAACATTGTATTGTAAATATCCACTAAAATATACACAAAAAACCTGTAGCAAGCCTGATAGTACTAAACGTCGTTAATTATATAATACGAATTACTATTCCAATGATAAACCTAATTTGCAAATAGGATATAAAACAGTTATTTTAAATGCGAATACCAGGTACGTGACTAAAATAGCTATTAGATTTTTTTCTATGTCAGACTTATTGAAATTTAAAGGTGTTATTTGCTTAAAATTAAAACAGGATATAACTATGTCAGATGGACAATCAAACGGGATTCCCATTAAATAATGAAAACCTTCGAACTGACTTGATGTTGGGTTTGAACCGGTAGATAAGCTTGGAACAGGTTTATGGGACAGCATTTAAAACAATGAAATATCCGCAATAAATCTAGAATTAATTTATTCATAGCAACCAAGTAAAACTCATGTCCTGTAAATAGAGCCAGTTGAAATAAGAGCAAAAAAACGGACTGTTGTTATACCACTCCTTTGTTTTGATGTAGATAACAAAGTAAACAATTGACTGTAGTTACATCTATTAATTGAACAAGGGCATGGAAACAGGTTATTGTGGCTGAATCCACATATTATGTTCCACAACTATCTTTTATAGTGTCCGTTTTATTTGCTTTAATACAATTTAATTTGTCGTTATCTAGATTACGATTCTACATAAATTTTAGCTTATTAAGTTTGTCTTTTTATTGAAAGTATACTTTTGTATTAGCTAGAATAATATAAACGTCGTTATGGTCGTTCAAACGTTCTTCTAGATCCAAAAGCAAATATTTTCTTTTTCCTATCTACTTTTTTCGCCTATAAGCTATTTTATCAAAATGTTGTACTTTAAACTTAAAGTCTTAATTAAGCAATGCATTATCCAAATGTTAGTTACGTTCGTGAGAACTATTCTATATATTTTTGGCTAAAAGAGATCTATGGAGGTCTTTTTTGATTAAAGAATATTACAAGTAGCCTTTGGGTTATTTACACGGTATCTGTTTCATTTACAAGCATTTATACAACTCAGTGCTCTTGTGTTATTATCTCCTGGTGGAAATCCATAGCGACATTCTCAAATCAAGGTGAACGAGCCGTTTACTCGCCATCTGTTGGGTACTCTATAAAATACTCAAAGGTTATTTTATTACTTCGTGACTGGAACTGTATATTATTGCTATCAATATATTGTTTCAACTTACAGCTATTATTGTTGATACATCTATTTTTGGTATTAACGGCATGTTTATGTTAATTTTAGCAACCAACATTTATTATGCGGAATTTACTAACATTTAACGCTAGAATAGGATTTGAAGTAGTCCTTTATAGCAGTATCTAGGTCATACGAATGGTTTTTATCATTCTCAAATAACTGTATAATTTATATAACATTTGTTAGTGTCTAAAATATATTAATATTAATAAAATAATTTAGTATATTGTCTGTTAAAGCTAACTGCAAAATAAATTCTCCTTCATCAGATAAGCAGAAGTACTGTTTACGGAGATGTCTTTCAAAAACAATAGCCTTATTAACATTATTTATCTATAAAGTAATGCTTAATTCATGTCGTCTTCCTCAGGTAACGGAATCTTTAAAATTGAAGATTCAGTTCGTGTAGCGAGACTGTGGGGCAAGAGAAAAAACAGGCCCGCAATGAACTATGACAAACTGTCGAGAAGTATCAGACAGTACTACAAAAAAGGTATTATGAAGAAAACCGAGAGAAGTCAGAGGCTCGTCTATCAGTTTTGTCATCCGTACTCCTTGTGATTACCACACTATGCCTTAGAATAAGTTAATTGTAAATATTTATTGTAAATAATGGGCGTGTGAGAGCCGCGGTAATGCGGACACCTTGGTGACTGGTTGGATTTTGCGACGTGCGTAAAATTCAACGCAGTCACAGAGTTTGTCGATGTTATAGCACATTATGGGGCAAGTCAACGTCTCTAAATGCGAAAAACATCGATCGACACTCCTCCATATAATTCGAGAAAGGTAATTTTCTCTAGAATTCTATAGGACGGAGTACACAGTTGAGTTAGTTTTAAGTTATCTTTTACCAGTTACTAGAAGGCGGCCATCGATTGTTTGATAGCCGATCGTCATAATCGGCTAGCGGCCGTTATTCGAAACCTGGTAATGTTTATCCCATATATCTATGATATATTTCTAGTACGTTCTATGAACTTTTAGTTAAGTGTTTTGTAAATATTGTATACGAAATATATTATAAATAGGGCATAAGTATGCTCTCGTATAATTTAATGAAGAGGTAATTCTCATTTATACGTGTTAAAATTAATTTAATGAAATTATCGCGATCTTATTATTATCCTTTGTAGAGAGAATTTATATTTAATACATTGTGTTGTTTGAATACATAATGGGACACTTGCAATTTAGGTATAATTATTGATAAATGACGACGTGATAAACGTTATGTTAGTGATATTTGATGGAGAAATTTAATAAATTTTGTGCCAAATAGACAATGTAATCGGATTTATTCGGGACAAAATATTTATTCGGTAGATCACCGAAGTGAATATGTAAAAATATATCTAATTTAGAGCGGTGTTGGTAATGGGGTCGTAGGTTAACGATTATCTATAAAATACGACGCAGTTAGTGTCTATTTTTGTGTTATTTTAATGTATTGAACTAATGTAGATTATATGAATCGTGTAATATTATGTTGCATCAAAATAAATGGCCATTTTTATACTATTTTGTTTGTTATCACTAACAATTTATGAAATATCATCCCCCGGCGATGTCACTTGTGTGATTTCGTGGAAATATGATGAAATCTATTTTATACCTGATACAGGTGTATTTAAACGTGAAGCGTAAAAAATAATTTCACCAAAACCAGTCCAACGATTTCAGAAAAGCAGTTTATACAATATACTAGGTGTTCCTAACGGTTTTACCCGCGTAATTCACGATTCCGTGGAGGTACGGGTAAATTCGTTATTTATTAAATAGAATTGTCAAACTAATCCATTTTTAAAGCCATTTGAATCTTCATAAAACGTCATCAGAATTAGTCCAGTGGTACAAGTGAAATTCAATCAGAGTTTGATGTGTTTTTTTTCCGCTGGGAAATGCATTTACGCACTAACTCCGACCCGGGATGTCGGTAGCTCGGGAGAGTGGGACTCTAGAGGATCATCTTGCGCATTCCTACCTGGTTTCTCGGATGAGTCCGACTGAGGATTCACGGAAGCGGGAGCTGGCGCGCAAACATGCGCCGCCTAGAATCAAAGCTTCTTCGGTAATGATAGTGGGCATCTACTGCATTCTCCCTCTCTCGTTCACGGGCCTCCTTTAGCAAAACTACGGCCTCGAAAAAGAAGGCCATTTCCGCCCAACACTTCTCACTGGATAGCACCGCAGAGTTTGATAGCCTTGCTGGCGCAATGGTATACTCGTTTCCCTAGAAGCCCTGAGTTTTATTCCCGGCAAAGCAAGATTAGGAGATAGCATTTTCTAACTTGTCTGAGTTTGGACTGGTGGGGGGCTTCGGCAGTTGCTAGTTGTCACCAACAAAGAAATACCGCAGGGTAAAAGATTTATGTTCCGTTATTTTATTTATACTTTAGGAAGGAGACTTAAACTATGTAAATTAGTGACGACAAAAGGTGGTCTTATCGCTTTAAAGCGATTTCTTCCAGACAACCTTAAAGACGGAGATTTAGTCAAGGACTTAAAGGCACGTGGTAAGAATAATAAATACACTACAATAATTCATACATAAAATAAAATACATAAATATAATCAGATAAGAACATATATATGTATATAAGTCGCGTCGTCCGGTATCATCAATTACAATCAGGTGTGATTACAATCAAGGGCTATCCTGTCAGCAGTAAAAAAACATTTCTTTTAAATTTCACTGCATATTTTTTCTCACTGGACTTATTGTAAGTAAGTAACAGCTCATTAACGTCCCACTGCTGGGCACAAGCCTCCTCACTCCAAAGAGCGAGGGTTTTTAGAGCTTAGACCCACCACGCTGCTCTACCGCGTATTGGCAGGCATAGTACACAAGTGCACTCTCTATTCCTTCACTCTCAGAGTCCTGTGTGATGGGAATCCGACACGACCGGAGGGAGATCAGGCGAAGGACCGACGGCTCAACGTGCTCTCCGAGGCACGGGGGTGGATCACACCGCCAACTTCCCAACTTCGGGCAAATATTGAGAAAATCTTAATAGAAAACTCAATATTGATTTTTGAATTGGCCCAACTGGACTTATTAGTAATGAAAAATATTATGAAGTGTTTATTTGGAAGCACCAATATCGTGAGGTCGGTTTAATATTTCCAAATAACATTTGGCATTCTAATTTTCCACTCGTCATTTAATAATATCTAATAATCTCTAATATTGACAAAAAAACACGTGGCATTTTTATTTACAATTCGCCATTTGAGATTACAATTAATGACAATTAAATTCATTAAATTCCTTATATATCTATCCATATTTCTTTTTCTCTCCTTACATGACTCGAAAATCTAAAGTTTTACATTTGTGTAAATATAAACAAGACTTTAAAATTATTTTGCCAAAGAAGTTTCACTTCTGACAAGTACTTTGAAAGCACGCACTTTTAATTTGTTTTCTAAACACAAAGCATCAAAATTTTATGTCAATTCATTACAATCTGAACAATTGGCAATTTCACAACGGAATCTCAGGCTTTTAATACTCCCAAAGTTGAGCAATAACACTTTGAAAAACATTTGCACTCTATATATATATATATATATTACAAATTTTGTTTTACATAACATCAGTTATAAAACAGCGATAGCATTATGATTATCAAATTGTTTATCGAGATCAATATATTTCCAATTATAAATAAAATTAGGATATAGTTTTGGTATTTAGATCATATTTTTAAAAGTATTATTATGTTACGGTGATGGAAATTGATTAAACAAGTGGCATGTCCGAATCCTTTTAAAGTACCTCGAAACATCGAGTTTGTTTCGGTCCAATTTAAAAATGATTTCAATGTTAATTAGCTCATTTATCGAGGAAGGCTATAGGCTATATATAATCACGGTAAAACCAATAGAAACTGTGCACCAATGAATAATAACCAATGATAGTAAGTGGCAACCCATTAACGTCCCACTGCTGGGCACAGGCCTCCTCACTCCGAGAAGTGAGGGTTTTTAGAGCATAGACCCACCACGCTGCTCCAGTGCGGATTGGCAGGCATAGTATACAAGTTCACTCTCTATTCCTTCACTCTCATAGTCCGATGTGACGGGAGAATCCGACACGATCGGAGGGAGATCAGGCGCAGGACCGACGGCTTAACGTGCTCTTCGAGGCACGGGGGTGGATCACACCGTCAAATTCCCAACTTCGGGCAAATATTGAGAAAATCTTAATAGAAAACTCAATATTGATACTTGAATTGGCCCGACCCGGGACTCGAACCCAGGACCTCATGTCTGTAGTCGAACATGCTAACCACTAGACCAATGAGGCAGTTATGAGGCAGCAATAACCAATGATAATGCTTGATAAAAGCAGCGTGCACTGCCAAAACTGTTACAGTTTCGCAAAAACTATGTATGAAGTAATTGTTCCCCTTTAAACGTTCTAAAAAAACTTTTCGTCGTCGTCTCAACCGATGGACGTCCACTGCTGGACAAAGGTCTCTCTTAATGAATTCCAATAGGCCCGATCTTGCGCCGCTTGTATCCAGCGGCTGCCAGCGACCCGCCAGATGTCATCGGTCCACCTGGTAGGGGGTCTGCCGACGCTGCGTTTTCCGGTGCGAGGCCGCCACTCCAGCACCTTCGCCCCAACGTCCACCGGTTCTGCAATCTATGTGCCCTGCCCATTGCCACTTCAGCGCTGCGATTCGGTTGGCTACGTTGGTGACTTTAGTTCTCTCACGGATCTTCTCATTTCTGGTTTGATCACGTAGGGAAACCTCGAGCATAGCCATCTCCATTGCTCGCTGAGTGACTCTGAGTCTTCTTACGAGCCCCATAGTCAGCGGCCATGTCTCAGAACCAGAAGCTTTTTTCGGACCGGAAGCTTTTTTATTCTAATCAAATTTGTTTCAACTCTTTCATATTAGATGCAGACGAAGTTAAAAGTTCATCAACTATTAACGTTCTATTGGTGGCCAAAGGCCTCCTGTTTAATAGGATAGCTATTTAGGATCTAAACCATGTTGCTGCACTGGAGGTTTTCGGGCTACACATACCCCAGAATTCCTCCAGGGTTATACAGGTTCCCTCAAAATATTCTTCTTTTCTGAAAAGCACAGCTATGAACTTTAAATAACAATTAAGCACACCATTTTTACAAGTAGAACTTAATGACGCTGTTTAAGATTAAATTTCATGACTCTTAACAAAAATTCAAGTTTTTTTTATTGAAGTTAGGGTTTGATGATACAGTCTAAGATGAATGCGCACAAATTTGTTAAGTGGTAAGTTACCTCTTTTGGTTTTTACAGAGCAGCGTACTGGAACAGAAATCTCTTTTCTTGGGGGTATGTTTTTTTCAAGTAAGGTGGTAACTAGCTACGTAGCAAAGCCTTCCACCAGTCCAGACTCAGGCAAAATATAAAATATAATGTCTTAAATATACCGTACCGGGGATGGCGCCTAAAACCCCTGCTAATGAAGCCAATACTGACACACGCACCAGCGAGGCCGTCAAACGTTGCTAATTGAATGGAACATTATAGTTTAAAAACATCCGCAGTTGGATACCCAAGGTTTTAACTTCAATTTTGGATTTAAATTCTCATAATCGCCATCACCCGTTTCACTAGAATACCCAATGGGATACTCTAGCGATTTCATTTAATGATGAGGAGGGATCTGCTGGGTTTTAGTAGGTATTCTAACTCAGTAAGTTCCACAATCATGATCAGAAGGATTTGGTCTTCCACTAAGGTGCATAAAGGCATTTCCCAACGAAATATTCTGCAATAAACGATTTGATTTCAAAACTAACGACGATCCCAATCCCCATCGTAACGGATCCAATTCCTTAGTTAAAAATTTACCTAATGGCGTAAAAAATAACAGAAGAAAATTCAACATAAAGTCATCTTTCTCGTCGTACAAAAACAGCTCTTAAATGACTTCTATAATACCTCCCCACTCTCGTAAGTTGAAAGGCACTTTCACTCGAGGAATTTGACGGCGGTGGGCAGTGTGACGTCACGTTTGCGCAACCTGATGCAATTCGAGCCTAAATAATATGCATATGCTAACTTTTATTCAGGTTAGATATGACGAAGATGTGGAAATAACAATCTCCTAAACAAATTTTGAAGAGATACTGCTGTAGTGGGTCCTGGGTTCGAGTCCCGGGTCGGGCCAATTCAAAAATGGATATTGAGTTTTCTATTAAGATTTTCTCAATATTAGCCCGAAGTTGGGAAGTCGGCGGTGTGATCCACCCCCGTGCCTCGGAGAGCACGTTAAGCCGTCGGTCCTGCGCCTGATCTCTCTCCGGTTGTGTCGAATTACCGTCACGTCGAGCTATGAGAGTGAAGGAATAGAGAGTACACTTGTGTACTATGCCTGCCTGTGAGAAACAGTGGGTGATACTGTGAGAAACAGAGTGATACTATAAGAAACAGAGAGCGATGCTGTGAGAAACAGTGAGTGATACTGTGAGAAACAGAGAGTGATACTGTGAGAAATAGAGACTGATGCTGTGAGAAACAGTGAGTTATACTGTGAGAAACAAACAGTGATACTATGAGAAACAGTGAGTAGTACTGTGAGAAACAGAGTGTTAGTTTGAGAAACCGAGAGCGATGCCGTGAGAAACAGAGAGTGGTACTGTGTGAAACAAAGATTGATACAATGAGAAACAGACAGTTTAATTATATAGCAGCATTGGAGAGAAAAAGAAGCTTACGTCAAATGAGAATTACCAAGTATTTTTAAAATCAATTTATACTAATTAGTTTATTTCATGATTAAGGCTGCAGTGTTTTCGTTTTTACGTGTGTATTCTTTAAAAATATGTATGTATGTAAATATGTTCATACATTAATTTTCCTTAAAATGCATATGTTGTTTCGATATATGAACAAACAGGCTTTTCTTTATACATTGGATTATCCGGACTCCTAATGACAACAATAACGGTTAATCGAGTTTCTACTGTTATTCATCGAATATACGAAATCTCATTAGAGCTAATTTTAAATGTATATACAATAAGCTGACAAAGCCAAAAACTATTTGATGTTTTGACCAAAATACAAATTAGATATAGGTATTTATCAATATAATTGACTTGATCAGACATAATAAAAATGTTCTCTGCAGCTTAGACATTAGATCAAAACTGCGGCCATATTATATCTCTTTGGAATAACAATTTCCTCCTACTTCGTTTATTGTTTATGGCCAATTTAATTATAATGTGGTATTTATGAAAAGCTGAAGCGGTTTCTTATAAGTTTTTGACGTGTCTACGTTTCGACTTAAACGATAAAAAAATTTGGGGGACTAGCTTAACAAATCTTAATCAAAAAATTTATTACGCCATAAATAATATAATTTTATGAATGGACCTATTACCCGATAAGAGACGTATTCACTTACAACAAACGGCCGTGTCTATAATGCAGCCACACCCTATTTTTTATAATAAAATTGTATAAATAAAGTGCTTCATAAATAAAATGATTTCAGCACTAATAACTGTAATAAACGCCAAGAACATTTTCAAAAACTAACTGTGAGACGTATTATAATTAAAAGAATTTCTTAGATGATAATCAAGTTAATTGAACTAAGTTTATAATTATGACTTTAGTGGTGATAAATAAAGTACTAGTATGTCTTTCCAAAACACACGTTACCATCATTTATTTATACGTCGAAAATAATATGAGAAATTAACTAATGACTATTCGAAAGGGCTGCAAAAGTTGAAAATATTTTTTACATATGATTGGAACTATTTACAGAAATATACTTAGGTAATACTGTGAATATGTGAAAAGATAAGTTTCATTTTACTATTGTAAATTGAGGCAATTTACATGTTATTGTACACAGTATCGTACTACTGGAACACAAATCTCTTTGCATAGGTACTTGGCTGGTAGGGTGATAACTAATCACGGCCGAAGCCCCCCATCTGTTCAAACTCAGACAAATTAGAATAGAATTTCCTAAATTCAACCAATCGAACAGGGGATTTCTGCCAGCAAAGCAAAAACTCACGCTACTGCGCCAGCCAAATAAAACCGTTTGCTTACTCTATTAAAAATCCGTTTGCTTACTCCATTAAAAACATCACAAGTGGTATTTTGACTTCAAGATAATAAGACGAATGTAAAATTTCGGCAAAAGGATAATTGTAGGTTTCAGTAATGATTTAATGTCGATTCCCACTAAGCTTTTGTGGGCAAGAGTGGAGATGTTCAGGGGTCTGCTTTGTGCTCCAAAGCAGACCCCCGAACATAACAAACACTGTGTAACGACTTCCTATTTCATTTTCTACCACGTTAAATATTATGTGTTTAGTGTGTCAGAATCTTTTTACAGACGCTTTTTCGTTTCATTCACTTTCAAATCACATCGATGCAAAAGAAGTTTTCACTTCGATAAAATATATATATGATTATTAGCAGTTTAATGTACCTATTAAAAATATATATATTTAACTCGCTCGTCGCCTTTGCTTTGGAGCCGCAAGGCGTTGGCTAAAGGTCGGCTACATTCCAAAATTGTGATTCCAGTCCAATCACCAACTGGTACGATAGGCGCTAGACATAGCAATAATTTATTATGTTGCGTATTTATTATAATAATTAACATTTTATTTACTTGTAACAATTCGTATTTCAATTTAAATTAAATAAATTATTTAAAGATGTAATATACTTTGATTTCAAATTACCATAAGAAATTTAATTAAATTTGTTAGAAATTAATTATTATATTTTATAATATACTAAGATCTTTGTAATTATGTTAGTATATATTGAGAGGGGAGTTTTATAAGAGTGTATAACTGATGGTAGTGCACGGGAGCGTGTTACACTCTATTTGTGGCACGAAAAGAATAAACTGTAAGATATAAGTTTTGGAGAATCGGAGTATAATATTGCTTATATTACCAAATAATAGAGCATTCAATAAAATATATCTACCTTCAATGTAATTGATTTGAAAAGATTTTCGTAACATTTTTTTGGTTGGCGCTTGAAACCACATAGTTAACAAGTCTTTGTAAATACGTACAAATCATCGAATCAAATTATCTATCTAAACTATTCTTGAATCCTGAAAACACAAGATAATTATCAAAATCAGTCCAGCCAGTCCAGTGTCAGACAAAAGTAATAATACACCTTGCGTAAAACGGAACTACTATTACGGAATGACGTCACAATGACGTCATTGGCTTGACATTTGACATTTGAAGAGTTCTTTTGTTTTTATAATGCAAGTAAACTTGTGCGAGATGGACAAAAATTTATAATAACATGTTAATATCTATATAAAACATAAACAAACATGAACACTCGCTTGAAATGCAATATTTACTATTAATTTCTGACTGTAACTCGATCGTATACAGTTGGAGAGTATTGTTTTTCTATTATCCAGTGGAAATTTTTAATATTCTTGCAAGTGTGGGCGGCTTTACTCATTAATCATGAAGCCAGGAAAGAGTGTAGAGATCAAGGAAGAGGTCGTAGAGGTGCATTCATCTGCCAGATCCCCTTCTCCTAAATACAAAGTGAAAGAAAAACCCGCAACTGCTTCTACATCACGTAAACTTTCCAACGGCCATGCTTCTGAAAACCTAGAAGCACTACAAAAAGAACCATTAGATAAGGCAAAGAAACGAGAAAACTGGACGAAATCTGAACAAGAGTCTTTAGACATAGAAATCCCTATACATGATCAAATAAAAATGGGTATATTAGGATTTGTAGAAAAAGAAATCAAAAAATCTGATAAGAATCCTTCGTTTGTATTCTATTCCCATGATCCTAATGGTTTGGATGAAAAATTTATGAAAGCCATGTCCCGGCCGTCCAGCGGTCATAAGGAGAAGAGGAGCCCCTCTTACAGGAAGAAAAAGAGGCATTCTTCAAAACATAGGGATAGAGAGTTGCATGATTTTGAATTACCAGGATCTAGTCTCATTGCTTTAGAAAAGGTAAGTTAAATCTTAATATGAACATGTTTTCAGAAATATTGGAAAATTTAATCTGTTAATGTCCTATTTATGAATTAGCAACAAAATATAAATATGAATGGTTCTAATCTAAATATAAGTTAAATATATAATAAGCTAATAATAAGTTAAAATAATTTTCTAATTATTATGGTTAAAAAGAACGAGACAAGTTTGTTGTGGTCTCTTCACAGAACAGGGTGTGAACGAACCCATGTAACTTTAGATTCTAAGTTGTCCTTTATTATCATCAATCACTCATTGGAAGTAATCTGTTTGGAATAAAGAATTTTTAAATATGAATTTGAAATTTAACAATAGATAAATAAATATTTTTAAGTTTTTTATCAAAATATTGACTTTTAATTAAAAGCCTTTTGATCTGAATGTTTGTTGTAAAAAATTTGTTAGAAATGAAAATTTTGGTTGATCTTCTTGGGGAATAACTATTGATAGTGACTGCTTAATAAAATCCAATCCATGTAGGATCTAAGTTTCATGATCAAGCTGTCTCCTTGATGTGATCTTAGCCTTTTGTTACTAATCGGAAAATCTATTGAAGTTACAGTAAAGTACAGTTACTTAATAAAATTATTATAGTATTACTTTACCAAATTAGTCAACATTTCCATAAATAATATCAACCTTCAATTCAATTAATTAAAATAAAGATTTACATGATATATTAACTTTGCTTAGTAGGTTATCCTTCATAATATAATTTGTTATTTATTGAATCAAATTATCTATCTAAAATATTCTTTAATCCTGAATATACAAGAAAATTATCAAAATTGGTTTAGTCACTAAGGAGTTCAGTGTCATACACACATACATAAGACAATGTATGGATAAAAATATATAGATGGTAAAAAGGTAAGGTAGGTAGGAGCCCATTGACATAGCGTGCATAATGCACAAGTTTATGAGCTAACACACATGCACTCTCTATTACTTCACTCTCATAGTCCTATGTGACAGCAATCCAATGAGACCAGAGATATATCAGGCGCAGGACCTACAGCTTAATTATTAAAATCTTAATAGAACACTTAATATTAATTACTGCATTAGCCCAACCCGGGACTCAAAACTAGGATATCATGTTTTTAGTCGAACATGCAGACCACTAGACAAATTACAGTGCATGTGCAGTCAAACGACAGTAGCAAAGTTATTGCCAGAATTATGTGAGTGTTTTACAGGTTGATGACTATTTGAAGGAGTACAATAAGGATGAAGATGTCACGCTGAGTGGAGAATTGGAGATAGAGGCCAATGATGTTGAAAATAACAATGGATCGTCAAAAGAGCTGAAACACAAGCCCAGAAAAACCAGGCGGAAAATACGGGAAGAACGACAGTCTACTGCTACCAATGGACGGGACGTCAGCCCTAAGGTTTTCAAGACCGGAACCAGATCAAAAACTGGTGTTAAAACAGGTACATTTATTGTATTTTTTTAATTTTAATGTTATATATAATAAACTCGCAGAATGAGTTACAAAGAGGTCAGTTAATAAATGTAAACCTTTTATTAAAAGAAAGCTCTTGCTCTAATATAAATAAAATAAAATAAATGAAACAATTATATTGTAATCATTTTATGAGAAAAAAGGAACCCTTGTAACTTCAGATTCAAAGTTGTTCTTTAATATCATCAGTTGTACATTGAAAATAATATAAAAAACTATATTTCATAATTCAAAAGTGCTGTAATAGTTCAAGTAAAAAATTTTCAAATTTGAATATGAAAATATATTAATAACTAGCTAGCTAACTAGAGCTAGAAAAGGCCTATGATCTAGTGGTGAGGAATGAGTTGTGGTCAACATTATCTACATATGGGGGTGAGAGGTAATCTGATTCAAGCATTGAAGTTTCTCTATGAGGGTTCTGGTGTTTGTGTCAGAATAAACGGGGCGCACACGGAGTGGTTTCCTGTCGAAAGAGGTGTTCGACAAGGATGTGTTGTGTCACCATGGGTGTTCAACCTATTCATGGATAACTGTTTGACAGATTTAAAAGGAAGTATGTATGGGTTAAGAATAAATGAATTACTCATCAAATGTTTACTTTACGCTGATGATCAAGTAATACTTGCGTCATCCGCTTACAAGTGGAAGAGGTGAATTATTCGGCTTTAGGTATAACAGGACTTATTCAGTCTTGGAGATCACAGGTCTTGTTAGACTTTAAAATAAAAGAAATGCGACAAAGATCAGAGCATTGAGAAGTATTAGTGGATTGAAACTGAGAACTGAAAATGTTGTGGTATAAAAGAAGATGAAATGACTGAAATTCAAAAAGGTATGCTTAGAGGGTTTGGGCACGTAGAGAGAATGAACGAAAGGAGACTGACAAAAAGGATTTACGAGTCAAGAGTAAATGAGAAAGTCTGATGGGGTAGACCAAGGCGAACAATCCTGGATCAAATCCAGGACATTTTAATAAAGGGCCTAGTCAAGAGTACTCTAAACCGACGAACTTGTATGAAAGGTTCAATGAAAATGAAAGAAGCGAAGGAGATATGTAAGGATCATGGCAAGTGGAAGGATGTTGCCTCNTTTTAAATAACGGCCAGGTCAAGAGTACTCTAAACCGACGAACTTGTATGAAAGGTTTAATGAGAATGAAAGAAGCCAAGGAGATATGCAAGGATCGTGGCAAGTGGAAGGATGTTGTCTCTGCCTACCCCTATGGGAATGAGGCGTGATGCTATGTATGTATGTAATGTATATACTTATTTATTTGTACCTATCATTTGACTTATTCGGTTTTAGGTATAACAGGACTTATTCAGACTTGGAGATCATAGGTCTTGTTAGACTTTAAAATAAAAGAAATGCGGCAAAGATCAGAGCATTGAGAAGTATTAGTGGATTGAAACTGAGAACTGAGAATGTTGTGGTATAAAAGATGAAATGACTGAAATTCAAAAAGGTATGCTTAGATGGTTTAGGCACATAGAGAGAATGAACGAAAGGAGACTAACAAAAAGGATTTACGAGTCAAGAGTAAATGAGAAAGTTGGATGGGGAAGAAACCAAGGCGAACATTCCTGGATCAAATCCAGGACATCTTAATAAAGGGCCAGGTCAAGAGTACTCTAAACCGACGAACTTGTATGAAAGGTTTCATGAGAATGAAAGAAGCGAAGGAGATATGCAAGGATCGTGGCAAGTGGAAGGATGTTGTCTCTGCCTACCCCTATGGGCATGAGGCGTGATGCTATGTATGTAGCTAACTAGCTGTTCCTGCATGTCATTTGCATAACTCTGAATTTTAGTGATAAATATATTTTCTATACCTGAGTGTCTGGTCATAATATCAGCTGATGGTAACTTATGATATGATCTGAAATGGTACTGAGATAACTTGGTTAGTAATAACAGCGTCTACAAAACATCCTGTCGAAACGCAATTCTTTTTCTTCCCATCATTCCAGACTAAGATAAATTAGAAAATATATTCTCCTGGATTTGAAATGGTGTTAATCGAACCCAGGATCTCTATTAGGGAATCGACTACACTCAACATTATGTCAACGAGGCGAGGAGTAATCGAGACTGCCATCAATGATGAGAGCATTAAAAATAATTACGATGTAATTATCTATGTCTTTTTAATGTGTCTTTATCAAACCTTTTTTGAAAGTTTGTTAATAGTTATAAAATTAACACAAATTTGTGCTACACGTACGTTTGTTAAATGACTGATATCTGGCAAAACATCCATTTTTATGAAGTGCTCTTTCTTTAAGGCAGGTTTAATTTACATGATATATACTACAATTGTATTTAATTGGATTAGCAATAACACTGTGTGTATAAAATAGCTTGGTATATAACAATAAAAATATATACAAGATAAAAATGGTCACGGTGAGTTACCCTTTAGAGATAAATGTATACTATGGTGGACTTTATTATCAATCTTTTAAAAATATACAATTATGAAAGACATTTGTTTGATCTATCTTGTATGGCTTAAGGAATTTTTCTGTATTCCTGTACTATAATATGTAAGTAATATACCACTAACATTCCTCTGGTGTCAGTCTATCTGTTGCTGAAAATTACATTAAAATCTGTTGAGTGGTTTAAAAGGTATAACGTTACAGACAGCTGAAGCAACCTCATTTTATACTATGTAATAGGAAACCTGTTTTTCAGCTCGACCCACAGACCTAACAGCAATGCTGGAAAGCTTAGAATCCAGTGTACCATATCATGACCAGTACATAGATAATCCATTCTCATCACCATCACCACTTACATCACCAAATGATGAAAGGATAAACCCGTTCAGCTCGCAAAGACCAGAGAAGATATATTTACAGGGTGGTGGAACTTTCAGAGCTGTGTCTAGAGATAGGATACTGGAATCCCAGCAGTCTAGAGAAGAAGATAGATATTTAAGGTAAATATTTTGTGTTGAATAAAAATCTTGCTATTTGCTATGGCTTAATTATATGCTTGGAGTTTCCTGTTACCAAAAGAATTTTGTTGGAATGAAATTTTCTGTTCCTTCTAAAAATTGTAGCATATAAAATGATTTTTTTTAATAAGCTTTTATAGCACTTTTAAAAAGTTAAGGCAAAAGATACGCCTGAAATTTCCTGTTCTTAATGAAATTTGTAGCATACAAAATGAATCAAAAATTGTTTAATTAAGCTTCTAAAGCACTTGGATCAAAAATTGTTTAGTTATCAAAAGCACTTGAAACCTTATGTTTATTACTTTACGCTTGAAATTTCCTGTTCCCAATAGAATTTGTACTTGGTCAAAAATTGTCTCAAGCATTTGAATCTTTATGTCATAATATAGGCAAAAAATTTCCTGTTCCCCTAAAAATTCTAGCATGCAAAACGATTTTTTTTTATATACACTTTATAGCACTTCTAAATCCTTATGTTTTGGCATACCCTTGAAATTTCCTATTCCTCTATTATTCTTAATTTTTTTGTTCTTGTTCTTTTTTTAGTTGCATAACTTTTTATAATTATACACATTGAACCATCATTACTTTCAATGGTATAGTTGATGGTGTAAAATTTAACTTTACAGAATAGGCGAACTAACACCACTAGATTTGGCTTTAACTGTACAAAAGGCGTGGCGGAATTGTGCCCCGGCATGCCATGGGGTGTTGGGTGGCTTGTCCCTGATGCACCTGTTGCTTATCAGCTATTCTGATAGCCTGGATGCTGGGCATCTCTCGTTTCACGCTGTGGTCACGATGCCATACGTAGCCACTTACTACTTCTTCTGCGTGCTGTGTCTCCTATCTGTTTTGGATAGGTGAGTGATATACAATCACATACAGGCACAATACACATACACACACATATATAGACGCACGACATGCACGACACCTACATACAAATACACACACGACACTCACTTTCACATATATAGGCACGAGACACATTTATATACACGCTCGAAACAAACACACACCCAACTCACATACGCAAAACACACACACACAATTCTCTTACACACACCGAACCTAATGAAATCGTTTATTAAATCAAAGTTTAATATTTATAAACTTACAACTTGCTTGACAAGACCAAGTTTTTTGAGAGGCTCTAGTCCATTAATCAAGACAGTGGGTAGTTATGAGACCTTGAATGCTAGGTTTTAAGAGGCCTTAGTTGATAGATCATTGTGAGGCCTTAGACAATATGCAGTTACGATGCTTTGTGCGCCAGATATTTGATAGGCTCTAGTCAATAAATCATTATGAGGCCACTTGGACAGTAGACATTTACGAACCTTTGAGAGCTGAATTTAGGAAAGGCCCTATTCATTAAATCATTGCGGGGCCTTTGACAGTAGACATTTATGAACTTCTAAAAATCAGAATTTTGACAGGCTCCAGTTTATAAATCATGGCTAGGCCCTTGCCAGTAGTATTTGCGAAGCTTTAATAACTAGATTTTTGATAGGCCCTAGTCAATTAATCAATACGAGGCCTTGCATAATAGACATTTACAACGCTTTGCGAGCTAGACTTTTGAAAATAAATCATAGCGAGGTCTTGGACAGTATACATTTCGTTACTAGATCACTGCATGTCCTTGGACAAAAGGTTGGGCGGCAGATCTTCTTGAGGCATTGGGCGGAACTTATTTACGAGGCTTTTGACGTCGCAAACTTGCGAGGTCATTATTCGGTTTGGGAGTTGGATGTCATTGGTCTTGTGTTTAGCATGTTCGACTACAGATTTGAGGGCCTAGGTTATAATCCCGGTTCGGGCCAAGTCAAAATCGATATTGAGTTTTCTATTAACATTTTATCAATATTTGTCCAATGTTGGGAAGTTGGTGGTGTGATCCACGTTTGTGCCTCGGAGAGAATTTTAAGCCGTCGGTCCTGCGCTTGATATCTCTCCGGTCGCGTCGGTTTGCCGACATAACGGCTATGAGAGTGAGGGAATAAAGCGTACACTTGTGTACTATGCCTGCCAATACGCAGTGGAGCAGCGTCGTGGGTCTATGCTCAAAAAACCCTCTTTCATATGAGTGAGAAGGCCTGTGCTCAGCAGTGGGCTGCTACCTTTCTACTTTATAAATATTATTTTTTAAGCAATCACTTTGATTTAAATTTGAAACTATAATCTAAGGTGTTGCAATGATATTACAGGTTAGATGTGACAAGTATTGACTTGACCCGGGGCCTTCAACCCTGGTTTCAGCCAATAGTGCTGGTGATACTGTACACGGCTTGTCTCCTGGTTTGCACTGCGGCGAGGATGTACGACGAGCTGATGGTCTACCAATATGCGCCTTTATTCGCCAATGTCACTGGCAACATCACCACTGTAAGTATTTATTATAAAAGAGTTTTTTTAATGCACTTGACTTTAATATCAGCTGATGGTAAGGGATACAGTCTAAGGTGGAAGCTCACCTCATATTACGTGATGTTATGTAGCCAATACTTATGTAATATATTTAAATTATCTGTCGCAGTGTTTCTCCAAAACTTACTCAACTGACTATTATTTTTATTTAACTGGAATTTTTCCTACTTAGGGTAAAGGATAGATTTCATTTTAATTTATATACTTTAATTCTATGACACGTGGAGATATCCTGTAAAAAAAATTATGAGTCACATATGACTCATGGCACTTTGCGATTCTAAAATCATGGAAAACAATTGCACTTTGTTCATAGTTCTGTGATTCAGGTGATATCTAAAAAAAACTCATGAGGCATATGCGACTAATGGAACGTTATGGTTTTAAAATTGTCAAAATAAACTTACGAGTCATTTATGACTCATGTCACTTTAGGATTATAAAATGGTTAAAATAAACCTTTACACTTTGAATAAATGATGTCATAATTGTACATATTAAGATTAAGTAATTGTAATAAATAATAAAAAAACATTGCTCTTTGTTCCTAATAAGATCAAAATTAGTAGTCTTGGTATTCCTGACAGGTTATCGCGTGACTGTGAACACACCTGATGGTAAGTGATAATACAGTTTAAGATAGAAGTGGACAAATTTAGTAAGAGACAAATCACCTCTTATGGTTTATACACAGTATCGCACCGGAACACAAATCTCTTTGCTTGGCGGTATATCTGTGCTGGTAGGGTAGTAACTAGCCACGGCCGAAGCCTCACACCAGTCCAGACTCCAGACAAATTAGAAAACGCAATTCAAATTCTAAATATCTTTATTCCAGTAGGCGTTTACAGCTCTTTGGAATTGTCAAATATCGTTCTTTTAATATATTATTTCTATATACGCTTGATGATAGTATTGAAAAACTTAAAAATGCGTGCGTACAATGTGCACATGTCAGAAGTGAAACTTCTTGGGCAAAGTAATTTTTAAGTTTTCTTTATATTTATACAAATGTAATACTTTACAATTCCGAGACTTAGAGGGAGAGAAAAAGGAAGATATGTTAGGAATTTAATTGTCAATAAAATATGAAGTGTCTAAAAATTAATACAATTAATTTATCGAAATCTCAAAATGCCACATGTTGTTTGTGAATATTAAAACTACCTAACCTTCAAACGAAATAGCATAAAAAGCGCTGCACATCTTCGTGATTCTAATCACACCGTAAAGAAGTTTCACTACTAAAACGACTTTTACAATGTCCTAAGTTTGCTCTACCAGAAATTGAAGCTGGAGCTTCTGCTAGCAAAGCGAGGACCCCCATCACTGTAAATAAAAGTTTTATTATTATTATTTCAGCCGACGATACCTACCTTCTACCACACGTGGACACACTTTTCAATATGGCGTGCCGTTCTCTCAATATTAGGTCTAGTCTACTTCATAATATCGAACCCACCGGACTTAGTGCATATGAATCTCAGTAAACTATTACAATTTAAGCATTCCTTGCAGAGTATTGGATAATATACATGTTTGTTTTACTTAATTATGCATAAAATGTATATACTATGTTAGAATTAATGTTTAATTCGCAATTCTAAAACTGAGGGGTAAAAAAACTCATGAGACATATATGATACATTGATAGGAAAGTTTGAAAAAGACTTATTTTCATCATATCTAACCTATCAGGTTTAATGCATATGAGTCTCAGTAAACTATTACAATTCAAGCATTCCTTATAAAATATAGGATAATATACATGTTTATTTTACTTAATTATTCATGAAATGTATAGAGTTATTCTGTTTATTCGCAATTCTATGACTAATACATGAAAAAAACTTATAAGTCATATTTGATACATAGATTGGAAAGTTTAAGAAAGATATTTGCCACCATATGTAAAATTACATTTATTGTACAGGAATCGTAGTAAACTACCAATACACGTGATTATTTTACTTAATTATGCATTAAATATATATACTATGATAGTTATTTTGTTTATTAGTAATTCTATGAATAATGGTTAAAACAATCTTATGTGTCATATTTGATACATGGACAGGAAAGTTAAAGAAACACGAATGCTCATATCTAAACTATTAGTTTGAGTGCATATAAACTATTATTCTTTAGGCACTTATTACAAAAGTATTGGATAATTTATATTGGTTTACTTTATTATGCAAGTATTATATGTAATTTGTTTGGATTGTATTTCGATCGCAATTGTGAGTCATATATGATACATGGATTGGGAAGTTTAAAACAGACTTATTTTTCATGATATCAGATTTAATCCAAATGAGTGCCAGTAAACTTTTACTATTAAAGCATTCTGTACAAAGTATTGGATAATGTCTTAATTATTATTTAGTTAGTATTTTGTTTACTATTATAAAACTTATAAAAGTATCGTGAGTTATATATGATAAGTATATAAGAAATTTTAAAGAAAAGCTTATTTTTCACTATATCTGATATATCAAATTCGAATTTTATTTTGTTCCCAATTATAAGTTTTATATGGAAGAAAAGCATTTTGAGTCATACTCATATATGATGTATCGTATATGACTCAAAATGCTTTTCTTAATGATTGGAAAATTTAAGATGTATTTTTCACCGTATCTAACCCATCAAATTTATTGTATATGAATCTTAGTAAACTTTTACTATTTAAGCACCTTACTAAGCATTGGATAATAGATGTATTTGTTTAATTTTATTTTGCAACCAATGTCTATACAATTTTGGAATAATTATGTTGTATCCACAATTCTATGAGTTGGAAGCAAAAATAAACCCGTGGGACATAAGTGAATACATGGATTAAAAAGTTTAAAACACCTATTTTTCATTATATCAGATTTAGTGCATATGAGTCTCGGTAATATATTACAATTTAAGCATTCCTTACAAAGTATTGGATATATTGTCTGTGAGTCATAAATGATACATGAGATGGTCATGTGAGGTTTTGTTCAATAAATTTAATATGTTACGTCCGGTTGGTTTAGTACGCAATTCTATATATTATTAATTATTCTAGGACTTGTATTTATAGACTTAATAAAAATACATGTGGTTTAAGAGTAGATAATATCTTTATAAAGACATTTATTTGATCGGATCCATTTGGATTTTGAAGTAACTCGAAATAAATAAATCGTTATTAAGGTAAGTAGCAACCCATTAATGTCTTCTGCTGGGCACAGAACTCTTCACTCATATGAGAGACGGATTTTAGAGCATAGATCCACCACGCTGCTCCACTGCGGATTGGCAGGCACATAGTACACAAGTATCTATTCCTTCACTCTCATAGTCCTACGTGACTGCAATGCAGGAACGATGGCTTAACGAGCTCAGCGAGGCACGGGGTTACAGCACATCGCCAACTTCCGAGAAAATCCTAATAGAAAAACTCAATATCGATTTTTGAATTGGCCTAACCCGGGACTCGAGCCAAGGACCTCTAGACCAATGAAGCAGACAAATCGATAATGCTTGTAATTAAAGTCTCATATTTATTTTTATAAGTGTATATAATAGTTTTTTCTTATATTCCCAGTTATCATATTGTGTATAAAAATTATAGCCATAACACAGATTCTCGTGAGTCATATATGACTCATGAATAGGAAAGTTGTGAAGTGTGCATTTAAAACTCGGTAAACGTTTTGTTTAATGCTATCATATGGTCTCTGTTCCTGATATTAAATAAATAGTTTTTTCTTAATTTTTTATAGTAATAATAACTGAATATATAAACAGGACATATCACATCTCATGATTTTCTATATGCTACTTTGTTATCTTTAAGAATCTCTGTATATTATGTAATTTAAACTACTAAACATGGTGTTAGTTCGCAACACCCTGTAAAGTTACAAAATAAGTACAAAAAAAACTTCTTGTGGCAAGTTTTCTCTTGAAATACTTTTAAAACTCTAGTCAATATTTTTATTTAATAACTGTTAGGGTTTCGATTTAAATTTTAAGTTGCTATTTCTTTTAACTGTTCAAAGTCTTTAAAAAGTTTTTTTTATATTTTTTGAGTTTTTCGTAGCATTCCAAAGATTTATATAGAAATCTAGTCCAATATCCAAAAAAAATGTTAAGGCTGATACATTTATGTATGCTTTTAAATATTATGGATTCGTTAGCTTTAAATTTCTATATAAGTGAAACAAAAGGAAAATTTATTTGCTTAATAATATCTAACAATTCAACTCAAAATACTGACTAATCTTTACCTTACATGAAAAAATTTGTAAAAACATAACACAAACTATATTATAAATAACCCGTAAGATGTCCATATCGTTGATATATTATGTTTATTAATATAAATAAATATAGTTTTCTAATGTTACAAAATAGTATTTAATAAAATAAATGAAGTGGTGAGCGCAAAAACGGTCTATCTATCGGTACATGTAATGATAGTTTTTAGAAAGTTCTATAGAGTTTATAGTCTTTAGTTGGCCCATTAGCAACTTACACCTAAAAGAGTTTTCTATCTATAAAATTAAAGATAGGATAAACAGCTTTAGATTTAATGTACTTTAAAATTTCGTAGGTATTTGATGGTGACACCGCTTAAAAAATATGCGTTGTTGTTTTTTTTTAATAAGGTGTTAGGAGACCTCTTTCGAAAATGAAGACTGAAGATATCTGTTGAACAGACGATAGAGCTGGCGTCTATTGAATTAGAGCAGTTTGTTATAGTAACAGTATATAGGTCATCTTTGTCCAATTTAGAAGTATTTGGAAAAAATAATGGACCTGGTACCATAATGTTAAAAACAAAGAAAAATTTAGTAGTACGTGGGGACTTTAATATTAATATTTTGGAATGTAACTCTTTAAGTATTCTTCCTGTTAAATATAAATCCTGTTATTAAAAAGATAATTACTAGTTTAGTCTGATCACTGTGACCAACTAGTTCGCTTTCGAATTCCAAGAAAAAATGTTAAAACACGTAAAATAACCTTTCTGCCAATAACCACTGACCGTATCAAGAAAATGAGATCAAACCTTATCTCGAACTCCTGCGTTATAATCCTAATGAAATATATAAATTTTTTTTTTAATTTATTAAAATATTTAAAAGCAACTTAAAGAAGCGTAAATAATGTTAATATAACGTTTTAAAATCAGTATCGATCTTTTTTCGTGGTATTATTAAAGGTGTCATTAGTACTATCGTTTGTCTTCTTTTTTGGCAGCGGCACAACACCTTGTATGTATATATACTTAGGCGTCCTTTCATTTGGCAACACTTATAGCGTCTTCTATATAAAGTTGTTCAAATTTATATATATATCTGTCGGAGTCAAATATTTTGCGGAACGCCGGCGCCATCTATCTATCGGCGTTTGACAGAGTCAGTAAGTTCCTAACTATTATTGTTATTGTGTTTGTGTAAATTGATATCGGGAACATTAAGTGATTGGACATTATAATCCGAGTTAATTAATAAAGTTCCTCCTAATACAGGTTTTCTTTTAAACTTTTAAATATGTAATCCAATGTAAATGTAAATTGTGTAATGTAATGTAAAATTAAATTAAATAAAAAAAAATTTGTATTGGAAATGTTTGAAAAAGTACTGCCACCTGGGTGCTTTCTTCGAAAACGCTACCAAATTTCTTAGATATATAACAAAACAATATATGGCAGAATATAGATTTTCCCTTTTAAAGTGTTTGATTGCACCAACATTACCCACCAACGCCCACAGTATGGAGATTGAATTATGGTACCCACTAATGACTATATCTGCGGAGAACCCTACGCCCCTATGTTTTATGCTCTCCTCTCTTATTCTCCGACATATATATATAATTAGTTTGAACATTACTATTAAAAATTTATAGAATCAAACATCCGAAGCGATGATGGATTTAATAAGAGTATGTTGTTCAATTTCTCAAATTATCTCTTACGGGAAACGAACCTGAGAAATTAACTAAATGTTTGTTTAGACAGTGTTTATGATTACAGTAGATTTAAGTATACAAATTTTAGTATTAATGTATCACATTTGCCAAAAACACACAAATATTATATAGATAACATATTTTTCATGAAAATTCATATTTACATAAATGTATATAACATTATGAAATCTATTCGAAGACAAATTTTATCGTACAAATTGTATTTTTTACTAGATTTCTTTTTTTCATGAATATAATATCAAAAGTTTAAACGGAGTAAAAATGTAATAGCCAAGAGTACCTCGATAAGTGTATANCTATTAGTGTTAATGAGTTTGTGTAAATTGATATCGGGAACATTAAGTGATTGAACATTATAAACCGAGTTAATTAATACAGTGTTTTATTGCACCAACAATACCCATGAACGCCCACAGAATAAGAAATTACATAATGGATCTAATTAATAACGATGTCGGCGGAGAACCCTACGCCCCTGTGTTTTATGTTCCTCCGTTCTCTCTTATTCTCCGACATATATGTATCTGTCGGAGTCAAATAGTTTGCGGAACGCCGGCGTCATCTATCTATCGGCGCTTGACAGAGTCAGTAAGTTCTACTAACTATTATTGTTTATGTGTTTGTGTAAATTGATATCGGGAACATTAAGTGATTGGACATTATAATCTGAGTTAATTAATAAAGTTCCTTCCTCCTAATACAGGTTTTTCTTTTAAACTTACAAGGAGCTCTCTACCCATAATTGTTGATGAAATGAGATGTAATAAATATGTAATGCAATGTAAAGGTAAATTGTGTAATGTAATGTAAAATTAAATTAAATAAAGAAAAAATTGTATTGGAAATGTTGGAAAACGTACTGCCACCTGGGTGCTTTCTTCGAAAACGCTACCAAATTTCTTAGATATATAACAAAACAATATATGGCAGGATATAGTTTTTCCCTTTTAAAGTGTTTGATTGCACCAACATTACCCACCTACGCCCACAGTATGGAGATTGAATTATGGTACCCACTAATGACGATATCTGCGGAGAACCCTACGCCCCTATGCTTTATGCTCCTCTCTTATTCTCCGACTTATATATAATTAGTTTGAACATTACTATTAAAAATTTATAGAATCAAACATCCGAAACGATGATGGATTTAATAAGAATATGTTGTTCAATTTCTCAAATTATCTCTTACGGGAAACGAACCTGAGAAATTGACCAAATGTTTGTTTAGACAGTGTTTATGATGACAGTAGATTTAAGTATACAAGTTTTAGTATTAATGTATCACATTTGCCAAAAACACACAAATATTATATAGATAACATATTTTTCATGAAAATTCATATTTACATAAATGTATATAACATTATGAAATCTATTCGAAGACAAATTTTATCGTACAAATTGTATTTTTTACTAGATTTCTTTTTTTCATGAATATGATATCAAAAGTTTAAACGGAGTAAAAATGTAATAGCCAAGAGTACCTCGATAAGTCTATAATATACTTGAAATTATACTAGTTTATCTTAAAATGGCGTTTTCATTACATTTGATATTGTATGGACAAACGTTATCATTATGTTGAATTTCATATTCATTTTTAAGGCTTATTGCTATATAAGACATATGTTTAAATTGCTAGCCTAAAAAAATATTTTTTCTTATGCCTAATGAGAGTTCGAGCCAAATTACGCCTATGTCTGATTTTGCACTCAAAAACATTAAGAAATATATAAGTTTTTGAATATATACTTATAAAATTTCTAACGTAACAATTAGTTAGTCGTCAAAAGAAAGAGGCGAACTACTCCACTGTCTGATATTAAACGTATTAAATTAAGAAACATAAATAATAATAATAATAATAAAGAACTTTATTTACCAAATCTATAAAATAAGTTCATTTATACGTTTCGAAAGCTCAAAGTCACACAGAGTGCGATGGAGAAGGCTATGCTTGGAGTATCTCTACGCTATCAAATCAGATATGAAGAGAACCGTAGAAGAACCAAAGTCAGTAACATAGCCCTAAGAATGACGAAGCTGAAATGGCAATGGGCGGGGCATATATGGAATGGCGGGGTGCAGGAATGGCGATCCCGCACCGGAGGGCGTGGGCTGACGACATAAAGAGGGTCGCCGGTAGCCGCTGGAGTCAGACGGCCCAAGATCGGGCACAGTGGGTATCATTAGGTTAGACCTTTGTCCAGCAGTGGACGTCCATCGCTTGAAGTGATAAGTTGCTAGCTTATTTTAAAATCACGTGAGCAATTTACACTTGGTAGAAGTCAACCCTTCAAAAATTATGGCTTTAAGATAACGAGATGAATGTAAAATTTGGGCAAGAGGAGGACTAAGCTTTACAGTTTGTGCGCGTTGAGAATGCAGTGAGTTATCATTTTTGTCCCGCCTTGCCCCGCCCCCTAACCAATCAAATCTTTTCATATTACAAGGTCAAGTTCACTTGATACATCCTTAACGCGAACCAACTGTAGTAATGATTTAATGTTAACTCCCACTATTCCTTGGTGGCTACGAGTGGAGGGGTACGAAGCACAAACAGAACCACGAACAAAACGAACACTATAAAACTGCCTATCTCATTTTCCCCCACGTTGATAAATATCAATTTATGAGTCTGTCTCTAAAAACTGTTTCATTTCAACTTTCAAATTGCTATGATGCTAAAGAAGGTTTCACTTTAAATTTTTTTTTTGCCCAACATACTTTTTATTGTCATTTTATAACATTTTTTTAACTATTAAAATGTTCGTTTTGAAGCTGCTATCTTAAAAATAGTGATTTTTATTGTATTTTGCAGCAATAAGCCTACATGGCTCGGACTCGAGTAATTTCCAGTTTGTTTTCCGTTTATATTGACAATGATATATGAAACAATAATTTTTTTAAGGCTAGCAATAAGAAAAATAACAATTTTACTGTCTCATAAAGCAATTATCTTTCATAATAAATAAATAAAGTCTCTATCTTCTAAAATATTTAAAAATGGCTTCAATAATCATTAAATTATTGTCATTATTTGAAATAGACGCTATCTTTATTGTTATAAACCTTAGAAAAAAAGCACAAAATTGGACATTCCTGAATCAATTCAAAATATATTTTTATTTATATAAGTAACAAGAAATGTAATGTTTATATTTAAATATTTATTCAATATAAATGTTGTTTCTAATGTATTTGTGTTTATTATTGTCCATATAAATATATTAGACCAATGTGTCTCGTAACATTGCGGCCTTCTGTATTGTCCACAAGTCAAAAAAAAAAACTGAAAAAATACGTTATATACTGTAATAGTTTTATTATAAGATTGTATTATATATAAATAATTTATATTAAAAAGCTTTGAATATAGTGTTTATAAAAATTTGTATTCCACAGATTGAATGTGTAAATGAATTTTGTAAATATTTTGCAATTTTTTTTATATGTAAAATCAAAAGTGAAGGGTTTCTTTATAAACATAAAATATAACTTTTCATATAGATTTTTTTTAAATATTGCGTAGACTATAAAA
This sequence comes from Elymnias hypermnestra, assembly GCA_015832385.1. NCBI lineage: Eukaryota > Metazoa > Arthropoda > Insecta > Lepidoptera > Nymphalidae > Elymnias > Elymnias hypermnestra. Next base: position 13,129 of record JACTOM010000047.1, on the reverse strand, counting down.
ATATATATAGAGTACGATTTTAGAAAAAAAGGTGCCATTAAACGAATAATTAATTTGTTCAAAACTTAAAAAATGGTGCACATTAAATCAGAAACCCTTCCCCTTTTTTTTTGATATAATTTTTACTTCATAAGTTATATGGAAAAAATATTTACTGCATTTGAATATCAGAATAATTTTGTATTTGTTAGAACGGTATAGAATTTTTCTTATTACCTTTCGTATATTTTGATTTTTCTTCATTAGAAGTGTTCTAAGCTTGTATTTTTAAACCATGTGCCATTAGACCCCATATAACCTGCTCAAGTACTTCTTAACAACTGCGTTAAATAGCAGGTATTTCAGTTTTAGACATTAATATCATTCTTATTAGATTAAAAATAGAATATTGCGCGTCTAGGGAATAAAATAGAGCATTCCCGTCCGCAAAACTGACAAACTCTCGAGTGGGGATGCCCTATTTTGCTCCCGTGACAAGTTCAACCCTTTGCACCACGATAAAGTGAATTAAACGAGAGAACGGGGCATTTTCGTCCCGTATACACTGGCTGAAAATGTAGCTTTTCATTCCAGTGACTGACGTGAAAAATAACTATACTTTTGTTAAATTTAATCTGTGGAATCAAATTATATAAAAATGTTTATTATATTGAATAACAATTGGCAGCTGAATTTGTTAATAAATGAATAAAGAATTTGTAATTGATTTTTATTTTAATATGGCTATTTTCTTGGTGTATTTAAAATTTCAATCTCGTTATAATGCTCTGTAAATATTCAGATGATTTTACATAATTTGTTTTAACAATTAGTCAACGATTCCAAGGGCTCGGAATCCAAGGCTATAAATCTAAAACGTATAGTATAGTCTATGGTAGAATATGACTCGAGGGGAAAAAAGATTATATCGATTCTAATCTAATCGATTTTAAAATAGATCACAATTCGATTTAAATTTGTAGTTAAGCTATATTCGTTTATTCCAACAAGACAAAGAATGTGAGCAATTTATTCGACTAATTAAAAATCGATTTTTATTTACAGGATCGAGTATTAAAATCGACAAGAAAATGAATCGATTAATATAAAAATACTATTTTTCACAAGCCTGGTATGGTAATGTTTTATTGTTTGTTTACTATCAAGAAAGGATTGTTGAAATAAAAGAAAATCGGATTTCCGAACTATATAATTCACATTTGGGATGAATAAAATCCATGTCATATTAATGTCTATTACAATATAATATTATATTTACACAAATCAAAAATAAATAGCATTTATAACTAAAAACATTTCAAAAATAGCCTATGTTAACTCAAACTGTTAATTGAATACTTTTATATAATATATAACTAGCAAATGGAATATTTGTATGTAAGATTCACGAAATTTGACTGAATTTTGAAATGTAGTTTATCCCATTCTAAAATTCTTTCAATATTTAGCTTAGAATATTAGTCAGGATGCTATTTTATTATTAGGACATGTGTGGGGGGTCAATAGAAGCTTAACCCCAAGTTTATGGGGTTGCGGCCCTTGTCCCCCGGCCGCCATCTTGGAAAAAGGGGTGCAAACATCTTTTTCGCGATATCTCGAAAACTATGCGTCCTCCAAAAATATCGTAAACACATAATTTGTAGCAAATCGTTTTGCCTACAAATGTGTTCATATAACCCTAATTTTAAGGTTAAAGAAGTTATAACAAAAAAAGTGAGCAAATTTCTGTTTTGTCCTATATCTTTTTTTATACATTTTACAAAAAAAAAAAATACCTCAAACCAATCTTGTAGATGGTCTTTTGAGGAAAATTATTGTCTACATTTTTTTTTAATTTACGCTGTTACAGCGCATGAAACTTGACCAGGTTCGTCCACGCTCATGAGAATTCAGTCCAAACAAAATGTTTAACTTAGTTTTATGATCTTTGTTTATTGTAAATACATTCTTAAAATGCAACCCCACAAAATTAGGGCTAAGCTTCTATTGACCCCTCACACATGTCCCAAAAATTGTCTCCTCTTACAAATGCAATATATCTTATAGTGAAATTTAACTAAAATTAAGCAGTTATATATAATTAATTGTTTATATAATGTTTCTAAAGCTTGAAGCCATATTGAACCCTAACCCAATGTGAAAACGGAGAGAGATTAAAGCCACTAAATATGCCATACATCCATCGGTTCCATGCCCAACGTTCATCGGTTCTGCGAACTATGTGCCCTGCCCATCGCCACTTCAACTTTGCAATTCAGTAGGCTACGTCGGCGACTTTAGTTCTACTACGGATCTCCTCATTTCTGATTTGATCACGTAGGCAAACCCCGAGCACATTGCTCCCCCTCCCACTCCTATTGCCTGCTGAGTGACTCTGAGTCTTCTTACGAGCCTCATAGTCAGCGACCATGTCTCGGAACCATATTCGGTGTTTGATCTCTTTTTAGAAGTTTCCAATGGACGTTGAGGCCCGAAGGTGCTAGAGTGGCGGCTTTACACCGGAAAACGAAGCGTCAGCAGACCCCCCACCAGGTGGACCGATGACATTAAGCGGGTCGCTGGCAGCCGCTGGATACAAGCGGCGCAAGTTCAGCCCCCATTGGAATTCATTAAGAGACACCTTTGTCCAGCAGTGGACGTCTATCGGTTGAGAAAACGATGCCATCGGGAATTATACCTGGGACGTCTAACAAAGCAAATACTAATACTATTACACCAGAGAGTAGGTTTTTATACCAACAAATGGGTAAAAGATCTGGCGTTTTAAAAGTATTATGTGAACTCCAAAATATCATACTTTTTAAATTGATTTTTCAGTTAAAATGGATTTGCAAATTTTTTCCAACACATCGGCAACGCAGATAACTGTTCGCTTCGTTTACCAATAATTCGGCTTATCTTGTGTAGATCCATTCGTTATAGATAGTTTTCTTTTATTTAAATAATCTTTTTATAGTTTTGCATAATGTTTAATTAAATTTCAACTATATTCGTAATAGACTTATTCATAAAATTATAAATTGAATAAAAAATAACCTATAAATATAGTGAAATAGCACGAAAACGCTTACTCGTTGAATACCATACTTTTGTCAGTCCCACCTGACGTACGTTTATATTTGGCGGGAAATTTATTCCTTGCGTTCGTTAGATCTGGGATTTCGATGTTACTAGAGTGTTGGCTGTCAAAATCAGTGAGTTTTATTTATTTATTTTACTGTGTTGAAATCAATCATTATCACGTCAACAGTGGTATTGCAATGATTTAATTACTCTTCTGAAAACCTAACAACAATCGCAGTTATAGACGAATAACATCCCGAGACGAGCACCAATAAATAAAACGCTAAGAGGAATGAATTCTTCCACAGGAGGTAGTAACGTTTACCCAACCCCCTCTCCCACTGGTGAACTGTTTGCACGACCACCGGTATGAACAGTCCCAACGTTGAGAAGAAAATGGCACCCACCAGCCCTATTAGCAGTTCCAGGTCTGGTACCGCCACCGCCAGAATTACTGGAACGTACATAAATATAACTTTATTAACGGAAAACAAAATATTATATGTGCCTTACCCCACACGATAGAAACTTTCTCTTTCCCTTAGTCGTTGAGGGAGGTTTTTATTCGACCGAGTGTTACATAGCCAAGCGTGACGTCTCAATCGTATACAATGCTCAGAAAATACAAGGGCCTAAAGAAGGTTTTTATCGAATTTATATATAAGTTCATTTTCTTGCCCTTATCCCACTAGGGTGGGGTCGGCACAGCATGTTTCCTTTCGCCTCTTCACTCTATCTGCTGTCATTTCTACATTCACAACCCTTACACACATATCCTCTTTCACACAGTTTATCCACACTTTTTTTGGTCGCCCTCTCCCGGCCCTGTCGCTTCCCATCATATTTAGAACCCTCTTGCATACATGGCTATCCTTCCTTCTCATGACATGTCCATACATATACCAGGATAGCCTTCCACTTAACTTCTCGGTCACTGGTGGTACTTTCACACTTCCTCTAATATACTCAATTATAAAACAAATTTGTATGTTAGGTATTGTCAATAAGTAATGAATTAAAATACAGCAATGACGTAAACGAGAGCACACTACCCGAACGAGCGTTGCATAACGAAGTATGACGGTTCAGTCTCATTCAATACCCATAAAATAAAATGTACAGCGTGTCTAAAGAAGTTTTTATTTGAATAAACAGATATGAGGTCTAAATGGTATAGGATACATACATACATATAGCATCACGCCTCATTCTCATAGGGGTAGGCAGAGACCAAGTCCTTCCATTTGCCACGATCCGTGCATATCTCTTTCATTCTCATTAAACCTTTCATACAAGTTTGTCGGTTTAGAGTACTCTTAACCTGGCCCTTATTTAAAATATCCTGGATTTGGTCCAGGAACGTTCGCCTTGGTCTTCCCCTTCCAGCTTTCGCATTCACTCTTCACTCATAAATCTATTTTGTCAGCCTCCTTCCACTCATTCTCTCTACATGCCCAAACCAACTAAGCATACCTTTCTCAATTTTAGCCACTACATCTTCTTCTATACCACAGCGTTCTCTTATCACACTATTTCTTACTTTGTCACTCAATCCTGCGTAAAAAATGCAAGCTCTTTCACTTTCTTCGTGTATTGCATATAGGTTAAATACCATTGTACTTGTCCTTCTGTGCATTATACACATACGTCTAGTGAGAAATAGTTACAAACGCCGTCTGTGTTAAACAACAACAAATATGCTGCTACAGCGTCACAAAGAAGATCCGTAACCTTTCCAGCGAAATCTGTTCAGTAGTTTTCGCGATTTACAATACTAATACTCTTTATTGCACACCCAATACATAAAAACAATACAGTTAAGACATAATTGTATAAATTATGGAGTACAATTGATTTAGTAAAGAATACAACTTTAACATTTAACACATAAGCGTTAACTTTATTAAAATACATAATAATAATAACTCACCAGTAAGAGAAACGCTAAGTGTTCCTCATCAAGATTTGCCCTTGGTTGTGAAACTTGGCGCTGATTACTGCCTGAAGTCGCGTCCATAAAATATCCATGGGCGCGTACATTTGAAGGAAGTACGTGAAGAATACTGCTATAGCCATTAATATCTTGCCCATTAGAGCTACACTACAATAAAAGAAATCAGATTTATATGACCCAACGTAGGTTCTTGTTCAGAGACTTCGACTCCTGAGTAGGCACCAAATATTTTCTTTATAAAACTAGGTGCATAGCCTAATTGTTGCTGCGGCTGTGTTGTGGATACAGCTGTTTACTGGAGGTGAATAGTTTCTATAAGAATAGAGATGTGTTACAGTCCCTGATTGCCTCATTGGTCTAGTGGTTAGCATGTTCGACTACAGATATGAGGTCCTGGGTTCGAGTCCCGGTTCGTGTCAATTCAAAAGTTGGGAAGTTGGGAAAAATTTGATGGTGTGATTCACCAGCGTGCCTCGAAGAGTACGTTAAACCGTCGGTCCTGCGCGTGATCTCTCTCCGGTCGTGTCGAATTGCCGTCAGCCGTCACATGGAGCACCGTGGTGGGTCTATGGTCTAAAAACCCTCTCTCGTATGAGTGAGACTTGTGCCCAGCAGTGGGACGTTAATGGGCTGCTACTTACCTTTACTTTTACAGTCCCTACTTGTGTAATAAATTATTTGATTCTTTAACTATCCAGTGGTGTAATTGAATTTCGGATGGAGGTGATAGATCGTCTCAAAAGTTGCAGTTAAATTAAATTGGACATTCAACAAAATTTTTTCCTCCACTCATTCTCAATCAGCGCCATTAATTTATGGAATAATCTCCCACTCTCTATTAGGAATGCTAAATCATTGGAAATATTTAAAAGACAAGTTAAACCTCATTATTTATGACTTTGTGTTTAATACGATATTCATTTACGTACGGTTGTACATTGTTTTTCTATTTTACCTTGAATCTGTTTTGTTTCCTGTGTGGTGTACAATAAAGTATTTTCTATCTTCTATCTATAGATCATTGTTTTGAATGGGCTCCCTATGGATGCGATTATAAAGAGGTTTTCACGTTAATGTTTTATGAGTAAACCTGCATATCCAAGGTGCTAATCCAGGGTATGTGTAGCTGGCTAGATGTAGCAACCAGGAGTGAGTATTGGACCCAGTCTTAACCATCGTTAATTATATATTTATCATAATAATTATGGTGTAAGTGACTCAAAGTGAGAAATAGAGAACATAATAATTGAGAAAGGTATGCTTAGATGGTTTGGGCATCTGGAGAGAAAGAATAAAAGGAGACTGACAAAAAGGATGGGTCAAGAGTGAATGGGAAAGTTGGAAGGGGTGCCAAGGCGAGCGTTTCTGGACCAAATCCAGGACATCTTAAATAAGGGCCAGGTCAAGAATACTCTAAACCGATGAAGTTCGTTCGTATAAAAGGTTTAATGAGAATGGAAGAAGCGAAAGAGACATGCAAGGATTGTGGCGAGTGGAAGGACGTGGTCTCTGCCTACCCCGAAGGGAATGAGGCGTGATGCTATATTATACTGTAGACAAAGGTTTTATAAACTTTTTCAAAAAGCGCTTTATTTTGAAGTCACGAGATTTCCATTATTCGCCCAACTGAGTTGGAATTTAGCAAAACGGCTACTTTGTCAACGAAGACGGCCACTAAGAACTAGATTTCCCATTTTCATTATCAAACCAATTACACTATTGAATTGTACAAGAGATTTTTTATCCACACATTCATAGTGAGATTTTCCAATTGATACATGTGTATGTTATTTAAAAATACTCACGGTTCATTCTCTGGCAAATTCAGTGTGATGCTACCCAGAACATCATCACCATACTTCAAATATCCAAAGATCCCCACTACAGCGTATAAACAGGCAACGAAGATCATCGTCACGTTCAAAATACCGGGACAGCCCAAGAATTCCTGGGGCCTCGCCATTTCATTCTCCACTGGCATCACCACGTTGATGCCCTCCATCGCAAATATAGCTGTACTAAAACCACACATTGGTGAAGAAATAAATCGCGTATATGGCAAAGGATCCACATGTAGTATGACGAGTGGATCTTCCAGGATCACTGGACAGACACCACTAATTTTTTTCTTTATAAAATATAATCCAATTCATCATTCTCCTGTTTAGTAAAGGATTGTGAAGAAATCTGCAATGTTTGTGCAGCCTTTTATTCTTAAAACCCTATATACTTATTTTACCTTATCACTAAATACATGGTTCATTTTATAATAAAAGAACTCTATCGTCCATAAAGGTTTCTATGGCTATTGGAACTGACAACACGTCGATAGTTGAAGGTGGTGTAACTTTACAGAGCTCCGTTTGGAGAAATCTAGGGTTTAGGGACTTATTTTTTATAATAGCCCACGTTTGTACTAGCAGAAAGCTCTGTTTCCTACTAGATGTAACAAAGACGAGAACTTTGCGATATAATGCTGTAGAGAAACCCTTAAGAGTGATCGTCATTGGTGTGACGACGCAGTCTCATTCAATACCCACAAAGTAAAGTGCAAGAGACATATGTATAAGAAAAAAAGCTCGATTAATATATTTTAATCAATTTTTAACGCATCAGTCCTACATTAAAAAGTTGTTAGCTTATCAGTGACACTACAAAGTCCCATTTGAAGTTTCCCGAATTCGACGGCGCTATGGGTCGAATATAAATTAGATGTAGCTCCTAACGTGATTGATCACGGCAATATTGTACGGAACCCTAATTTATTTTACGTAAATATATACAATATGTTACGATAATCAAGCATCTAGGTCAAAAGAACGAGGCTAAGCAATCTAATAGCAAACACAAAGACGGTCCTTATATTAAAACTGTCAATTCATCAAGATTATTAAGCTACTTCACGAAAATTATATTTTAGAAAGGACGTTTAATGGATCTTTAATTAAAGGCAAGTTTAGTTAACCTTCTAGAGCTACGTCGTAAAATTTACGACGAAGTTATTTGTTGAGGGTTCGCTTGTGTCAAGATTTTCAATGGTGTATATGTTAATACATATCATTCAGAAAAGTCAGCTAATGTAACATAATTGTTACATTAGCTGACTTTTCTGTTAAAATTAATTAAAATATATTTCTATTATTTCTGTATAAAAAAATATACGTAGATTATGACCAACAAATCGTTTTTCTTAAAACTTGCAGCTTAATAGATTTAAGACAACAAGGAAGAGAAGATGAAAAAATAACTGAAACAAATGAAAATAAGGATCTTGTCGATTACGCTTTTTAAAAAAGAAGAGAACATCCGCATCAATGTTTTGTATGTTTATATATCTATTTCTATGTTTGCAGTTACATAGGTATTTTTTTTTCTCGCTGGGAAATGCTTTATGCACGCCGGATGAAGTGTAAACATCCGGGAGAGTGGGACTCGCTGGTCGTACCAGGATACCTACTAAAACCCAGCGGAACCCTCTTCATCCAGGTGTTGGGGTCCAGATGTTCTCTGGCGCATTTTGCTCTGGCGCCCCGGATGAATCCGACTTAAGGGTTTAGTTTAGTTGAGGGAGAGCAGGCGAGCAAAATTGCGCCTTCTAGCGCCCCCTCTCCTCCGGCAAGAGGGAGTAGCGTCTACCATAACCTCCCATTGCCTGTTTAGTGACTCCTTCTGCAAGATGACAGCCTCGCAGAAGGACGTCACCGCTCTCCAACTTGACTCATCGCCAATCATAGCGCCCACATTGCTGGGGAGTGAGAGGTCACTCCCAATCAGCGATGTCAAGATGTGACGCTATATACGGTATACATTTCTATATGTACCAAAGATAATGGGAAATAATAATAATAATAATAATAATAAAAGCCGTGTGGTCCCGGCAGAGTAGAATAGGACCATCCCATCTCATCCCGTGGGTGTCGTAAAAGCCGACTAAGGGAATCGAGCTGCACAACATCCTCGCAGCCCACCCAGGGAAGATGAGCGGCCTCTGGGTGAATAAACTAAAAGCTTATATTTATATGTATGCGTATATATGTATATATTTAGTAAATAATTTCAATGGAGCAAAGAAACAGCAGGTATAGTTTAAGGTCGCTGCCCGGGGTTCGTCGGGGCGCATCTGGAGCCGGTGCTGGATGTCTCAGCATGCGAACCACCGGTGACGAGCAGCTGAGCAGGCGGGCGCTCGTCACACAAAATGCTACAGCCGATCGCGGCGAGTTGAGCAGGCGGACTCGCAGCGTAGAAGCTACAGCCGAATCTGTAGACGACGAAACTTCATCTCTGTTTTCATCTTTACCTTCAACACGCCCTTCTTACATGACGAGGAGTAAAACAGCTACCTCATCCACAGGTACTTCACCTGATGCTGTTGTACAGGTTGCCAACTTAGAGGCTGAATCTGAACCCACATCAGGTCGGAACCGCAAACGCAGACGATGGACACCTGATATGAATATCTTTTTACTGCGTACCTATCTCTTACTTACTGCCATAGACACTGATACTAGATCTTATCTTGAACCCCTTCATATAAAATTTTTAGAGAAATTTCCTGAAATGCAAGTAAGCCGACAAAGAATAGGTGATCAACGGCGAGCTATAATGCGAAACAAATTGTTATCCCAAAACACAATTGATCAAATATACGACGAAGCAAGGGAGCAACTGAACTCTCTTTAAACCAGCCTCAGACACCAGAATGAATCATTTTCATTACAGCCACTGACACAAACGCATTCTACACCAGATCATAACAGCTTACCAGATGAATATAATCAACACTATATAATTAATTCAGTTATTGACAGTGTACAGAAAACAATGAATATGACCGCTACAGCTAACAATCTTCTAATTAGAAGGAAATGGACTAACGAAGTTAATACATTTATAATGCGTACATATTATTATATTACAAAATTAGAAAGCGACAAAACTATGTACCTACAGCGTTTATACGACGAGTTTAAAATACAATATCCAGATTGGAACGTTTCTTTACAGCGCATATCAGACCAAAGAAGAGCCATACAAAGAAATAATATGTTATCAGATGCCACTTTGGAAATGTTAAAAAAAGAAGTCGCTGAAAAATTAAAACAAGAACAAACAACTCAAGAGAATAATACTCACAATACACCGACCAAATATAGTGATAGCCACAATCTCACACAATTTCACACTCACTCTACAAACCTCAGCACTTCGTTGATAAACTATTCACAACAAGATATATCAATAGAGTCCATCACAGAGACACAAAATTTACATTGCAACCAACTCGAAAATTCATTAAATTTAAGTAGGATAGAAACTAACGTACCAGAACAACAAGAAAGTAACAATACCATCTTACAACAACGTAACATTGACATTGATAGTATACAGAAAGAATTTAAAAATGCGTTAGCACGTTATAAGGATATAGACCCAGAAGAAAGACCATATATCCCCAAACAAAAACCTACCCACAAGTAAGCCAGCATTGTTCAGTATTTGAATAGTGAAATTTTGCCAAAGCACTTAAACGACGATACAGACTTTCGTTTTATACATACAGTAATATACTCAGCTGCCTTTACATCAGCGTTATGTAATGGTACAAAGCTTAGGGAAGGTTCTGGGTACCATAAGAAAAATAAAAGAATCAAAAAACCCACTTGGCAAAGGCGAATTGAAGGGAGAATAAA
>JACTOM010000005.1:1299847-1330610 GCA_015832385.1 Elymnias hypermnestra | reverse complement strand
CGTATTAAGCACCTAGTCTTCTTTTAATTTATAAGACTATAATAATGAAACTATGATTCGCGCAGCTACTCTGTGACCCACCCGCGCCATATGAAGTCTGTGAAGCGGAGGGCCGCCGCCGCCAGCCCGCCAATCGCACAGACCAGGAGGGTGAAACTCTCGTACAAACTGTTATAAAAAATAAATGTATGGAACGTAAACACGTCTAATTAGGTTTGCCATTGATAATAATTCATTATGCGGTATGTTCTAGGGTAGATTGTTAAAAAATGTAAAGATAAAAATTGACCTAGATAGTTTTCTAACCCCTACCTAAAATATTCAACGCTAAATGGCCGTCAAGGATATTTTATTCTCATTAATATTATGTTATTGGTTTCTTACTAGCTAAACATCGATATTTAACATCGTTATATCATATCCAGAATTTGACATTTGATAAAAAAAAAAGTGAATAAAATACAGATGAATTGAAAACCTCCTTTTTTTTGGAACTCTGTAAAAAAATTGTGGATGTGGGTATATTTTATATATTTAAAAAGAAATGGTTTATATAATGTCTGTGTAAATCAGTTAATGTATGTTAAGTGTTTTTTATTGCGCCTACTTTAACATGGACCCATTTATGTCCCCAAGAAACAACTTAGACATTTTAAAACGAACTTGATTCCTGGCGACATAAACGAGGCCTATATACAATCCTTTGAAATAATTATTGGAATAAATGAGGATTTACCAAAATTGTGTACAATACAGCGCCATCTGTATGCGAATGGAAAATAAAAACTAGGTGTTTTACATCTAAAACCAGTCTATGGTCTGTGCCATAGATAATGCCTATATACTGGTACAGACTAATGCTTGTTATGAGTTGTTACTTGCGACAGGAGACGGGAGTGATGTGATGGTGTCGATTCAGAAATTCCGAATTGATTGCCAACAAAGTAGAACTAACCAGTGAACACTAAATAATAATGAACTGGAACGTCGGCTCGGCCTTGTTGTGCGCGGGCTGCCTCAGCGCAGACAGGCCGCTGGTGGTCGCGGCCGGCGACGCGCTCAGTGTGTATCTCAGCTTACTAGACGCGGTGAGTATATAGTCGATTGCAATTACCACACTTGGTTCATTAACGAAACTATGATTTGGTCCGAATGAACCTTAACAACTTTTCGGTTATAAGTAATTTGACAAAATATCTCTTTATGTAAACATTTACTTCTGTTTCAATTTTACTTCTATAATAAATGAAACACTGAATCAAACACTCATCCCATTGAAGATAATTCATTTATTGTATTTGTAAGAAATATTTCCACATGACCATTCAAATATGCACATAAAAGGGCTACATGTAGGACATAAAATGGTTGTCATTTGGTCTGCTCTGAGTTAAGCTCGGATTGGCTCTCTCCATTCTTGATGCTGCAATGTAATACTTGTTTGTATCACACTAATTGACAGACGAATTATCTAATGGGATTAATTAATTTACTTAAGTAATTTATCTGCTGCTGCTGACAGTCACAGTTCACTGCCCAGTGTGATCATAGTGATATGGAGACTTGTATGTATTCTTTAATATAATTTCAAATTGCAGGATTGCACCTGTCAGACTGTACAGCTCTGTTGGGAGTGCCACGCTGTCATTAGAAGATTTATGGGGTTCAAACAACAAGTGAGGAGTGCTTACAACACACTGGGTTCATTGGTGGTGAGTGTATTACAGTGCTTTAAGTTCATAAAAAGTTGTCAATTCATTCAAAGTGCTGATTCACATTCACAATGTTAAGTTGCTGTGGGTTGTTGATAAAAAATGCATTTGTGTATATATGACCTAACAATAGATTGTTTGCAAAATGTCAATGTTTGGATCCTCAGATCTGAGGACACTGTCACATAATCATGAAAACGTTTACAAATCTCTTAATCTTCTGTCATTTTTATAATCTGCCATCCTTCTGTAGACTATAAGCAGATGTGATGTAGGAAGTTATGCTTTGGAGTGTGTCTTTCCTCCATTTTCTTATTACAATGGGTCTCTCCTGTACTTTCAAGCTGTGGTGCCTTTGGAGCCATCTGGGATAATCCTGTCTTGTCAGCACTTCCGATCTCTGTTAGATTTTGTTGTATAATCTGATTTCCTCTTTGATTATGGTCATGTATTTTGTTATAAGTAATAAACCAAGGAGCTTCAGATATAGTGTTAGAGTGTATAAGATGATATGTTGCATTTTTTGGATGATGCTGATATTAGAGTCCCTGGCACTACCTTGTAGCTATTGTCCACATGACCATATAGGCTTGATGACCATATTGTAAATCAGTAATTTGATGTCAATAATTTCCTGGTCTGGCAATAGATCATTTACCTGTTCATATAATTTGTGCTCGCTATATCACTTCATAGTTAACATGTGTTCAACAAAAATCTAAAAAGCAAACTGCATTAGGTAATATGTGTGTATGTTACTTCATTTCAGACAAGCCGGACAACCTCCTCATTGTCAAAACTTTCAATAAGCGAATGTAAGAATACATTTTTTGTAAATGAAGAAAGGTTAAGTACAGTTCCTCAATTAACCTTTATTAAAATCGAGGATGAGTCACCTGCTGCTGCAGAAGATGATTACTTCAGTGAAACCATCTGTGCTGATGACAATGTGATCACTGAACAGACAATCACCGATAGACTGGGAGTACAGGTGACTATGATTATAGAGCCAATTGGTTTTAAGAATATGTCGGAATGATTAAAACTTTTGTATTCACAAGACTGATATAAAAAATGTTTCAAATGTAATATATTTGAATTTTTGACCTAAAGATTGTTGTGCAATTTGAGAACATGGCAAACTACTAATGATAAAATATACAATTGAAGCACACACAGCTTAGACCACAGACAAATAATGTATTTATGATTTCATTTGCTTTTTACATCTTAATGAGTGATTCTTTTAAAGAGTACTACCTGAAATTATTATATAATTTTGCATCTGGCTCTACCATCCCACTTGTTTGCCCGTGAAGGTGGCTTAAGAATTATAGCAACATGTAGTTGCTTTCTTAGAGCAGACCGAATAATTTACCGACATTAAGCTGGCCACCGATCCAACAGCTAGGATATATTAATTCTGTTTGTAGAAAGAAATCACATTTTGTGTTGGAATATTATTGTGCACGTATCAATGCAAAACGCTGAAGTGCTGTATAACCTCTTCAGAATAAATACGCTCCGCGCCACTCGTACTTCGCCGAGGTGTACTTTTAGTTCTGTGAGTTGCAGTCGGACGTCGAGCCTCGCCGCAAAGCCAAGGGATCTCGAAGGAAATACAAAACCAAGCAGACGTTCAACGAGTCGGACGAAGAGCCGCTGCGGGGCGGCGCCGGGGCGGGCGGAGCGCGGCGCGAGCGGCCCGCCGGCGTGGTGCGCGGCGCCGGGGTGCTGCGCGAACTGCGGCGGCTCAACGCGGACGGTGACGGCCTGGAGATGGTGCTGCTCAGCTGGGAGGAGGCGAGTGACGCCACCGGCCGCCGGAAGGGGGGCGCGGGGCGCGCTGACGGAGCGTGCCGGTCGCAGGTGGAGGCGGAACGGCGCCGCGCGCTGGCGGGCGACGCGTTCACGCGGCACCGGCACCGCTGCTACCACTGCGCCGTGGGCTTCAACCACCGCTGCAAGCTGGAGCGGCACATGCTGAAGCACGACCCGGTGAGCCGCAGCCCGCGCCCCTGCGCACGCCCGACACGTAACGTATGGCTCGGCCGACCGCAGCGGTGAGTGCTCAGGGTTTACGAGAAGCGGCCGACAGAGAGACACCGCGACGTCTGCAGTCGCTGTGCACGGCCAGCGGCGATTAATACGAGTTAAGAAATAAGTGACAAATTTATAATATAATTCAATATTAATGCGTGCGTACGAAGTACACATTTCAGAAGTGAAACTTCTGTGGCATACCAATTTTAAGGTCTTGTTTATATTTATACAAATCTAAAAATTTTGACTTAGGGACTAGAGGGAGGGGAAAAGGAAGATATGTTAGGAATTTAATTGGTTCAAATGACAAATTGCAAAAAAAAATGGTACATGATTTTTTAAATTTAAAAGTTAGAAAAGACAATTTAGGAAATGTTTTTATGAAAAATAGTATATTAAACGATTAAATGACGATTGGCTAATTAAAATGCCACATGTTATTTGTAAATATTAAAAGGACTTGACCTACAAACGAATTAGCATAAAAACGCTGCATATCTTCGTAACGCTAATCACGCGTTGCATCCGTAAAAAATTTGCCCTCATGCGCCTAAAGAAGTTTAACTTCAAAAATGATGCCCTTGTAAAGACAGCAAATTGAAGGTCGCGCGAATGGCGCAAAGTTCTCCTAGACACACTATTGGCACCGAGATTTTAATCACAAATTTCAATGATACTTAAAGCGGTAATTTTTTGGAAGAATATTTATATATTTATTTTATCGGCTTTTCCTTGTGCTGGCTTGCGGTTCAATACAAATTTACTAAATTTTTCATGACGCGTCATCGACGCAAACAAAGCGATACTCCACCGATAGAAACCTATTCTAAACGCACGTCTCGGCCGAGGATGCGAGGTTTGGGTCGAGAAGCGCCCCCTCGTGACGCGGCGCCGCGTGCCTGCAGGGCGCGGGCGCGGCGGAGTGCTCGCAATGCCACGTGCGCTGCCGGGACGCGCGCGCTCTGGCCGCGCACCGGCGTCGACACCGCGTGCGCTGGCGCTGCACCGCCTGCGGCGGCACTTGGTCGCGCGCGGCCGTCGCTGCTGACCACGCGGCGCGCGCGCACGGCGCCCCCGCACCCACGCACGCCTGCTCGCTTTGCGCCCACACCGCGCCGTGAGTGCCCGCGCCGCCCTCGCCCTCCTCCCCGCCCCGCGCCCTCCAGCTTCACGCCGCCCTTCCGCTCCCACAGTACGCTGGGCAAGCTGCGCAGCCACATGAAGGGCCACGGCGCGCGGCGGCGCTGCGAGCTTTGCGGCAAGACCTTCCGCGACGGCACCTCGTTACGGACGCACCTCTTGTGAGTGGCGCGCGCCTCGCGAGGGCGACTTCCAGGAGGCGCCCTCGCGAGACGAGCGACTCGGCCCGCAGCATCCACCGCGGCGAGAAGGAGTACGCGTGCCCGCAGTGCGGCAAGCGGTTCCTGTTCAAGAAGGCCATGCAGGTGCACCAGCTGACGCACGCCGCCTCCGCGCAGCTCTACTGCCACGCGGTGAGCTCCATCGGACGGGACGCGTAAACACGGCGATCGATAACACGCTTCCGACGCTGACGGCGCCCGTCTGCTCGCAGTGCGACGTGACCTTCAAGAACCGCATGTCGTACGGCCAGCACATGAAATACAGCCTGAAGCACGTGGACCCCGCGCTGCTCAAGTCGGTACCGGCTAGGCCACCCCGCCCTGCCGTCGGACGTTTTCTCCGGATGGAATTCGCGCCGGTGGCCCGATTCGCAAGACTCTTCGCCGGCGGCGACTTTCGTCCTGCTCCGATGCGAACCGCGTCTTGGTCGAAGGCCACCGGCGCGTCTCCATCCGCGGGGGAGCGGGCCGCCGCCCCGACTGCAATGCGATGTCGCGCGCCAGGTACGCCTGCCGGCTGTGCGACAAGCGCTTCGTGAAGGCGGCCCGCCTGCACGAGCACGACCTCGCCGTGCACCTCAAGCTGACGCCCATCGCCTGCGCTGCGCCCGGCTGCAGCTTCGTGAGTGACGCGCACACACACACACGCCCGCGGGCGGTGGTAGGGCACTGGCACGCGTCGACCCCTCGCTCGCCGAGCGTGGTTCAGGCGCGTCCTGCTATAAAACCCTCACTTGCGACAGACGAACATATGCGCCTGCGACAGTCGAGGGGTCGACCTCCACGACGTTCACTATTTCACGTGCATTGATGTATTCTCAACGTTAATTAGTATTTCACCACGTTTATCTACCGCGAGCCGAAATCGCAAAAGTGCATCTCGTCGATCGGACAAAGTATTGCGGCAATGTCGCGACAACATAACGATCGATCGGAACGTTTAAACAAAGTCAAATAAACGATTCAATTTGTCGTGACACATTTATATATCGCAGTCAAAATTCGATTACAAACGGGCTGTCGTCTACGAGTCACCGGAACGACTCCATACACGAGTCGAACTTTAACACTGGTTTAATTATTTGAAAAAAGGCGACAGCCGCGCCCTACGCCGCCGAGCGACAGTCGCGACCGAAATAGTATGTAGATATAGACACAGCTCGGCGAACGAGCATGCGCACGGATCACCCGACGACGCCCAGTGAACGGGCGAGAGGTGAGCTGCGAGCGTGTGCGCAGGCGTGCTCGTCGCGGGCTGTGCTGCGTGCGCACGTGCGCTCCGTGCACCGCGCCGCGCGCCCCCGCCGCGACCACGTGTGCGACGTCTGCGGCCGCACCTACACGGTACTAGCCGTTCGCCGGCGCGCCCTCGAACGGCGACCGCGCCCTTGACCCACTCCCTCCGCCCGCAGAGCAAGAAGAGCCTGGAGGGACACCTGCGCGCGCACCGCGGCGAGCGGCCCTTCCGCTGCGGCGCCTGCCCCGCTGCCTTCGGCTACGAGGCCGCGCTCTACAACCACCGGCGGCTGCTGCACGGCCGGCGCGAGGTGCGTCGCAGACCAATCTTTGTATGTGGCCGATTTCCAAAGTGCGCCGCACCTATCTCACGCGTGTAATAGCCGCGCGTTCGTAGACAGGTGCGCAAACCACGTGCTTAACACACGTGCGGGCTGCTCGGCTGCGCGTCTGCGTTCATATATAACGCAAGCCGAGCAACCGCCGCGGTCTTTGTCGCAGGCTGGCCGCGGCCGCGCCGCCACGGCGGCCCCAACCCTCGAGGTGCCGGCGGTGGGCCGTTCCGATCTCGCGCCGGCGGCAGGCCGCTCCGACAACGTGTCGGCGGCGGGCCGCTCCGACGACGTGTCGACGACGCGAACCTAGCGTCTCTCTGCGCAATTTTCAATAAATTTTCTACCTTTTAGCGCTTGTGTCTCTGACCCTACGTCGTATTTCGTTATCCCGTCCCTTATCAAATCTGAAACATGTTACTTCCACACGTGTAGCGTATAGCGACGGAACGGCTCCGCGGGAGCGAGTGTTCAAACCCTCGATGTTATATCGAAGGGCCTAGTATAATAGTGAAAATGAATGAAAGAAGACTGACGAAAAGGAATTATGAGTCAAAAGTGAATGCAAAAGTTGGAAGGTGTAGACCAAGGCGAACGTTCCTGGACCAAATCCAGGACATTTTAATTAAGGGCCAAGTCAAGAGTACTCTAAACCGACGAACTTGTATGAAAGGTTTAATGAGAATGAAAGAAGCGAAGGATATATGCAAGGATCGTGGCAAGTGGAAGGACGTGGTTTTTGGCGTGGCCGGCGGGGTCCGCAATTAACTTCGCCAGTGTCACGTAAAAGTAGAAGACGCACGTATAAAAATTTTTTGGTAAACATAACTTCTATTTGTATATTTTTTAATTTACGTGAAAAAATAGGGGTACTTACATTTTCTACATGTTAATCCATTATTTTAAACTACCCAAAACCAACGAACATAACCACATGAAAATATTATATAATAACACAACTGCATTAGACGCACACGAAACAAGACATTACAGTTTAATTTTATTAATTCTAATATATCTACAAAGAAAATTACAAAATTTACTAAATACTAGCATTAAAAGAGAGTTAAATTGACCGGACGGGGAATTTGCAGCGGCAGAAAATCATACAGAGGATGGGAGAGTGTATTTCATTCAAGCAGAATGTGCGAAGCTGTGCCTTCGGCTAGGCCACACTCGCATATTGAGTCATCCCTTATCCTCATTTTTGCTAAATGGAAAGGAGTACATGAATGACCTAAACGAAGGCGGCAGATTCACGGCAGGTATGAGAGCAGTATTTAATTTGAAACAAACCAATTCATGTAAAAAATATTTTTAAAAATATAAAAAACTTACTTGCCCCTGCTTATATATATTTGAAGTATTGGTATACATTAAAACAAATGAGCAGCTATTTAACTACTGTGATAGCGAACGCAGGGAAAATAAGCTTTGTCATATAACGCACACGACGACCCTATTTGGGAATAGCAATTTTGGTATGGCGCCTCAAATTTATAACAAGCTGCCATAGTCTTTAATAGACTTTAATAGACAGAAACTTAGGTGTTACAAAATTTAAACAAAAAATTAAAGGACTTTTAATTAAGAAAACATATTATTCAGTAAAAGAATATTCAGCGGATACATTAATATAACTGACATATTGTATATTTTAATTTAGACCTGTAATTATTATATCGTGAAATTTTGTAATTTAATTTTAATTGTATATTTACATGCCATACTGTGGTGGATTATTGCACTTACTTATTATAAGACCTGAATTATGTACACAATCGTCAATAAATGATTTGATTTAGATTGTAGACGTAACGCAGCGATCCGCGTTTTTATAATAGTATATTTATTTATTTGAAAACTTTGTTTTATAGGCGGTTCTTTTTATGTCACAATTTGCATTTACTGTGTAAAGGCTAACGAGTATCTACATACTGGTATTATCTATGGTAAAGACTCAATAATATACACTATAGCTTAACTATACCACAGATTATGGTCACTGTAATGTCACTACAGTAAAGTATGTTGTCTGGGTACACAGATTAACTTGATGCAAATTATTGTGAATGAAAAATTTGACTTCTTCCGTTTGCAAAATCACAATTTAAATAGGAATTATTTAAAAAAGACCTAGTGATATTTTATAGATTTAAAAAAAAGGAAAGTTTTCATCGGAGGAATCAAAACATGTATAAATTCACACACATGGTTACAGATACAGATACACTTTCTCTCATTCACACACATACACAAAGGTTAGTTTGCCTTATTATATAAATCAGCTTCATTATGTTAATTTTTATATATGTAAATAGACGTAATCTGTCATGGCCTTATTTTAAGCGTTAAATGTAATGTAAAAATTGTTCGTTGTTTGATTACAAATAAAGAATAAAATAAATAAATCAAACCTAGATACTATTGCGGTGCGAAACACCTGAAAAAATACAAAATAACAGTAACAGATAATATCTTTGTTAGTCTAAAATGTACATAAAAATAATTTATTAAGTTTATTTAATTTACCAATTTACCTATTATCAATCTTGCCCTCTGTAGTCTGTAATTCGAGTCACAGATTATATCAATATACACCGATAGACCGAGTTAACGTCTTGTTGTATTTTTAGTTGTTGACTGTTGTGGTTACAAATAATTTTGTATAAGTTTTCTTCCTGCCAACGAAGCGGACACAATTTTTCGGCTCGCGCGATGTACAATGCGTATCGGAGACATTTTGGTGATAAACATCAAGCGATTCTCGATGGATAATGGTATATTGAAATTATGTACGGACATCGTGCGCTGTGAGGTTGTCGACGACACTGGACTCATCGAGTACAGTTTGAAACGCTGATGCTGTGATTGTGTTCAAGCTTCGCCGTCAGCTCGTCCCTAACATGGTGCAAACATGCTATATATGCAAATGGCGAGCGGACAAGGAACCAAGGAGGTCGTTTCACAAGTGAGATTACAATTTTGAAAATAAAATTGTTGACACTAGTACACTGCTGAACTAAATCATGTCTCGGCCCCGCTACTCTGTTATTGTGCAACTGGACATGTTACCCATGTGTAATTCCTTATAGTAAACTTGACAACTTCTCAGTCCTCATATCTATTCATTTATACCTATACTTATTTCAATTATCTGCTTCTGATAATAATTAAAAAATCGGAATAGTATTTTATTGATTATTGTACTAAGAGTTCTATAAAACTCTATGCACTGGACACCCCTAACATTAAAATGTAATTAGTTCTACTGTGCCTGTAAAAGGAATCACCTAAATAGGCCAATGAATATGCCTCTGTTTCATTGTCATTGGCATTTCATTGGAGTTGAAAATGATATATTTTGTTAAGAAAATACTGTTTCAAACATTGTAAAAGTTTCAAAAACTGATTACAACTGATGAACTCTCTGGTGTGTGTGAAGATTTGCGATTGTGCGATTAGAGAAAAGGGCTATCAGACTAAATTTGTAAGCTTTTGGGTCTTGGATTTTTATTGTGATGTAATTTTTTGTACACTATATTCATTATTTTGAGCCTTAAGTTATTTTGAAATTACAAGTAGATACTTAAATTTTATTCATTTGTATGGATCTATTTTTCATTTATCAGTTTCTTAATAGTATTGAACTCGACATTGCAAGTGAGAGGGGTGACACAAAAAATTTATTGACAACAATTTCTCCCTGTCCTGAATTTATCCCATTTAAATGAAATTGTAAGAGAAAATATTTTTCTTTAGCTTTTTGCTACCATATCCTTGTCAATTTCATCTGTGGGCTTTTGAGGCTCTGCCTTTGTATGAAAACATGTATGAAGTTCATTTTTCTCTTGCTCTGATTCAGGTTCCCCTATGATGAGGCGGAGAAGCAGAAGTGGTTGGATATCATCGGCAAGAGCCATGTATCCCTCGGTAAACGCACCTCCATATGCTCCATACACTTTGAGAAGAGCTGCTTCCGGTACGGGCTGGTCAACGGGCGAGAGCTGTTGCGGCCCGGCAGCCTGCCCACCGTGGAGCTCGCCAGGCCGCCGGGTAACCGCATGCGCCCCCGTATAAGAACTCCGCGGTGCTGCCTGCGCTCAGCCGTACGTGTTGTGTTGTGTACGGACGTGTGGTTCTGCTTGCAGAGGCGGACGAGGCGGCGCGAACGCCCGGCGGCACTTTTGAGTGCCAGGTCGACATTAAGATAGAGCTGGAGCCGGAGTCGTCGGAGCAGCCCGCGGCCCCCGCCGATCCGGACAAGCGACCCGCCTGCAGGTACGCGATGCGGTCGGCCGGCACGGTTGTTACTCTTGAAATTGTACATCGCTAGTGTTTTCAAACACTGTGTCCGATGTTCGCAGTGCGAAGCCCGCGCCGCGCGCCCGTCCCGCCCGGCCGTCCCGACCCGCGCGGCCGCCGCATGTCCGGCGGCTGCTGGAGCGGCTGCGGCGCGACCACGCGCGCCTTAAGAACTACATCCGGGCGCTGGAGGAGCGCCGCGCGCCGCCCCGCCGGTGACGCCGTGCGGCGCGCGCTCGCGGCACGGACGTCGCGCCCGGCGTCGTTCGTTGCCGAGTCGATCGGCTTCGTGTCGGCCGACGTCTCGCGGCCCAACACCTCGTAGCCCAACGCACGGTCGCTCGGACGAGGCGGACGTAATCAATTTCAATATAGTTGAAAATTTACTGTTTCAATTTATTTTATTTTTAAATTACTATTCAAAGTATGAAAACTGTCAGGGCTGACTATTTATCATTCTGTTTGCGTAATTTAAGTTTTCTTTATTTTCTTATTTTAAATATAATTTAATCTCTTATTAATCATTAGATTATCGTTGTAGTGTTGGTTGAACGCATAGTTTTTGCTTTCGTTCTATTTTAGTAAAAAGAGATTAGGCGGATCTTAGTTCGAGAAGTATTCGTACGAGTTCTAATCGATGAGCCTTTACAGATAAAGGAATGAATAAAATGTATATAGACATTGTTTTACTTCAGTTGTTTTTAAATGATATGTACATTACTAGCGTCGATGTCGCTCGTCCTACCGAACTAGCGAAGATCGTCCGCGGCTGCGAACGTAGTAGATAAATATAGTAAAAACACTCGTGTCAATCGTATCGTCTAATGAAGTACAACACGGTGAGCATAATGATGCTGAAGACGGCGACGGACATGCCGCATAAGAACACCAGGTTCATGTTGCGGCCCAGCCACGAGTCCTCGCCGCGCACCGGGCCTCGCACCCGCAACACGTCCCTGCGGGGCTTGGCCGGCGCCGCCGCCGCGGGCTCGCTGCAACCGACACAACGCCGCTTTAAACGCCGTCCGTATCGTGCGGGCGATGAAAGACGCCTACTACTCTACTACTGATTGCAAAAGGCTGCATACTCACAGGCCTATCGTGTCGTCTTTGTGTCGCGTGTCCATCATGGCTACGCCTCGCTTGGCACCGGTCGGCTGCGGGTGCAGCCCGGTAGCGTTTATGCAAATATGTGTTGCTCAGGTGACAGTCGCTTGTCACGCGGCCGGCGAGGAGGCCGTATAGCGCGCCTCTAGGCGATCGAAACGCCAATAGGACTTAAACTTTTATTTCACGCTCACAGTATGACAACTATGCGACACTAGCAGAAAAATACAGAGGCCATTTTTATCATCCGCGCCTTTTCGTTCCGCGAAAGAATCCAGAAACGCTTCCATTTTTTTGTTGTCTGTACATGAAAAAATGTTTGAATTAACCGCTTGTAATGATAGATTGAAATTCTTTAATATTACCGTCGCTAGAAAATCGTCGTTGGATCTCGGATCCGGATCCCGGATAATACCAAAATAGACTGTCTAAATTGTCCGAGAATTATTCTTGTTAGGGTGCGATGCCCCGGAAGCCTCACTACGACATACCCTCGTACCGGATAGAGCGTTACGGTCTCTACCAGTTTCTGTGGCGTGCTTTTATTATAAGTATCTGTGGACTGCGATTGAGAGACGGCCAGCCATAGACAATACATGTAAACAGGTGACAGGTGTGCATCTCCCAGTTTTAAACCATTTTATACTAGATGGCACTGACCAACGTAATCGAAGTAAGCCCTACGAAGAGTTATTATATTGTATCTTCTAAGGGATTAAAAACCATGCTCAACTTCTTCAACGCTTGGTCTTGTGTGCGTTTTAAGTGATATTGATATCGTTATAATGTGTTCAACACCGAACTGCGTGTTGCGGGTTCGTAACACCGACGAAGAGCAGATGATGCTATTGTCAATGTGATATGCAAATGTTTTTAAGAAAAGATTTTGACATCTTTCAAGATTCCGGTTTTGATTTTTTAGATTTTTATGTAAAGGCTATGAATGTAAATAGTGCAATAAAGGACAATCAGTGCAAATCAATGGTTTTATTGAACTGGCACAAATATAACACCAAACAGTCCGCAAAGCTAGATATAGTACAACCGCTATTGAAGTTCTACATAATGAGAAGGAATAATTAGACTATCGTGTAAAGTGCAATAAAATTAATCAGTAATTTTAATTTTAAATACTCATATGGTTTAACAAATTGTTTCATCGTGTAAAATAAAAATAAAGGGTTTTGAAACGATTAACGAAATATGGTAACAGCGCAGGGACCTTGGTCACCACACTGTGGCAGAATGTCCGGCTTGAGGACCACAGCGACATCCTCTAAAGTCCCTTATCGAAGCGGATCTCTCACTGCTAAGTATAGTGGGTGCCATGCTTAACAGTGAGAGAGGATGGAATGCAGTTGCCTCGTTCTGCGATGCCAAGAAGAAGGAGGAGGCTGGGCGGCAGGAGGTGTCATTACGAACGCCTCTTGTCTCCTCCTTGAGCATCTTCATCGGTGAATACGCAAGAAAGACTGACACTCCCAAGGGTGAGGACAGTGTCGCTGGGTCTTAGGGGGGTATTCTGGCTTTGCCGGCGAGTCAACACTCCCTGCCTCGTAGCAGGGGTGCGCAAATGCATTTCCTAGTGAGAAAAAAAAAGGACCTTGGTCAGTGACGGCGGGAAAAAGTAATGTTGAGTTAAGTGCAAGACGCAGGTAAAGACGAGCTACAAACTGTGCGATACATATTCTATGAAATGATGTTCAACGCGGAATTGCAGTTTTATTCCCGTGGCTGGCCAACAATCGTTAGGAAAGAAAAATATAATATACCAAAGTAATACGACTTTCCAGATTACTAACTATGAAAGTGACTGTTTTTCAATTAAAAATAACCAAATAGATGATAATCCAATAAAGAAAATTAAGTCTACAGTCTTTAGGAATGACAGACTCTGGGCTTCAGTGGGGTGCCCATATTATATTAAGACTCTGCAAGCAAACTCGGTTGGGCAGGGTTCGGGAAACTACGCCAGATATTTTCGTCCGATATTCCTCAGTGCTTGAAGACAAAGCTCTTCGAACAGTGCGTGTTGCCAGTGATGACCTACGGCTCCGAAACGTGGTCGCTGACTATGGGCCTCATACGAAAGCTCAGAGTCGCTCAGCGTGCGATGGAGAGGGCTATGCTCGGAATTTCTCTACGTGATCAAATCAGAAATGAGGAGATCCGTAGCAGAACCAAAGTCATCGACATAGCCCTACGAATCGCGAACCTGAAGTGGCAATGGGCGGGGCACATAGTCCGACGGACCGATGGACGTTGGGGCCCGAAGGTGCTGGAGTGGCGACCCCGCACCGGGCGGCGCAGTGTAGGGAGACCCCCCACAAGGTGGACCGACGACATAAAGAGGGTCGCCGGTAGCCGCTGGAGCCAGGCGGCGCAAGATCGGGCCTTGTGGACATCATTACGTGAGACCTATGTCCAGCAGTGGACGTCCATCGGTTGAAGCGACGACGACGAAGCAAACTTGGCTCAGCTGCATTTGTTGTTAGGAAAGTAAGGCAACACTCATGTTGAAACTGCTAAAATGGTGTATTACGCTTATTTTATAGCATTATGTCTTACGGCATGCTGTTATGGGGTAAGGCGACATTGAAACTGTTTTTACCAGGATCACGTATTTCTCTAAGAGAAAAGTTTAAAGAAACAATTCTCACAATACCGTCGCAATATATCGAATAAAATTTTAGATATCCGTAATAATATTCACTAATACAGCAAATAAAGTGAAATACGCAGTTTTAACACAAGAAATAACATTATTCCAAACATCCATTCGCATTTTACAAAGCTATTAGGAGTATGATGGTAAAATAAACCCATTTTATATATAAAACAAAGAGTTTTATTTATTACCGAAAACATTAATATTATTAATGGCATTATCTTTTGGGGAAACTAATCATATTAATAGCGTATTTGTACAGAAAAAATGTATAAGAGCGATATGTAGAATTAAAAAATGCGAAAGCTGCAAGCCGTACTTTAAAAAATTAAATATTCAGACTGTGCCGTCTTTATATATATATGAATTAGCATTATTTTTAAAAAACTACGAAAACCTTTTCGAAAGGCTTTAGGGAGAACGTTGTAAAGACAGATTCCGATATCCCGATCATTTTTTTTTAATAAAAGTGTTTGCGTGATGGCTATTAAAATTTTTAATAAATTGCCAAAATATATAAGGGAATATGCCTCACAATTTAAAAATTGTACAAAATTTAATAATTCTGTCATGTTTTCTTATCAATAAAACTCTACTCCGTTGATGACTATTCAAAGGGAAATTAGCAATAAGTAATAATAAGTTACTATATTTAGTAAGAGCTAATATAATATATAAGTTCAGTTTAATAACATCATTTAATAGTAGTAATTTTAATTGAAAATTGGTTCGATATAATGTTATTAGGGTTAATTGTAATTATTGGATTAATAATGTAAAGATACCTTTCACAAACTTAAATAAGTAGAATATGAGGACTATGTTCACCATATTCAGCGAATAAATGTTTTGATTTTGATTTATTATCGATATATGTATATAACCTTTAGACGGATTTCAATGTCGGTTTTATCCTAATATCGACATCCATATTATATTTATATTCACTCCATCTACCTCGTTTTAAGGAACTACTAATACATATAACCATTTAGTAGATGTCACCTTCTATACTTTATTTTGTTCAAATGTTTGAATGAGAGTTTCACCCCCTGAAGAGTTTGTATGGGATCTTCTGCGCCGTGCAGCTTATAGATACAACTGTAGTTCTTTTGGGGCGTCTGAATACATTGATTTATATATAATCATAGATAAATAGGACCTGAAGTTGGGAAGTTGGCGGTGTGATATACCCCCGTGCCTCGGAGAGCACGTTAAGCCGTCTGTCCTGCGCCTGAACTCTCCGGTCGTGTCGGATTCCCGTCACACCGGACTATGAGAGTGAAGGAATACAATGTGCACTTGTGTACTATGCCTGCCAATCCGCAGTGGAACAGTCTGGTGGGTCTATGCTCTAAAAACCCTCTCTCATGCGAGTGAGGAGGCCTGTGCCCAGCAGTGGGACGTTAATGGGCTGCTACTTACTTTACGAGATAAATAATGAACAAGTCGACGCTCTACATCGTAGTTAAAGTTACGTTGTAGGAGTGCTAGCTGCTATTCAAGATTGCGACGTTATAAGTCGTTGACACTTTCTGCCAAACTTTCTACAACAAAATGCACTCGCATCTATAAATAATGCAAGCCGAATTCGCCAGGAATTGGATGTTGCCGCGGTGATGTTTCACTGCAATAGACTTAGTTCCGCGTCTTTCAGCAACCTTAATAAATGAATAACCCCTCCAAATCGACCGGGTAATATCACACGTGAACTGCCACGTCACGGCGTCGACGGACAAATAATAGATACGAAGAATACACCTGTCTACGCCGAAATTCGGTGCAGCGAATAAATTCTGCAAGGATGCGTATTCGATGTACGGAGGATTGTGAAGCTTGGTCTGTTCAAAACTGCGTGGGGAAGGAATACTATTAATAAGGAAAGAGTAAAGTTTTAGCGCAGGTTGCTGGCGCATGCCGCAGCGATGCCGAGCACTACGCCACTGTAGAACTTAGACGGCGGTTGTTAATCTATATATATAAAAGCAACTCTTTTTTTCTTTGTTATCGTTAACTTGAAACTACTGGACCGATCGGCATAAGACCATGACCATTCGACGCGGAATTAATTGTAGAAGGCTTTAGGCTATTTATTTTTTGAATCCATCTACCCTTTACCATTTTTTTTTGTCAAATTTATCTGGACAGTCATTTATTTCTGGTACGAAAACTGGAGCGCACAAAGACCGGCAAAATGTCTATAAACACGTCACTTCAATGCTTATAAACACGTTTCCACACACCCTCCCAGGCATTCACCCACGTATCAATCCACGCACTCCCACGCTTCCACCCACACACTCCCACACATCCACCCACGCACTCCCACACATCTACCCACGCATCCACAAGGTTGTGAAATGAATTATTAGACCGTTGACTATAGCAACGGTTTTGTTAATTCATTTCTAGGTTATGTAAATATGGCATTCATTTAAGCTACTATCTTTTGTTTAAAAATTATTCATCTTTCATAGGTTATGTAAGGATCATTTATTTACGCTATCTTTTGTTTCAAAACAAAAAAGATCCTGTGTGTCATTTAATCGATTGTGTTTTGTTTAGTATTTGTAAAACTGAAAGCTGCCACATTCCAAATCTGTTTGACAGAACGAAGTCTGTCGGGTCTGCTAGTATATATGTTATATTAACTCATATCTCATATATTACTTATTTTTCCCTAACTTTATGCCACTTACGGAGAATGGCGAATAGATTGGCCAGTGGTGGTCAAGTTGTTATTGACGTTTCCAAATTTTTAAGTCTAATTTCTTTATTTATATTGTAATTTTAATGTTTTGTATTGCGATCTTCCCGGGTTGCCGCTGAAAGCCAGCGTTGGGTTGATACCCAACAACAGCTGAGCGGTGTTCCTATTTTCGGTATCACACTTTTCTGTAATAATTACTGTGTATGACAGATATAACATACACAGTGGTTAAAAACGTTGTTTGTGTTTGAATGTGCAGGGAAGTGTGGAAGTAGAAAGTAAAAGTTCTTTTATTATTATTTTTTTTTTTTACTATATCTAGATCTCTTTCGAGAAAGAGGTCAACCACCGAATCCAAGTCGGTTGGGCAGCGTTCGGAAAGTTCCGGAAGACTTTCGTCCAATATCCCTCAGTGCCTGAAGACTAAAGTCTTCGAACAGTGCGTGTTGCCAGTGATGACCTACGGTTCTGAGACGTGGTCGCTGACTATGGGCCTCATGCGGAAGCTCAGAGTCACTCAGCGTGCGATGGAGAGGGCTATGCTCGGAGTTTCTCTACGCGATCAAATCAGAAATGAGGAGATCCGTAGCAGAACCAAAGTCACCGACATAGCCCTACGAATCGCGAACCTGAAGTGGCAATGGGCGGGGCACATAGTCCGACGAACCGATGGACGTTGGGGCCCGAAGGTGCTGGAGTGGCGACCCCGCACCGGGCGGCGCAGTGTAGGGAGACCCCCCACAAGGTGGACCGACGACATAAAGAGGGTCGCCGGTAGCCGCTGGAGCCAGGCGGCACAAGACCGGGCCTTGTGGACGTCATTACGTGAGACCTATGTCCAGCAGTGGACGTCCATCGGTTGAAGCGACGACGACGACGACGACGATCTAGATCTCAATCTAGCTATGCAGACTGTATGGGTGTAATAAAACTTTTGAGTTGCACTGATGGTTCTTTATTGCACTATTCACATTCTAGTTTGTTTTTTTTATCTAAAAATCTAACAATCGAAAC
Source organism: Elymnias hypermnestra (assembly GCA_015832385.1). Taxonomy (NCBI): domain Eukaryota; kingdom Metazoa; phylum Arthropoda; class Insecta; order Lepidoptera; family Nymphalidae; genus Elymnias; species Elymnias hypermnestra. The sequence goes on along the minus strand of JACTOM010000005.1, from coordinate 1,312,122 downwards.
TTGAAATGATGAAAGATATCTATATATTATCTTAAAACATTTGTATATCACATCGACAATAGCGCCCTCTGTTCTTCGTCTCTGTAACGAACACCCGACTCGGTGTTGAACAGTCACTCAAGAAAATTACAAAGTACTTAAGATGCTGGTATGAAATGATAACGGTTGAATTTTAATACAGAGACCGCAGCGCTGGTGACGATGAATAAGTGAGCGATGCTTTCCCCACATTATATATTATTTCTGCCATTAGCACCCGTCGAAATTTAATTATGAATATTTTAATTATGCGGAAGCCAGACCGCAGCGGCCTGGCAGCACTTGGCGAACATTAAACATTGCTTTCCCGTGTTCCTCGAGGAGTGGTCGTTTTCAAATTTATCGAATATTACTATCATCAACGAAAAACGATGTTTAAAGTGGAACATTTGACACAGGAAATAAAGAAAAACATGCCCTGGCGATGTTAACCGCTAAGAAATTAAGCAAATGTACTTACGGTTAAAAATAGGCCAGTGTTTCTGAGGAAATCAGACGAATCGGACCATATCATCGTTAAAAACATTGAAAATTTGAAACAGTGTCATTCTGAACAACAATAATTTTTTATTCAAAGCAACATTTGGCTCAAATTGTTAGTATGCAAATAACTTATCACTATGTTAGTGACAAATGAATATAATACAGAAATGAAATGTAACTAAATTAAATACAATTAAATTAAATCAAATCAAATCAAATGAAATGACTACCTCATTGGTCTAGTGGTTAGCATGTTCGACTACAGACATGAGGTCCTGGGTTAGAGTCCCGGGTCGAGCCAATTCAAAAATCAATATTGAGTTTTCTATTAAGATTTTCTCAATATTTGCCCGAAGTTGGGAAATTGGTGGTGTGATCGGTGGTGTCGGATTCCCGTCACATCGGATTATGAGAGTGAAGGAATAGAGAGTGCACTTGTGTACTATGCCTGCTAATTCGCAGTGGAGCATCGTGGTGGGTCTATGCTCTAAAAACCCTCGCTCCTCGGAGTGAGGAGGCCTGTACCCAGCTGTGGGACGTTAATGGGCTGCTACTTACTTAAATGAAATAAAATATGAAATCAAATTCACAATCACGTCAATCAATTAAAATTAGAAATATGATAATACTATAAATATAAAGATTAATGCATAATTTTCTGTTGCTCGTCAGATGAACAGACAACCAATATGTGAATATAGGGCTAGGCATCCCCACACAAATCGTTTTAAGTATGCTGTTATGCGATGCCCTCATTATCTCCCAAAAAGAGGCAAATGTGGGATTATTTGCTACTGTTATTTTACATGAGCGCTGCCCCGTACCACACAAATTATTTCTCATCTTACGTTTTTTTCGTTATACCAAAGTATATTCTGCTTCAACGTTTTCATTGCTAGTTTCAATGCTATTTTTATTTTCATTACTATTTTGATCTTTCTGACTAAAAGACATACGGTTCAATATAACTTGTGTATTGTGTGCTTGGATTGAGCACGGTATCACGGTACGTCGGTGTATGCACTTCAGTAGGTACAACGATATTGTCAGGTGGCGTAATTACAGACGCCGAGCGGGTTGCATTTTCTTGTAGTATTTTCGGAGTCATCAATTGATTTCCACATGAATGCTCACCTTTCGTTTTTCTTGCATCTGTAGGAGATTTAGTCAAAACTGTGCTGTGTTAATAGTGGCACGTATATTACTTAGTTCTGTGGTAACATTATTCTGGAATTCAAATAGTTCGCCTTTGGATACTATCTCACTACGTAACGTCAGATGCTCAGTCTTTTTTTTATTGCTGACAGATTAACGCTTGACTGTGATCTCACCTGATGGTAAGGGATGATACAGTCTATGATGGAAGCGCGCTAATCTGTTAAGAGGCGATATACCCCTTACGGTTTCTACACAGCATCGTACCGGAACACAAATCTCGGTACATTTTTGCTGGTAGGGTGGTAACTAGCACGGCCGAACCCGGGACCTCCACTAGCAAAGCGAATACTCGCACCACTTCACCAGCGATGCCGTCAAAGTTTTCATGGCCATTAAGCTGACAGGTGGTAAACGATTCAAACCTCGAGCTACAAAAGTACGCTAATTCGTCGGTTGTTTCCTTGAAAACTTTGATGTTATCCTTGATGTTTTTTTTTTGTCCTCTCCTTTCGTTTGTACACACCTAGTCTCCGCTGCACATAAACGAAATAGTTGAGCTTTTCCGTTTTCAATCTCTTCATCACTCAAATTTGAGGCACATATTTGTACAATGCAGAGCTCATCTAATACATCTATCTTGTTTTGGACGAAAGTCAAAAACTCATTAATTATTAAATTGCTTCCCGCCATTATATAAACACATGGGTCAAACGCAAGATTTCAAAACTGGTTTAATAACTTGGTAAATTAGTGATAGTCCGTATATATAAGAACACTGTATATATTATGTACGAGTACACCTATTATGTTGTTAATAGAGCAAAATATATTTGCATATCACTCGTAATATTTAAAAAGTATATTCACTACATTAAATATAATTATCTTACTTAAAATACTTGCCATCCAAACAAATTGCAATCAATTTTTTTTTTACAAATTCTGTTTTATCCCTTAAATTATTGTTTTGTATAAATTAATAAAGTGGTGACGTACCCGATGACAGAGGGACTGGAGTAAGATGTTGTAACATTCATATAGATATATTGATAGAGAGAAGGAGGAGCATAAAGCATAGGGGCGTAGGGTTCTCCGCCGACATCGTCATTAATAGCATCCATAATTCAATTTCCATACTGTGGGCGTTGGTGGGTAATGTTGGTGCAATCAAACACTTTACTAATTAAATCAGGTTATAATGTTCAATCACTTAATGTTCGCGATACCAATTTATTCAAAAACATTACCAATAATAACTAGGAACGCGACAGTTTCAACCGTCGACCATTCACTGCTGTCACTCCAGAACTAGAACATGCACGCCAGCTTGTGACAATGACTCTGTCGCACGCCAATAGACAGATGGCGCCGGCATTTCACAAGCTACTTGACTCCGACATATATAAGAGATGTCCAGGTATCTATTGACTCACGATATCTCTAGAACCATAAGGCGCGGAGAATATAAATTTGGTAGGAATATTGTTTTTGCCAAGTAGAGGTCAGCTAACCACGGATTTTACGAATTTCCACCCCCAAAGGGGATTGCGGGGGTGTAAACTATTGACTCATGATATCTCTGGAACTGTAAGACGTAGAGACTTGAAATTTGGTAGGAATATTCCTTTTGCCGAGTAGAGGTCAGCTAACAACGGGTTATATATAGATGTATACGGTTACAGTAGAGGTCTAGGTGTGGGTAAGGTTCTTAACTAATTTTGTCGACTTTTTAGTTCACATCACCAAAACAGGGATTTTCCCGACTCCTGACCTTAGCACAAAGGCAATACATAAAATCGCTTCCAAACATAAGTGAAACTGGAAAATATACATGCTTGAGAGTAATAAAGTATTTAAGAACAAAGCCTTAACAGCTCTAAAGTAGCATTTTTGCCACAGAGGCTACTCTGATACGAATATAAGCTATCTTGGCAGTTGTTATTATATTATACTGATAAATGGTTGTTGCAACCTGTAAACGACGTGAAATAATAGGGGTTGTAGACAAGATGACATTGTAAGTACGCTAACGCCAGTCATTTGCCCTTATGTCCACTTGGTGAGGTCGGTACAGCATGTTTCCCTTAGCCATTTCTACATTCACACCCCTTACACACATGCCCTCTTTCACACAGTTCATCTAAACTTTTTTTGGTCCCTCTTTCCCGGCCCTGCCGCTTACCATCATATTTAGGGCCCTCTTGCATACATGGCTATCCTCCCTTCTCATATCCCTACCAGGACAGCTTTTCACTTCTTAACTTCTCGATCGCTGATGCTACTCTAATATAGTCATTCCTAATCTTATCTAATTTTGTCACTCCACACATCTATTTCAACACTTTGATCCATAGAGCACGACTAGTCTACCGATCGTCTTATAAATTTTCCCCTCTTGTTTGAGGGGCATTCTGGCATCGCAAATTGTTCCCGAGACCTACCACCACTTCAATCAACCTGCATTTATCCTGCTAGTCTCATCTCGGTCAAAGTCGTCGTCATTTTGGAAGATAGAGCCGAGGTAACGGAATTCGAAGCAGACTCCAATGGATATACCATCTAACACAATCGAAAAACAACCCTACGCTTTCCAGTTTTTCCTGCCATCTTTCCAGCCTTCTCTTTACCTCAGCTCCATCCTCTCCAACAAGCACAATGTCATCGGCAAACATCATGCACCAGGGTGCTTCCTCTTGTATGTTTGATGTCAATGTATCCTTCTGGTAATGAACAGGAGGAACAAATCGGGGCGTAAAGCCGAGCCCTGATCCAGACCTACGCCTACATTGAGTTTGTTAGTTTCGCAACATGCTAACATATGTAGTTGCTCTATCGTACATAGCACGGATAAGACGCAGGTATTTCCCGGGCACTCTTTTCTCTTTCAAAGCACACCACAAGACTTCACGGGGTACCCTATCGTATGCCTTCCCCAGATCAGCGGTTACCTTATGCAAGTTCTTATGTACGCGTTTGTACTTTTTGCAAAGTTGGCGAAATGAGAATATGGCATCCTTTGTTCCACGTCCTGGCATTAATCCAAACTGATTCTCCGTCACTTTTGTCTCTTCTCTCATTCGTCTAGCAACAATGTCTGTGTGACATGAGCTTTATTCCTCAATAATTGTTACAGTCCTGTAAATTTCCCTTGTTTTTGAAAATAGGCAACGCCTCTTCTTGTAACAATTTATTGAAGAACAAAGACAGCCACGTCCATCCATCCATCCACTTCTAGAAACTTCCACACTTCTATTGGCATTTCATCAGTTCATACTTAGGACTGCCTCATTGGTCTAGTGGTTAGCATGTTCGACTACAGATATGAGGTCCTGGGTTCGAGTCTCGTGTCGGGCCAGTTCGAAATCGATATTGAGTTTTCTATTAAGATTTTCTCTAATAAGACCTCACTCCGGTCGTGTCAGATTGCCGTCACATCGGTCTATGAGAGTAAAGGAATAGAGAGTGCACTTGTGTACTATGTCTGCCAATCCGCAGTGGAGCAGCGTGGTGGGTCTATGCTCTAAAAACCCTCGCTCCTTGGAGTGAGGAGGCCTGTGCCCAGCGGTGGGACGTTAATGGGCTGCTACTTACTTTACGTACTTACTTTTATACTCTGGCACATAGACGAGCTATTCCTCAATGTAGAAGACTTTTAAAGAACGGCCAAAATGTCGGGCACTCGTGGTAGTAGTTCTTAGGCAATTCTTGCAAAGAAATATTTCGAACTTTGGAATGGTCGCTGTAATAATTAGTAAATGATGACAAAAGCCCCCGTTGGGGCTTTCTGGATTTACTAACTTGATTTTGCTGCGATGAGGTTCGTAGGTATAAAAAAATGAATGGCTTCCAATATTATGTATCTGTGAACTTTGTAGTTAGTCTATGATTAGATCCCTATCCCTACCCAATCGTAGCTACGGCGCGGGGGAGGGGATAGACGCTAAAATGGGGTGGTAAAAAACTACGTGAGTAACAACATTTGATATGCGATAATTACTTGAATTACCGGAATAATAACAACTCTATACCCGACATAGAAGGACATTATAGCCATTATATTCTGTGAAGGATTTAGCAATGTATGCGGGGTGGCCAGTTTACTAAACTGTTACTGCTGCTGAGAGACAGTTCATAGGCCAGAAATATTTCGAATACCCTTGTAAGGTGTAGTAAGCTTTACTAAACAGCTACTCGGCGAGGTTAATAGGCAAGAAATATTATATTGTCGAATAGCCACTGTTATGTTCTGAAATACAGCTGCGAGATAGTGTCAGACTAGAATTATTTATGAAATTAAAAAGAATCCATACCTGCAATAGCTTCCTCCGCATAAAATCCTGCCTTTGTCTTCCAAATACCATCCATTAAATGCTACTGTACTTGTTTATTTGCATAAATGTGCATAAAAAACTGTTACAAATCTAGAGAAGTGTAATATTTTCATAGCTGAAGAAAAGGATTCATTAACTTATCTGATACATAAAACTCATACTTATTGATATAAATTTGTTCACTTTAAAACATTACGTCAATGCGGCAATTGTTATATCGTTTGAGATATTTCATTTCATATAATATGATAACGACTCGACTTCCATTGCCGCTTCACGTTCGTGATTCGTGGGGCTATGTCGGTGACTTAGGTTCTGCTACGGATCTCCTCATTTCTGATTTGATCGCATAGAGAAACTCCGAGCATAGCCCTCTCCATCGCACGCTGAGTGACTCTGAGCTTCCGCATGAGGCCCATAGTCAGCGACCACGTCTCAGAACGTAGCTGATTTACATCATTCCTATTTCTAAAACAGGAATAACTGCTCGAGGAAAAGAAATATTAAATTTGAAGGCGCATGAAAGTTTTTGTGCTATTTTCCTTAATCCAGCTAGACTGTATGATTATTATAGATATTTTAAATTGAAAATTATGAATTTTTCACTGTATATTCAAGCACTAAATAAAAATAAAAAATATTGTACGACGTCACAATGATTAATAAAGTTCGTAGCGCCATATGGCTACCATCCCTGCCAGGTGGTGGGGGAGGAGGAATATGCACATTTGGATAGAGGAAATGGAAGGAAGTGATACAAAACATATAGGTGGAAAACAGGGTGTGTCTCAATAATAAGCTTGGAATAACGATGCAGTTGTTAGTATATATAAAATAATTTAATTAAAATAATATTTTAAATAAAGAGTACGGTTCGTCATTTGACTAAATCGTATTCTTAGAANAAAGAGTACGGTTCGTCATTTGACTAAATCGTATTCTTAGAAAGAATGACCTTCACGAAAAGAATGTCCTTCACAATATCGTTCCCATTGGTGAATTTGTAGACATTGTAAATGATGCCAATTTGGGATATTATTATTATAATGTTTTATAAACGATTAGAACTACTTAAACTATTTTAATTGTAACTATTAAAAACTAACAGGGAGTAGTCGTTTCTCAGTAAATAAGATAAATAAGAAATGTATTTGGTGCCAAACACTCTCATTAGTGTTTTGCCGTAATAGCCTCATTAGTTGGAAAGCTATTTATAGCCGCCGAAGTTAGTTGAGTTCTCAGTTTTTAATCAACGTTAGCTACGAATTGTTGTATTTTAAGTTAGTTGTGTAAAAAAAGGGCTGCTCTGCGATACACAGCTAAGTGTATTTCTTTAGATTAAAACTGATGTCTTTTTAATATGTAATAATGATAATTGTGTGATATTTGTTTTTATATTTAATGAATATGGATGGTGATGATGTTTTTTACTGTAATTTATATTAAATATAACATGGATAAAAAGGAGTAAAAGACCATGGAGTTTCTTGCCGGATTCTTCTCCATCTAGTCTGTAGGCTGTGAACCGGTGGTAGAGTCATTGACATAAAGAGTTTACTGGAAGTAAAGAATATTTTAGTTTGGATATCGACCTTTTATTATGAATTTTTTTTAATTATTTTCAAGAAAAATAGTTTATTTATGACACATAAAAATTTTAACGTGAAATTATGTCGCTAGTTCATAATTTATAAATGAATAAAATAATTTACACGCGTGCAATGTCCGTCGTTCTTTGCTTAATCATTTAATCATTCAAGGAGCATAATTCGTCGGCTGTGGTCCTCACGCCCTCTCGCCCTCGCGCCCTCCCGCCGCGGTATTCGTCTGTCGTGAAACCGAACAATTAAAGCCCGAGGCAAGCGCGGCTGCGACGCTATGGTATGCCGATGATCTTGCGAAAAGACCACCCCATGCACCGAACATTTTAAGACAATATTTTATGCTAAATGTATCTGATGAATCCGATTTCCATTCCATAAAAGCTGCAATTTTTTTTGCGAATGTGTTATATACGTGCGCATGTGAAAACGTGTTCCCATCTTGATGAGCCCCCGCAGCCGCTGGCGCGAAGCAAGCAATGACGAAGACTCACCTCGTCGGGGCAACGGCCGAGGATGCCATTATGCGTGGGCACGCCTCTCCTCCACATGCATAATGTTACGATTAAAGCGCTGGCTTTCAACGTGAACCCTGACTGCCGTCGCATAAGAGATGACAATAACAACAATAATAATAATAATAATATTTCTTTATTAGGTGCAACAAAGGCCCATTTGTTAATTAGAGAAAAATAACAACAAAGGATTATACACATATTTAAATTTAAAACTATCTAACTAACTATTTACTAAATATATACAGAAACTATCTCACCGCACCAAACAGATATAAATTTCTGCTGGATTGACGAGTCTAGTTTTCCTGTTAGCATTTTCAGGATACTGTTGGAGCACGAGCGCAGTCTTGCCAGGAGGGACGACGTCCTCTTTCTTATGATGGCATAAAAGTCATCCGTTCTCTCCTGCGCAAAGCTTAAAGCTGAGTAAAACCGCGGCAAACCCAACAGCATCCTGAAGCCATTATTGTATTGAATCCTCAATGTGTCTAGTGACTTCAAAGTGTAGTTTACCCACAGACTCCCGATGTAAAAGGTTTGACAATACGCTTTAAATAATGTTATTTTAGCCATCAATAGTAACATCAAATATTACATCAAATAGTAGGTATCGCGTGTTTACAGGTGGAAGTCCTTGCGTCAACTTACCAGTGCAGGTTTGCCGGCAGGGCTGGAGAGTGCCTTGATTTGGACGAGATCCGGAGGTTTTTTTTAATCCGCTTGTCCCCCAACATGGTGGTCGGATTCCTTGTATATCTGTTTTTATTGCTATGGATGAGGTTTTGCATTGGTGTTAACTATTATCGCTATGCTTAATTTCATTATGTTATTTAGATTTGTTCTAATTTTATTTTGTATTTACATTGATTTAATTGTATTTTGTCTAAAGTCTTAATTTAGTTTCTTTATGCTTATTACATTTCTTGTTGCTATTTTATTACAATTTTTATCCGTTCCATATTGTATTTACAATGTTTTGCATTTAGGTTCAGCAATGCTTATTTTATTTAATTTTGCTGTTGCGTTTTGTCTTTTAGTTTACATTGTATAATATATGTATATAATATCTAGGTTTGACTTTATATATTATTTCCAATTTGACGTTATATATAATATCTAAGTTTAACATGATCCAGAGGGTTAGGGCCCATGCCAACAGGGTTCTAACCCAAGTTTGGAAGAAGGATCTCGAATCCCTAATTGCGGGTGTGAACACGGTGGAGGCGATTCGTCCTCGTTTCAGACTGGTGCAGCTGCTGACCGGACATGGATGTTTCGGTAAGTACTTGCATCAGATAGCGGCGTGAAGAATCACCTGTCTGCCATCAGTGTGGTGCGTCCGTCGATACGTTGGATCACACTGTGGCATTATGTTCGGCATGGGAATAGCAACATCATCCTCTGGTCTCGCTGATTGAAGAGAATCTCTCATTGCCAAATATAATAGACTCAATGCTTGGCAGTGAGGTAGGATGGAATGCAGTTGCCTCCTTTTGGGAAGAGGAATGGAAGGAGGGAATGGAGAGAGCAAGGGAAAGTCCTGCTGATGTCCCGCACCTGCGAAGGTAGAAGGCGTCTTTTTGAACGCCTTTTGCCACCTCCTTAAACCACTTTTTGTCGGTTGCATCCGGAGTGTCAGAGCGAATGCGTAAGGAAGCCTCCGATACCTCCAATTCAGGTTGATGAGGGTGTCGCTGGGTTTTAGTGGATATTCTAGCTAAGCTAGCGAGTCCCACACTCCCTGCCCTTGTGGTAGGGGTGCGTAAAAGCATTTCCCAATGGAAAAAAAGGTATTGCGTGTTAAAATTACTCAAGCCTACAGTGTGCACGCTATTTCATCATCTCTCTATCGCGATCGGTCTATGTGCAGTAGCGATGCACATCGCTGACGTTTCGCAGTCACGATTTTCACTCCGGCCGAATCGCCCCTCGCCTCGGCTTTTACCCGTTGTGATGGGCTGGAGAACGGTGTACCTTGAACAATATGTCTCAATGACGTAGACACCTCAATGTCTACAGATTTTTTTTATTTGCTCTAATTGTAGTCCCGCAGGCGGTACAGTATAATAACCGGAAAATATACATAAATATGGTTAAAGATTCAGGGGATGATCGTCGAGTCTTGTTAGGCCGACATGCGATGGAACAAAAGCGGGAAATTATGATTGATTACGGTTGTCGGTCGGCGTTTATCATCAAAGTAATATTATAGCCAACCAATACAATGTTAACCTCGACGATTCGTGTTTATATTATCATAGACACGACATGACAACCGTGGAACGACTTCGATTGCATCGCCCAAGCGGCCGAGGAATCGGAAACCAAGAAACAATTCGGCGTCAGTCTGTCCAGCTTTACTCTCTCACTCTAAGGCAGCGCTAACAGCGCTAGCCGTGTTGCGGATAGACTAAGAATAAAGTGTATTTTATATTCAATAAAATTATATTCATAAATAAACCCTTTTTACATTATCATATCGATACGCATATAATATAACCTAATCTTTTTTTCGGCTCATCAATTTCAATATGAAGCAGTTCGACTTGGATTGACCCACAACGACACGATTTTTTTTACTTCAAGGGGATCGAATACATCGAAAGGAATCGATTCGTTTGAGGCGCAGCTTTTTCCAGTGTCGAGTGCCGGCGCTCGGCGAAGTTTCGCTCGCAGCGCGCCACCCGCACTGCACTAATGAAACTCGTCGCGTTCCATTTGTTCCTGCTCATCAACTGCGATACGTTTTCATTACTTCATCCAGACTACCGGAAATAGGGTCCTCCCACATCGAAGGGCTTCTTTTTCTATTTATCCACACTGCTCGGAGCACGAAACCGAAATACAATTAGATAGGCCTAAATGATTATCGGCCGACGTGACATGTTGTACGGATCGGTTTATATCCAAAGTTATCGTCGTCGTCGTCGCTTCAACCGATGGACGTCCACTGCTGGACATAGGTCTCACGTAATGACCTCCACAAGGCCTGATCTTGCGCCGCCTGGCTCCAGCGGCTACCGGCGACCCTCTTTATGTCGTCGGTCCACCTTGTGGGGGGTCTCCCTACACTGCGCCGTCCGGTGCGGGGTCGCCACTCCAGCACCTTTGGCCCNCTCTTATCCCACGTACCAAATCTTTCCTATCCAACTCCCATACCGATAAATGGCGGTATATCCATTCCTCGCTGACCTAAATGTCACAGACCGATAACGGGCAGCAGCGTTATCGGTGCGAGAGGGTCAGCACTGCGATCACCAACCCGCCTGCCAAGCGTGGTGATTACTGGCACAACCACGATGAGTACAACAAGGCAGCAAATCCAAAGTTATATACAAGTGAAAATATCAATCGATAACTCGTTTTCTGAAACGAAGTTCCGCAATGCGAACAGAGCGTAGGCCCTCTACGCCGCTGGTCCCGCGGGAGCGTGCCGTAGCCGCGGCGGGCGTAGGTGCGCTACGGGCCGTAGCGGCAGGAGCGTTCGCCGCCGCAGCGCCCAAATACTAGTCCCATCTGCCACGGAGGGTTATCAATTCGTCTCTATTTTTTTTATGTTTGTTACCACATATCTCCCAACTGGGTGGACCAATCTTGATGATTTTTTTTAAATGAAAGGTGGTGCTCGTCATAGGGATCCATTTTTTTAAATCCAGTTCTGATGATGGCATCCACGAGAAAACCGGATAAAAGTTAAATTTGGTTTCTTTTTTAGTGTTCTTCGTATTGTTATATTTGGAGTCGGAGTTCGGTGTAAAAAGTACTCACTCTGAGTGCAAAGTTACTTAAAATCAAAATATTCTTTATTCAAGTAGGCTCAAAAAGCACTTTTGAATTGTCAGTAGTCTGTCTGTTGCTAACAAATCTACCACCGGTTCGGAAAGTTGAATCCGCTGAGAAGAAACCGGCCAGAAATTCAACGGTTACTCTTTTAAAGATAGTTTTGTATACGACAATGTGTAATATATTGCTTCTGTGAGCAACTGGAATCAAGTCCAAACATTTATTTCGCTTAAATAATCTTCAACATTATATACTTCTGGACACATCTATTGGCCCACCTTGCAATTTCAGCTTCGTTTGGTCCTAGCTAAAATTTTATATTAGGTCGAGCAAAAAGTTTTTATGCAGTTTTGAACCTGGCA
>JACTOM010000005.1:1272672-1299167 GCA_015832385.1 Elymnias hypermnestra | reverse complement strand
TATGGAGGCAACACGCGTTATTAAATTAAACCTTTATTAAATTGAACATGTTTTTTATTCAATAATCAAGTGCCTTCATCAAGGAGCATACCCGACTTGTTAGGCGTAGCTCCATGTCGTGTGGTATTCTGAACTCAAATTTAAAACATTACGATCGAAAAAGATGGTAAAAAGTACCAGGTTTAAAACTGCATCAATAGTTTTTGTTTAATCTAGCAATAATATTTCGGTAGGGACCATCGAAACTTAAACTCTAAGGTGGGCCTATAGATGCGTCCAGAAGAGTAATATGCCTTTTGTAAACGGATGTTTTTGACATATCTCTTAAAATTATGTTGAGGAAAATCTAAAATTGATATAATGAAATATTTCATTTTTCTTACTGTATAAAATGTATATTATCACGGATATATAAGATATTATTAAATGTATATTGCGACGGTACTGTGAGAATTGATGTTCCTTTAAATTTATCTCTTAGAGAAGCACGAGATCCTGATTGATATATGGCCCGTATTGCTCTTTTTGTAAAAGAAATACAGTTTGAACGTCCACCCTACTCCATAACAGTATGCCGTAAGACATAATGCTATGAAAATAAACAAAATACACCATTTTGGCAGTAAGTTTTCCAACAGCAAATGCAGTAGAACTAAGTATACTTGCCAGAGTCTTAATATGGGCGCCCCACTGAAGCCCAAAATCTAATGTTATACCTAAAAATACTGTAGATTTAACTTTCTATACAGGAATATCAATAATTCGAATATTTGTACACATTTAGCTATATATAGCATAAGATTAAAAACTCATTTAAGGGTAACTGTATACGTTTCTATAAAAAACTCCCACAAAACGTTCTAAAGATGTCAATTAATAAATTCAAAGTCTTTGTTAAAAGAAAGTTGATAGAAAAATCGTATTATAAGTTGCAAGATTACCTAGACGATAGAAACGCCTGGGAGTGAACGAATTGCTCTAATTTTAATTAAAATATAGTAAACTAATATGATATTGTAATGATGATGGGAAAAAAAAAATACCCGACTGAGTTTGTTGTGGGTTCTTCTCGGATCAGGGCGCGAAGGAACCCTCGTAACTTTAGATTTTAAGCCGATCTTGAGTACCATCATCAGACGTATATTAGAATCAGAGTGTGGAAAAAAATATATAATTTGACGATTCAAAAGTGCTGTAATATGCCTACTTGAATAAAGATATTTTTATTTGATTTGATTTGAATTGTAATTTCATTATACGCTATAGTTAGAAAGCACTTATTATAATAACTCTTTGATGTATATATTCACTTGCCTAAGTAGGTTGTAGGGTAACCATCCTTTTTAACCAGTGTAAAAACATACATACATACATACATAGCATCACGCCTCATTCCCATAGGGGTAGGCAGAGACAACATCCTTCCACTTGCCACGATCCTTGCATATCTCCTTCGCTTCTTTCATTCTCATTAAACCTTTCATACAAGTTCGTCGGTTTAGAGTACTCTTGACCTGGCCGTTATTTAAAATGTCCTGGATTTGGTCCAGGAACGTTCGCCTTGGTCTTCCCCTTCCAACTTTCGCATTCACTCTTGACTCATAAATCCTTTTTGTCAGTCTCCTTTCATTCATTCTCTCTACATGCCCAAACCATCTAAGCATACCTTTCTCAATTTTAGTCACTACGTCTTCTTTTATACCACGACGTTCTCTTATCACACTATTTCTTACTCTGTCACTCAGTTTTAATCCACTCATGCTTCTCAACGCTCTCATCTCTACCGCATTTATTTTACTTTTGTGATTCTTCTGCCATACCCAACTTTCACTACTATACGAGTACATAGGTGTTGGCACCAACACTCCAGTATGCACAGTCAGTCTAGCCCTTTGAGTCACCATCTGGCTATTCATAAAGGCGTGCAGTGCACCATTTAACATATTCCCTGCATTCACTCACCTTTCAATATCACTTTCACATGCTCCATCTTTTGTAAATTTCGACCTCAAGTATACAAATTCTTTCACCTCTTCCACTTGTTCCCCATCTATCAAAATATTGCCATTCATCATAGATTCATCTCGTTCAAAAAGCATAACTTTCGTTTTGTTTACATTCACTTTCATTCCTTTCCCTTTCAAAGGTTCATTCATAATATTTAGCATCTCCTGTAGCTCATTAGCGGATGACGCAAGTATTACTTGACCATCTATATATCTAAATCTTTACATTTATTATATAAATCACATAGTCTAGGCAATCGAGAATCGGTACCAAAAAACAGTAAGACGGCGTGGACATGACAACAAACTCTCTAAGAAGACGAAGACTCGGATGATATTGAAGCGATTTCCTTTGCAGTGGGGATCCATAAAAGGTTTTGCGTATTTTATTAGTCCGCTTAAAGTTCTCGCTTTGCAACGTATTTGTTTCGCCGTCGATGTCGCCCGCGTGCGATCCGTCTCCGAGGTGCGACTGGGGGAAATTATAAAATTGAATTGGGAAGAAAACGGGTCGGCTCATTAATTATGAATTCGACGGAGTGGCCTCTCGGCGATGATGACGTCTTTGCAATTCGATCCTCACGTCCCAGAGTTAAAGCAGAGATTCCCTCGGCGGCTGTCCTCGGCCGGTCTCGCCCGAAAGATTAGGGTTCCTTATAGGGATTTATTGATTCGGTCTGCTGTTTTATTGCGGGAATATTGAAACGCCGCCGTTTAATGCGAGACGTGTTTTCTGGCCGGTCTCTTGCGATAGGTAATTCTGTCACCGGAACTTCCTTTTTATCGCTGTAAATTACTACAGGCGATTTCTCCTCGGCATGTCAGTGCACACTCCGATGTTATACCCACTCATTACTACACTTTGCATGTAACATTGACTACGTCGTAAGACGTTCTCTTCGTCGTCGCTTCAACCGATGGACGTCCACTGCTTGACATAGGTCTCGCGTAACAGGTCAAGTCGTCGGGGTTGGCAGCGGAATCTCTTCCGGAGATTCTTAGCACCCCCNTCTCCCTCGCTGCATTTACGTGTCAGCGAAGAGAACGTGGCACGGAGGTGTAAGGGGGAAACGGACTGGGACGCGTTTCCCCCTTACACCTCCGTGCCACGTTCTCTTCGCTGACACGTAAATGCAGCGAGGGAGAGCGTCGCGCGCTCCGCGGCAACCTTGTGGACGAGGCGCGGCTGATAAACGATCGTCGTGATCTTCACGGCATCGTCTCCGACTGTATATTTAAAAAAGTGAATTAATTCTGAAAGGTAACGAGAGCCACGTGCCGTCAGCGGGTCGAGTGCCGCCTTCGAGCCAAGCGTGTCCGCGTCGCTGCGGCCGTTTCAAAAGGGGAACGTCGAATGCTGTACTTCGTTAGCACTAACGAAGTACGACTCTCAATGGAAGTATTGAAATGCTGCCGTACTCTACTCACACTATTACACGGCTCTTTTGCAAGATTATTTTCTCAGTCTATTAAATTGATAGCCGCCGATGGCTTATGTCGCATTCACGACTCGTGTGCTTTCTGGAGCGGCGCTGAGCGATTCAATCCACGCGATCACGAGTCGGGATGCCGGGGCCGATTTCACCAACTGGAACTTTATATTTCGTTTTTATTCCGACTTAAATTCGTGTATTCCGACGAGATCATGACTTTTTGTGGTGAAATCGTTCGCCCGTCGTCGGAGGGGCGACCATGTCGAGCGGAGTGCTCGCTTCGCATCGCGCCTCCGCGGCGCTACCGCTGGCCGCCCTCGTGTCACAACTCGCGCGCGAGGAGCAATTCGCCGTTAGGACCTCTTTAATTTTATAATAATGTACCGATTCGTTTTAATTCACGAGGCGACTAGCCACCGAAGTTCGGCTTCCATTGGAGTGTCTGTATGACGCTGTCGTTATGACCTGCTGTCGAACATAAATCTCGTTCGAGGCGCGCGGTGGTGCGCCGCGGCCGAGACCTGATTTCCTTTGACGGCGAACGTTTTGCGAGCTCTCTCTCAGATAGAAAGCCGTTGCATAAGAGCAATTTTAGTTTTCGTGCGCTTCACAAAACGAAACTTTTCGTTCTTCGCGAAAAGGCCTCCCGATGGATTTGTCCCTTTCGAGTCCGATTTCTGTAGGTCCCGATAAAAGGGATAAAAAGCGCGTAATGTAATCGACGTAAGAAAACGCGAAGACGGTTTTACCGACACCGATAAACAAAATGTGAATTTTTGCTACTGTGTTGATCTACAAAGTATCGAACAAAGTCAAACTCAAAACATCTTTATTCAAGTAAGCCTAAAAAAAAAAGCCTGTTACAGCACTTTTGAATCGTCAAATTTATTTTTGAAGTTATACTTCTATTGGCGCGTTACGGAAAAACGATGAGAATAAATTCTTACATCCAACATCATTTTCATTATTTTTATTATATTATTCGTTTCGTGTACATAAATACACGCACACATTTTTTTATCCCACACACACTAATTCTAATGCACGATTGATGATGGTATTAAGGAAATACTTTAAATCTAAAGTTACGAGGGATCAGATTTACATCCATTACAATATCTAAGCTACACTAATTGAGTTATTTCTAATGTGTTTATAAAATCAAATATTTATTCATATACAATACTGAGAACTTCTGCGCGATTATGTGTAAAATAAACATACATTGCTTGGAAAATATACATACAATACCATCTAATGGTTCAGTCTCAAGTTGTAACTTTCAAAGTTTCACTTAACGCTTAGTCACCAATTGTCGACGCTATTTTATTGAAATTTTGAGGTATTTCATCTAAAATGGAAAGTCCGGGGGTTTTTATATTATATTTGATGAAAAACTGTCAAATTAAACTAAACAGAGCCGGTGCTGAGGCACTGGAGCTGAGGCCGCCGCGGACGAGCTCAATCTTCGCCGCAACACAAGCGCTTGAATTAGCGTCTGTGCGATAACTCGTAACTTACGTGTAACTGACAACAATAAGATTGCCGGCTAAAGGTTGGTCGTGCTGCTACTGGCAACACCAGGATTGTCAATTAACTTGCAACATTGAAACTACCATAAAGAAGATTTAGATTGGCTGCATTGACTATGAGTTGTGTGCCAACCTACAGAACATAATGGCGGAGATTGGCTACATTGATTAGAGTTGTGTGCCAACCTACAGAACATAATGGCGGGTTAAGAGTGGTATATAAACGCCTGGAAATTAAACTGGGACTCTATACACCTCCTCGTACTCGCTTACTCACATCTCCTTCCGCCTATATATAGCGGTCAATAGCCTAGGCGATTGGTTCCGCAAATGGAGAATTGATGTCAATGCTCATGAAAAGCACATCTATACTCTTCACCGGTGCTAAGAGGCCAGATCGCTGCGATCTGGCAACAATTAAACTTTTTAATTCACTGATCCCTTGGCAACGGAACGGCCAAATACCTAGGAGTCACCCTAGATGCGTGCATGCACTTTACCGAACACATTCGCAACGTCCGTGGCTGGGCAGCGTTCCATCTCCATAGAGATCTCAACCTCCCAACGGTCAACAGCTATTTTAAAACTCTCTCCGTAGACTATTTCAAGAGAGCTATCAGTCACCCCAAGCCTCTCATTAGAAATGCCACCTATTATTGGCACAGCATTAGACCTGATGAGTTCTTATTTAACCAATAGAACGCAAAAGGTCTGTGTCAATGGCAAGCTTTCTGCGGGGTCGGTGACAAAAATGAAATGGGAGTCCCACAGGGTTCCATATTAGGACCATTTCTGTTCCTCATTTATATCTATGACCTCTCTTGTTAAGGGTGATCATGAGATTGTTCTGTTTGCTGATGATACTTCGCTATTGTTTAAAGTTAGTAGACGACATACAAATTATGACGACGTAAACAGCTCTCTCAATAAAGTGGTACAATGGTTTGAAGCTAATAATTTATTGCTCAACGGAAAGAAAACAAAATGTGTAAAGTTTACTCTGCCTAATGTGAAACAAACGCAAACCATTGTTAAGCTTAATAATGAGGAACTAGACCTTTTAGATAGTTCCGCTTTCTTAGGTTTAACATTAGATAATAAATTACAGTGGGGCCCCCATATAAGTGGTCTATCGAATAGGCTCAGCTCCGCGGCTTACGCTGTTAAAAAAAGTCGTCGTCTGACAGATGTTGATACTGCCAGACTGGTATATTTCAGCTATTTTCACAGCATTATGTCATACGGTATTCTACTTTGGGGTAATGCTGCTGATATAGATGCAATATTTGTGCTGCAGAAAAGGGCCGTTCGTGCGATTTACAATATGGGTCCAAGAGAGTCGCTAAGAAACAAATTCAAGGCAGTTAACATAATGACAGTTCACTGCGTATACATATTAGAAAACTTGTTGTACGTACACAAAAACATTGACTCTTTTAATAAAAAGAGTGAATGTATATCATATAACTTACGAAACAAAAACAAACTTGTTGTAAATTCTAGTAGGCTGCATAAAATTAACAACTCATTTAAGGGTAACTGTATACGTTTCTATAATAAACTCCCACAAGACGTTTTAGAAATGTCAATTAATAAATTCAAAGTCTTTGTTAAAAGAAAGTTGATAGAAAAATCGTATTATAAGTTGCAAGAGTACTTAGCCGATAGAAACGCGTGGGAGTGAAAGAACTGCTCTAATTTGAACTGAAATATATTAAACTAATATGATATTATAATGATGATGATAACAAAAAAACTGAATACCCGACTGAGTTTGTTGTGGGCTCTTTTCGGATCAGGGCGCGAAGGAACTCTCTCTCTCTCTGGCACAGAGTTCGTTCGTGAATACAGTGCTGGTAACAGTGAAAGTAGTAGTGCAAGTGCGACTTCGTCAGGAGCTATTTCTAAATAAAGTTGATTTGGGTAACCTCAATTAAGCTAATTAACTTGTTTGATTATAAATAGTAATTATTCCTGTAGTATTCTAATGTTCTGCGTTTTATGTAATTATAA
Organism: Elymnias hypermnestra; assembly: GCA_015832385.1. Lineage (NCBI taxonomy): Eukaryota > Metazoa > Arthropoda > Insecta > Lepidoptera > Nymphalidae > Elymnias > Elymnias hypermnestra. The sequence goes on along the minus strand of JACTOM010000005.1, from coordinate 1,292,183 downwards.
ATTATTGTAATTGTAATTTTAATACATATATTAAATTGGTGTATTTGCTTCACCTGGTGTATTAGTTCATTACTCCGTTGTTTGCGATAGAATCGTATGATGTGAAAGAGTGACGGCCTCGCTGGCGCAGTGGTGCGAGTTTTCGCTTNATATCGCCTCTTAACAGATCAGCGCGCTTCCATCTGAGACTGTATCATCACTTACCATCAGGTGAGATCACAGTCAAGCGCTTATCTGTCAGCAATAATAATAATAAAAAAAAAGAATATAGAAATGTGCGTGAAACGCTCAACGCAACTAACGTTTATATGTCGATAGGGATTACCGCCGCAACCGTCGCGATTACCGCATTGCAGGCGGCCATTTTTTTTAAATGGTGTGGGTCAAAGAGGTCTCCGAAGGATACAGATATGCCGCTGCAAATTTTCCCGGACATCTATAAAAGAGAAATGCATCGTTTCGTCATATATATAAGAGATATCCAGGTATCAAATCAAAATATCTTTATTGAAGTAGGCATATTACAGCACTTTTGAATCGTCAAAGATTTTTTTTCCTTTTCCACACTCTAACTCTAATATACGTCTGATGATGATACTCCAGAACGACTTAAAATCTAAAGTTACGAGGGTTCCTTCGCGTCCTGATCCGAGAAGAGCACACAGCAAACTCAGTCGGGTATTTTGTTTTTTTGTTATCATCATCATTACAACATCAGTATTAGTTAAATATATTTCAATTTGAATTAGAGCAGTTGGTTCACTTCCACGCGTTTCTATCGTCCAAGTAATCTTGCAACTTATAATACAACTTTTCTATCAACTTTCTTTTAACAAAGACTTTGAATTTATTAATTGACATCTCTAGAACGTCTTGTGGGAGTTTATTATAGAAACGTATACAGTTACCCTTCAATGAGTTGTTAATTTTATGCAGCCTACTAGAATTTACAACAAGTTTGCTTTTGTTTCGTAAGTTATATGTTATACATTTACTCCTTTTATTAAAAGAGTCAATGTTTTTGTGTACGTACAACAAGTTTTCTAATATGTACACGCAGTGAACTGCAAAGTATGACATAATGCTGTGAAAATAACTGAAATAGACCAGCCTGGCAGTTTCAACGTCCGTAAGACGGCGAATTTTTTTAACCGCGTTATCCGAAGCCTCTTCGATAGACCTCTTATATGGGGCCCCCACTGTAGTTTACCATCTAACGTAATGCCTAAAAAGACGGTACTATCTACCAGATCAAGTTCCTCATTATTAAGTTTAACAATGGTTCTCACTTGCTTTACGTTTGTTAATGTGAATTGAATACATTTTGTTTTTTTCCCGTTCATTAATAAGTTGTTTGCTTCAAACCATTGTAATACTTTATTGAGTGAATTGTATACCTTGTCAAAATCTGTTTGTTGGTGATTAACTTTGTATATTAGAGAAGTGTCATCAGCAAACAAAATTATCTCATGACCGTCCTTAAAAAAATAAGGAAGGTCATTAATGTAAATGAGGAACAGAAATGGTCCTAATATGGAACCATGTGGGACACCTAGTTTCGTTATAGACCCTTCTGAAAGTTTTCCATTAACAGAGACCTTTTGTGTTCTATTAGTTAAATAGGAACTCATCAAGTCTAATGCTGCGTCTTTGATGCCATAGGGACGTAATTTCTCGATCAGAGTTTCATAATGGACATAATCAAAGGCCTTAGACAAATCACAGAAAACACCAAGCGCGTCTCGTAATTCCTCCCATCCCATCTTCTTTTAAACCAACGTTCTCTTATCACACTATTTCTTACTCTGTCACTCAGTTTTAATCCACTCGTACTTCTCAACGCTCTCATCTCTACCGCATTTATTTTACTTTTGTGATTCTTCTGCCATAGCCAACTTTCACTACCATATATAAGTGTCGGCACCAACGCTCCAGCATGCACAACCAGTCTGGCCCTTTGATATACCATCTGGCTATTCATAAAGGCGTGCAGAGCACCATTTACCAAATTCCTTGCATTCACTATCCTTTCGATATCACTTTCACATGTTCCATCTTTTTAAAAATTTAGATCCGTTGGTAAAAGATTAGTAATATTTGCATTATGAACATTACCGCCATAAGCGTGCGACGAATCTTCTGCGTAACACTTGCTGGAGTAACTCCGATTGATTGTGACCGAGTGCACACTTTGCTGTTTTAAATTATTTACTGCTGTATATTATATACCATTATACCACTGTCAGCACAGTACACCATTTAATGAAGATTCTGTCAAAACTCCAAGATTATCGTAACTTTTTCGGAAGTTCCGGAGAGCCGGTTAGTTACGACGATATTCTACAATATTTAGATATTTCTGTAGTGCTTCCTATGCAGTTGCCTCATTGGTCTAGTGGTTAGCATGTTCAACTACAGACATGAGGTCGTGGGTCCGAATCCCGGGTCGGGCCAATTTAAAAATCAACATTGAGTTTTCTATTAGGATTTTCTCAATATTTGCCCGAAGTTGGGAAGTTGGCGGTGTGATCCACCCCCGTGCCTAGAGCACGTTATGTCGTCGGTCCTGCGCCTGATCTCTATCTGATCGTGTCGGATTCCTGTCACATCGAGTGCACTTGTGTGCTACGCCTGCCCATCCGCAGTGGAGCAGCGTGGTGGGTCTATGCTCTAAAAACCCTACGCTCCTTAATGTAATTGCAAAGTAGTTTCACCACACTTCATGTCAATACCATTCATCTAAACTAATATTATAAAGAGGAAACATTTGTGTTTTTGTGTGTATGTACATATATACCAGCAATGCCTGCGGTTTCACCCGCGTAAATACCGATCTCAAGGCAGTCAAAAGTCTTCTAAATCTGACTAGAGATTTATTTTCGTTAACGTATAAGTTTCAGTTACTGCCTTTCAGAATATTAAATACTTTCCTATATACAGAGTTTACTTTACAACGAATCTACCCAATACATTTTTAAATGGGTAACATCATTTACGTGTTAAACTTTATCGAAGAATTTTGGTTACTTCGGTTTGTGGAAGTCGTCAGATATATTTTTCGTCATCCTTAAATTATTCCTTTAGATTTTGTTTACAATACCCTCCCCTTTTTTTACGTCACTCTCAAATTGTCAGATTAGCGGAATATACACTTTTGAGCATTTATTTAATTCACCCTACCTTAATCTGACGCTCTTGAGAATTTATGATGATAACTCTGATCCTTTATTCTTGACGGGCGGCCATATATACGTGACTCCTATTTAGTGGAGGTACTTAACCGGCTACAAGAAGTCCCCCTGTATATTAATCTGCCATGCTTTAGGAAATCCCGAAATCCCCGTTCCAGCGCTCCTCCTATATGGCGGAGTCAGTGGAGGTTTCTAACCGTCTTCAAAATAACAAAGAAGTACAGCCTTCAAAACAAACTATTCAGCGAAGGTAACCTACATATGTAGTTATAGGCGGGAGCTGCCAAGTAGACACGCGGGACGCACCTACCTTGGCCGACGCCGACTCCGAACATAAAACGAAGATCTCTAAAAAAGAATACGCAATATTTTTTTACTTTTTAGAGCATTTTAATTTCTTTGGAATGGTTTGTGTTGAAGGTGGTTCTTTTTTTGTTAAAATTTTTATTTATTAACAAACGCAGACGATTTAAAGTCTATTATCTACATATTTTACAGACTTTAATAATGGTTCGAAGGGTTCGAAGTATTATCCGAAACTCGAGGGTCGTCGCGTTCCGTGGGTCGAACCGACCAGCTCGGCCACCGTTCGTCCCCGCGGAGGCCGCCACCGATCATTCGAGGCCTAATTGACATCGTCTCGATTCGCAAATAAAAATGTTTCGAATCCCGCCGACGCTTTCCCCGCATCTGCCGTCGACAAAATGACGCAAAAAAAAACCATAACCCCAGAGAGCGACCGCCTCTAACTCCGAGGGAGAGAATTTAAAATAGCTCGTAGAACATCATTATTTCAGCGCGAAAACAATCCCAATTACCGAAGTTCCCTTTTTCCACTTTATGTTTGAAAATGAAACCTAAAGGTGATCGTGTTAAAGTCGAGTCCCTGTAGACATTTTTCCACGATGACCGTTTTCCGTCGGGAAAAATGTCTCTATCGTTAAGAAAATATGGTAGAAGTTCAACTCGTGGTGTTTACATGAAAGCAGGTTTTATGCGGACATTTCGTTTTAACCGCAGTAGAAATTATACTTTATGTAATAGATGATACGGTCGAAATTTCTTCGCGGCGTTCGGCGATCGGAGCGGCTGTACGCAAGCGCGGGTCGTGCGGCTCTCCGAGTGCGGCGAGTGGCGGCGCAGTCGGTCGCAAACCGCGGCGGGTGACGGACGCTTGTGGTGTGCTGTGCGGTGCGCGACCACCTGTTCCACTCTAATCGCAACACTTACTCGCGCTTTTCACTGACTTAACTGGCGTCCATCACTTGTCATCGCACATTATACCGTTAGCGCATTTTAACTATTTATATAAATATTTTATGGATCTCGTGATCAGAGTAAACGGTTTCTTCGCGGTAATGTCTATGATATGCAAAAGACTCGTAATTGTGAGGGTTACTTGCGGCCCGAGTAGCCACCGTTTCTCAATCTCACGTACGCCTCGCTCACTTTAGTATTGGATCACTAATCAGGGGATATTTGCCATATTATAGTGAGCAGTGTCAGTCTGCGGGCATGTTGCTTGCCGAGGTCCCGCTCGTCTGGTTGTGATAGTAGTCTCAATTTTTTTTAAACTGGCGCGAAAGTTGTAACCGCATAAAACAAAGTCCGAGTTAAGTCGGGTATTTTTGAAATACTTCATGACTTGCGTTCGTGAAGCGTGCTGGGCGCTAATATATAAATAATTATTCTCATAAGGAATATATCACTAAAGGTGTATTTTTAGTCAAACTATTGGATGCGTGGTGATCGTTAATCGCTCACATACGGATCGATAACAAGCTGTAAAAACAACTACATATTACTTTCTATTTCATACATTCCAAAAAAACCTTATTTGATCAAATATAAAAACTGCAAAATTAAAAAACCTATAACACTTTCCTAATACTTACATCGACTAACTTTTTAAGTTGTAGCAAATTATATTAGTATTATTTTAGCTATCGATTCATCGGTTCTTAACAATTACCACTATTTAGATATGACGTGTCAGCTCTTTCCATACCAAGAAAGAAAGACAGAAAAAAATATTCTTTACACATCGTGAATCATGTACAATTTTAGCTTAAGTACAATTTTGTGTAGCGATGTGATTCAGAAAACGCGACCACTCAAACCAACATGGAATTAATATAATAATCCCAATGCTGATTTTCAGTGGCCACCCTTCCACGCAGTTCATACCTACAATGCAATTTCTTTTTTTTCTTAATTTGAGTGTATGGGTGCATGGACTACCTAAGAAATAAGTGTATGAATGTGTGTATGAAGTGTATGAACGAGAGTGAACAAACATGTGTCGTTTCTTGCCGTAGATCGCCTCGTCACGACACACGTCCACCAAGCCGTGCCTGTCGCCCGCCGGCAAGTCGAGGACACACTATGAGCCCGGGTGAGCCGCCCACGAAAGCCCTGGCGGAGCCCGGGACGATCCGTTGGATACATCGACCGCCCCGTCCTCGAGACACTCGAACGGGACGTCGTTGCGTTCGGGGGACGACCGGCTTGTCGGCGTCGATGTCGGAGGTCATGATGCCGCTCGACTGACCGCTCGTTACAGAGGAGGAAGAGGGCGCGGCGTGGCGGGCGGCGGTGCGCTATCGGCCCGAGCCCCCCGAGACGTTGGCGCGCGCTTCGCGCTTCACGCCGCACGAGATCAAGCTCATGTACCGCGGCTTCAAGCAGGTAGCGCGGTGCGACGGTTCCGAGTGTCGACTCTCGGACCGGTTCCGACGATACGATCCGACGACGTCGGCGGACCGTATCGTCGGCGCCCCTGATTGTCGCGCACCGACTCGCCGTCGTTTCGCAGGAGTGCCCGTCCGGCGTAGTCGACGAGGAGGCCTTCAAGAACATCTTCTCGCAGTTCTTCCCCCTCGGTGGTGAGTGAAGCGCCTAGGGCCGCGTCGCGGCGTACCGGCTGCGGCCGTCAAGAACGGTTCCCTTCACAGACGCCTCGCAGTACGCGCACTTCGTGTTCAACTCGATGAAGCAGAAGCGGCGCGGGAACCTCACGTTCGAGGTGCGGCCGGGGAGGTGCGGCCGCGTGGCTCCGGGACGAGGTGTGGTGAGCCGCTCCGTCCGGCCGCAGGAGTACCTGACGGCGCTGTCGCGGCTGGCGCGCGGCTCGCGGCAGGAGAAGCTGGCGTGGGTGTTCGCGCTGTACGACGCGGACGGCGACGGGCGCATCTCGCGCGCGGAGATGCTGGCCGTCGTGCGCGCCGTGTACGAGCTGCTGGGTGCTGCTGCCGCGCCGCCAGCGCCGCCCGCCGCCGCCGAGGACCACGTCGACCGCATCTTTCACGTGAGGCCGCCTATCGCGCCCCGCACTAGGCGCGCGCGCTCCCTCTTACGGCCGCGGCGCTCGCGCAGCTTATGGACGCGGACGCTGACGGCGCGGTGTCGCCAGAGGAGCTGGCGCGCTGGTGCTGCCGCGACCCCGCGCTGCTGCGCTCGCTGGACGCGCTCGACACCGTGCTGTGACGGGAGGCACCGGCGGCCGCGCCCGCGGAGCCGCGCCGCGCGCCGCCCCCTCCGCCGCCGCCGCCCCCGCCGCCACCGCGCACGTAACTGCGATCTCGGCCCCGGAAATTGAAACGGCTCCCCGCGATGGCGACGTCCGGTCCGAAAGACGCGAATCTTTCATACGATTTAAAACACTCGTCGGATCCCCGCCATCGCGCCGGCGACGCCTCCGACGCCGAAACGGGCACGGAGGCCTCGTTCGCGTAGCCGGCTGCCTACCGCCGCACGATTTTAGCATCTGTATATTCGAAAATGTCGTCCCGTTTCGTATCGCGTGGTCGTCCGCAGGAGGAGGAGCCGGCCCGGCGAGCCGGCCGGGGGCCGGGACGGCGAGCCCGCGTCGTCGGGCGGCTGCGACTGAGCCTGGACGCACCCTCAGTCGCGGAGCGACGCCCGCCGCCTCGACGTCTTCGACGTTTTGCTATCGTTCTCTATCTATTCCCCGCACGTTCTCTTCATATTTTTCTAATCTCTTTCGATACTTTTCGTCTCTTTCGGATGTCTACTGTAGTGTAGCAAGTGTGCCCGGTGACGTTTTGACGCAAACTGCGCTCCGTCTGCATTCGAAGGTGTCGCTTTTGGCGAGCGATTTAGTCCGAAAAATCCGCAGCGGGCCGAAGAGGTGGCCCGATCGCGCTGTCGTTTGCGAATCGTTCCGGGCACATTTCATAAAGGAATGTTTCTATGCGACGTTCGGCTCCGCTGGGCCACTCGAAACGCCCGGCCGAACGACGCCGGACGTCCGTTCGAACGCCTAATCTCAATCGAATCTAAATCTATGCTCACTAGGGGTACTATTATTATGGAATAGGAATAGGACTTTCGTACACTCTGTCGCGTTCCCGTGATGACCGGTTTCCTGTAGGCTCGTATGATACAAACGTTTTCCTCCTGCGCCGGGCCGGGGCCTCGTCGCCGCTCGCGCGAATGCGTCGGTGGCAGGAGCCTCGGCCGGCCTCACCGTACACGCCGAGTCCACTTCGCCGAGACCCGCACCGGCGACGCGGCGACGCGCCGACGCATTTATCCTGATAATAAATCTATTTCGAGTTATTCACGTGTCATTTTATTTCTTTATATTCTGTACCGAGTTTAGAAGAATAGAGCTAAAAAAAAAGACCTGGTAAAATACACATAAAAACGAAGATATTTCGGCCTACAACTTCTTGCAAACTAAACCTGGGCAAACTATAACAAAAAGAGTGGCGTCAACCTTAATGCCTAGTTGATTTGCGAAATTATTATTCAAAGAAGATTAAGATTCAAGATAAAAAAAGTGAATCAGCTGACTGAAGCGATATCGTAAATAATGCGCGAAACAAAGACAATGCAACGCCCCAGGGCGGTGCGTTTGTTTAACTTCAACGGCCCTTTGTCGACAAAAGTAAATAGACAGGAAGGTGAAACTCTCAGACAAGCAATTGTTGTAAAAATAATGTTTGGAAAGTAGTGACATCTACTGAATAGTTGGATGTATAGTAGTTTCTCAAAACGACCTAGATAGAGCTATTGTAAAGAGATTAGGGATGCGGATATTAGGATTAATTCGACGTTGACATTGTATTGTTGTCGATATATATACATATATAACTAAAGGTATATACATGTATCGACCATCAACCATTAATATATCGGTGATAAATAAAACTGTTTTATAAATAAAACTGGGTTTATTGTTTATACTCGTAATAGCTCCTATAAAGGGCTAACGTATCTTTGAAATGAATATTTTAGAAACTGGGACCAATGAAAGTTGCGATTGTATTAATATTAACGTTGTCTGTTTGTAGCAATTTAGGTTTCGCTTTCACGTGTGACTGGAAGTCGAGTCCAAGCATCTTTGTCGCTTAAATAATCACCACCATTGTAATATATTGTTTGTCAACCTTTTGTGACAGGAAGTCTTTAACAGATTTCTTATATCATGTGAAAGCAATCCCAAAAGGGATTCGGGGATCTTTGATTGGCAAATGATTTCTGAGCCTTCACCCTAAAATAAGACACTTCAAGATGGTACTCTGAGAATTAGTTTTCTGAATTTTACTCTTAAGGAATCGTGAGATTTCAATTGACACATGGCGTATTGCTCTTTTTATAATATAAATATACACACATCGGAATATTCAGCGGAACACAAAATAAGTCCATAATTTAAAAAATATGGTTTTATTTAAAAAGGTTACTTACTACACTTCTTTTGTTATGTAAAGTTTGATTTGTTTTAATTAAAATGAGATCACACTAAGAACACATTTTGCGAGTAAAGGCTACTTGTGAAAAATGGTACATTTTTGATTTTTTTATGTAACCGGGAACTGCCTCACTGGTCTAGTGGTTAGTATGTTCGACTACAGACATGAGGTCCTGGGTTCGAGTCCCGGGCCGGGCCAATTCAAATATCAATATTGAGTTTTCTATTAAGATTTTCTCAATGTTTGCCCGAAGATGGGAAGTTGGCGGTGTGATCCACCCCCGTGCCTCGGAGAGCACATTAAGCCTCTCGGTCGGTCCTGCGCCTAATCTCTCTCCGGTCGTGTCGGATTCCCACACGGAAATCCGACTTTGAGAGTTAAGGAATAGAAAGTGCACTTGTGTACTATGCCTGCCAATCCGCAGTGGAGTAGCGTGGTGGGTCTAAAAACCCTCGCTCCTCGGAGTAAGGAGGCCTGTGCCCAGCAGCGGGACTTTAATGGGCTGGTAAATATGTAACCGGGAAAAGTGAAGATTTATATTAAAATAACAATTAATTAAATTAGAAAAATGGAAAAATTTATATCGCGTATTTCCTTCATGTGCTCTTATTACAGTTTCTACCCGTCTAGGCATACTGAGAATTATGTTACCGATGGTATCCTGGCATAGTCTCCGCCATTCCTCAACTACGGCGATTCGCAGTTCACCCCCGTTGGCAGGAGCTGGAATTCTGACTTAAGTTTTCTTTTCAGCAAGTCGCAAACGTGCTCTATTTGGTTCATATTCGGTGATTTCGCCGGCCACTCTGTTATATACAGTGATATTCATATCATTAAGATATGCTTGAGTTACCCGAGCGGTATGCGGCCGAGCATTATCGGGTGTGAGCGTACGGTACGAAGAAGGCTCGAAGAAGCTGGTTTGGGGTCATTTATGCCAGCCAAGGCTCCAAGGCTCGAGGTAAATCATCGTAGAAACAAGTTAACATTTGCTCAGGAACATCGACTTTGGAACGCGGACTAATGGAGTAAGGTATTGTTTAGTGATGAGTGCAGAATTCTCTTAAATCAAATTTACGGCAGAATATACTGACGCAAAGGAGAACGATACATTCAGATGAATTTTGTAACTACAGTTGCATACGGCCTCACTGGCGCAGTGGGGTGAGTACTCGCCTTGCTGGCAGAGGTCCCGGGTTCGATTCCCGGTAGGACGAATTTAGGAAATTGTATTTTCTAATTAGACTGAGTCTGGACTGGTGGGAGGCTTTAGGCCCTGGCTAGTTAGACCCTACCAAAGACGTACCGCCAAACAAAGAGATTTGGGTTCTGTGTAGAAACGGTAAGGGGTATATCGCCTCTTACCCAGATTAGCGCGCTTCCATCTTAGATTGTATCATCACTTACCATCAGGTGAGATAACAGTTAAGCGCTAAACTGTCAGTAATAGAAAAAAATACTGTGGTGGATCAATAATGGTTTGGGCGGGCATTTGTTTCGGGAGTCTGACTGCAGACGCTTCGAGGGACTTCCTCTCGTAAACGTTCTAAGTCCTCATTATTTTAGTCGGTTGGAACATAGGACACCCGTTCTGTATTCCTTAAAGAAGTGACTGACGATGTCTAAGATGGCACTAATTCGGTAAGAGGTAATTTACCTCTTATGGTTTCTACAGTGTTGTAACGAGACCAAAATATTTCGCTTCGTGATCCGTTTTTCTAGAAGGGTGATAACAAGATATGAAGATGATCGTGCATAGTAGAATTTACCTTGAATTATAATTGGAATGGAATCTGGGACCTCCGCTGGTGGAGTGAGTACTCTTTAATCAATGAATTTCATATTGATTAATAGGTTGAACGTATATCTAATTAATTTAGATATAAATCCAAGTATTTACTACCACTTAATTATTCATCAACAGCAATAATAGGCTTTTGGTGTAAGAGTGCTCTTTACATATTGTTTATGTAAAGGATAGTTTAATAAATACGTACGCTCGACACGGCAAATGACTTCTGGAGTTTTTGTGTAGAAATGGATCATTTGTGTTTATAGCTTTTTCCTTTACATATCGATCGATTGATATAATTGGAAAGATATGTTTTCTATTTTGTAGAATAGAGAGAATGGCTATTTTTTTGGTCTTTAATCAAAGCTATAGCTAAGATAAGCTTCCACGTCCATGGCTGCGTTGAACTCCGGCGTGTTGAACTCTTTATCTATATAAATGCATATGCATTTAGTAAAAAGCCATTAATTTGAAATAACTCTCATATGAGAGTGTATACGGTAAAAGGGAGGTGCGTGATGCGTGCGAGCCTATTGACGTCCCATTGCCTGACCCTTCCTCACTTATAGGAAAGAGGGAGAATAGGCCGTAGACCACCCTGGTCCACTTTGACAGTTTATAAATACACGATGTTTTCCACAACCAGAGAGAACAATCCCAGTTTCCTTTTATAATAGATACTCAGTGGTGCCCGTTGTGGATTCCAATCCAGAACTTCTTCGAACGAGAATCTCAATAATTATAAACGATATAAAGTCAATTAATATAAAGTCTCGGTATATTGGGACCTAAAAGAAGATACAGTTTAATGTGGTAGCGCGCTTTACTGGTTTGAAGTAATTTAGCTTCTAACGGTTTATAAGCTGCACTTTTTACCTTGGGTTATTACCACTTATTACTTTACTTTTTGAAATGAAACAAGTCTGCCAACTCGCAGTGACGAGGCGAGATGGGTCTATGGTCCGAAACCTTCTCTCCTTTGAGCGAGGAGGCCTGTGCCATGCAGTGGGAAGCCGATGGGCCGCTTTGTACCCTATTTCAATTAACACGTAAATTAATTAGTTATTTTACAGCGATACCTTCGTCAGTGCGAATTGCGGTTGAATTTTAATAAAATGCGAGCGCTGGTGTTAGTAAGCACAATATATACTAATGTTATATCAATGTGTCGCCTCTCCTGTCAACTCTGAATCCTCTGAGGGTCGATGAAGACTTGACTCTCAGCCACCTTGCCGTGGGTAGTTGCCACTGCTATCACCTTTGGCCAGAAAGTTGAAACATGTTTTATTAAATCAATGGTGAGAGAATACACTTCATTATACACTACAGGCCACAAATTTTGTGATATGAAACAATACGATAGGTAAGCAGCGGTAGGCAGCCTTCAAATATCCCACTGCTGGACACATGCCTTTTCACTCATAGAATAGGAGGTTTCTCCACCGCTCTGCTCCACTGCTGGTTGGTAGGTTACGCATTCCCCAACGGCACAATTCAAGTAAGTTTCTCGACGTGTTTTGTTTCAGAAATTGACTCAGACGTAATATATTTCGTCTAACAACGCCATGAATATCGCCACAGCATCATCAGCGTGATCTATCAACAGTGTTCACTTTACATTTGTGCTCGCATCTACCCTGGAAACGGAAACTAATATCATACATGTAAGGCCATATTTTAGGGCGTAGAAAGAATGTTTCATAGCGTTAAGCATATGTTTAACAAGAATAGAGGGCACTAAATGTTACTACTTAGATTCTTGCCAGTTGCTTCTCACCTGAATCGACTTTAATAAGAAATAAAGAACGTTTATCCCAGGAAAGTATGTCATACCAGGGCAAAACCCTAGATATCAATTGAGATTGAAATCCAGGAAATCGGACAAGACATTCGCTTAGCTAACATCATTGTACACCAAAGCGTGGAAACATTGCATCACCAAGAGAAACGAATGTCTTCTAAATTGAAGCGAAGTGAAGCTCGTGAATTAATGTAGTTTATAATAATGAAGTGTGATTACACACAGGTGACAATAGTAATTATGTACGGAATTTGCTCTATTCCCATGGGTATGGGAACTGTAGTGCTTTAACTACAAACTTTTCACATAACCGCTACCTTAATGATGCAAGTACTAGTTCTGTTCGAAGGTCCCGGTTCAATTCCCCCTAGAGATAACTTAGGAAACAGATTTTTTTAATTTGTGTTAACTTAATTAGCTAGAGAAGACGTGTTGCCAAACAAAAATAATTTAATTCCTATCACCAAAAGTGCAGATGTAATATCTTTTACCATCAGAGCGCGCTAGCACGTATCATCACTTACCACAGGGTGAGATCACAGGGTGATATCAGGCGCTAATTGTGATCGTTAATAACCACTCACTACAAAATACAGCAATGCCACATATATTCAATGTGAAATAATGTATAAAACGTGTGCGTTTCTTATAACAATTTCAATGAATATTAAAAATGCCTGCGCAATATTCAATCGTAATTCAAATCGTATTCTAATTTGATCGATTACTGAGACAATAAGCATAGAAATAACATTGTAATAAGTCTATTGTGGATTCTTCAGATTTTATTGCGGTTTTCAGAACAGGTACGTAAGGTAAGTAGCAGCCCATTAACGTTCCACTGCTGGGCACAGGCCTCCTCACTCCAAGGAGCGTAGGGTTTTTAGAGCATAGACCCACCACGCTGCTCCACTGCGGATTGGCAGGCATAGCACACAAGTGCACTCTCATGGTCTGATGTGACAGGAATCCGACACGATCGGATAGAGATCAGGCGCAGGACAGACGGCATAACGTACTCTCCGAGGCACGGGGGTGGAGCACACCGCCAACTTCTCATCTTCGGGCAAATATTGATTAAATCTTAATAGAACACTCAATATTGATTTATAATTGGCCCGACCCGGGATTCGAACCCACGACCTCATGTCTGTAGTCGAACATGCTAACCACTAGACCAATGAGGCAGTCACCAATAAGTCATTTCAGAACAGGGTGCCATAGAACTTGCGTGCTTTAAGTCGTCAATCTTGAATGAAGCATAATTATGATGCTGTGCCTGCAGGAGTGTTGGTGCCAACACTTATGCATGGTAGTGAAAGTTGAGTATGTCAGAAGAAGCACAAAAGTAAAAAAATAAAAGTTTTAACAAAAAAAGGACCGCCTTCAAAACAAACTGTAACAAATATATTAAAGTGCTCCAAAAAGTAAAATATAATTGCGTATTCTTTTTTAGAGTTCTTCGTGTTCTTATATTCGGAGTCGGCGTCACTCTAATACATTTGTTACAGTTTGTTTTGATGGCGGTTCTATTTTTGTTAAAACTTTTATTTATTGTATGATTTTTAGTGAATCTGGAGTACACTAAAACATACATACATAGCATCACGCCTCATTCCCATAGGGGTAGGCAGAGACTTCGTCCTTCCACTTGCCACGATCCTTGCATATCTCTTTCGCTTCTTTCATTCTCATTAAACCTTTCATACAAGTTCGTTGGTTTAGAGTACTCTTGACCTGGCCCTTGTTCAAAATGTCCTGGATTTGGTCCAGGAACGTTCGCCTTGGTCTTCCCCTTCCAACTTTCCCCCATTCACTCTTCACTCATAAATTCTTTTTGTCAGCTCCTTTCGTTAATTCTCTCTAATTGCCCAAACCATCGAGGCATACCTTTCTCGATTTTAGTCACTACGTCTTCTTTTATACCACAACGCTCTCTTATCACACTATTTCTTACTCTGACACTCAGTTTTAATCCACACATACTTCTCAACGCTCTCATCTCTACCGCATTTATTTTACTTTTGTGATTCTTCTGCCATACGCAACTTTCACTACCATAAATAAGTGTTGGCACCAACACTCCTACATGCACTGCCATTCTGGCCTTTTGAGACACCATCTGGCTATTCATAAAAGCGTGCAGAGCACCATTTACCATATTCCCTGCATTCACTCTCCTTTCAATATCACTTTCACAAACTAAAACAATTTGTCTGAATATTTGTACACCTAAAAAGCGTGTTGCTCACATGAGACAGCACCGTTTAAATGAAAAATTTTACAAAGTGAAATTTACATTGGTACTGCCACACCCGNTAAGAGGCGATATACCCCTTACGGTTTCTACACAGCATCGTACCGGAACACAAATCTCTTTGTTTGGCGGTACGTTTTTGCTGGTAGGGTGGTAACTAGCCACGGCCGAAGCCTCCCACCAGTCCAGACTCAGACAAATTAGAAAATACAATTTTCTAAATTCGTCCTACCGGGGATCGAACCCGGGACCTCCGCTAGCAAAGCGAATACTCGCACCACTCCGCCAGCGAGGCCGTCAAAATTTACTTATACGTTACAGATTGGTTATTTTCATCTCGCTATCACCAGTCTTAAATTACAGACAGTTATATATTCTGCCATAAATCGCACCCTTGCTGTAAGCCGTTGAGGAGTTCCATTGATCATCATATTTAACTACGGCAATCACTTGGCCATACCGACATTACGGTAAATGACTCTAATATCCGGATGGTCTTTAAAAGATTCTGCAGAGTATCGTTAATTTGCTCCTAAGAATTGATGAGTTCCGTTACTTTCTTAGAGATCTCATGATCAAAACCAAACCAACTGTCATTAAACAACCCTTTCCAATAAAGAAAAAATCATCGAAATCGGTCGGCGTGGATCTTGAGTTATTCATACATTTGTCGCGCACATGCTAATACGCAAAAGTCCCCCCTCCCCCTTGGGTACTACCGCTTTAAACATAATACACATTATAAATATTGCAATGCAGCAACAAACGTAAGCTCATTGCTATTTGATGACAGACAGTTATATATTCTACTATAAATTACACTCTTACTGTAAGCCGTTGAGGAGTTCCATTGATCATCATATTTGACTACGACAATTACTTGACCATACCGAAGTTACGGTAGGTGACTTAAATATCCGGAGATCTTATAAAAGACTCTGCTGAGTATCGTTAATTTTCTCCTAAGAATTGAAGAGTTCCGTTACTTTATCATGGATTCCATGTTCACAACCTAACCAAACTATCACCAAACAACCCTTGAAGTATATGCTTTCCAATAAAAAACTAAGACTTATCCGGTTTTCTCATGGATGCCATCATCGGAACTGGATTTAAAAAAATGGGACTCTACGACAAGCACCATCTTTCATATATAAAAAATCATCAAGATCGGTCCACCCATTCGGGAGATATGAGGTAACAAACAAAAAAAAATACAGACGAATTGATAACTTCCTCCTTTTTTTGAAGTCGGTTAAAAAAACTGCGGGTACACAAATATCAAATACGACTGCCTCATTGGTCTAGTGGTTAGCATGTTCCGCCACAGACATTAGGTCCTGGGCTCGAGTCCCGGGTCGGGCCCATTCAAAAATCGATATTGAGTTTTCTATTACGATTTTCTCAATATTTGCCCGAAGTTGAGAAGTTGGCGGTGTGATCCACCCCCGTGCCTCGGAGAGCACGTTAAGCCGTCGGTCCTGCGCCTGATCTCTCTCCGGTCATGTCGGATTCCCGGACTATGAGAGTGAAGGAATAGAGAGTGCACTTGTGTACTATGCCTGCCAATCCGCAGTGGAGCAGCGTGAGGGGTCTATGCTCTAAAAACCCTCGCTCCTCGGAGTGAGGAGGCCTGTGCCCAGCAGTGGGACGTTAAAGGGCTGCTACTTACTTACTTTTACTTACACCAATATTAAGGTTATGGCACATATACAAGTACTAATTCAACTCTTTCTACAAGTATTAGCGGGTCAATTAGTTTATATATATTAATTAATAAAATATTGGTCCAAATCCCGGATACTGATGTGTTCGGACAAACGATTACATCATTTATATATAATATGTAATTATAATAAACCTAACTTGTATACGATTTGGCGAGAGCTATTAGTGTACTATGTATTGCTTTATAAATAAATAGTGAATACATTTATATATCTGAGTCATCTACGAAAACATCACAGAACTAGGTATTTATCCTCTTAACTTAGTTTATATTGTAAAGTAAAGATGTCGTGCTTAAAAAACTACAGAACACATTGGTATCAACAATTTTATCGTAATGTCAAAGTCAAAGTCAAAATATCATTATTCAAGTAGGCCTATTACAGCACCTTTGAATCGGCAAGTATCGTTTTTTCTATATATTATTTAAATGAATGACTGATGATAACATTGAAGAACGACTTACAATCTAAAGTTACGAGGGTTCCTTTGCGCCCTGATCTGAAGAGAGCCCACTGCAAACTCAGTCAGGTGTCACTTTTTTATATAAAGATATATATAGAGCAATTCATTCACTCCCACGCTTTTTTGTCTTCTAAGTATTCTTTCAAATTATAGAATGATTTCTCAATTAAAGTTTTCTAAGAGACATCTTTGTAACTCCTTCTGGGAGCTTGTTGTAGCAACGTAAACAGTTACCCTTGAATGACTTAATATTCATTGGTGTTTATTCTGTTATATGATTAACAATTCAATTTATCTCTAAATGACATTTAACCTTAAAACAATACTTTTATTTCATTACTGAAATACATACGCCAGATTTTGGAGCAAAACTTCATCCGCTGGTTAGCGATTACACTAGTTCTTCAACAATGTACATTTCTATCTGTGTATCTCCGGTTTTTGTGGCTTTCGAGAAATTGTTTGAAACAGCGCTGCCTTATCCTTTAAAAATATTACAAAACAATAAACGGCGGGATAAAGAGGAGAGGAAACTGCCTCATTAGTCTAGTGGTTTGCATGTTCGATTACAGACATGAGGTCCTGGGTTCGAGTCCCGGGTCGGACCAATTCAAAAATCAATATTGAGTTTTCTATTAAGATTTTCTCAATATTTGCCCGAAGTTGGGAAGTTGGCGGTGTGATCCACCCCCGTGCCTCGGAGAGCACGTTAAGCCGTCGGTCCTGCGCCTGATCTCTCTCCGGTCGTGTCGGATTCCCGTCACATCGGACTATGAGAGTGAAGGAATAGAGAGTGCACTTGTTGTGTACTATGCCTGCCAATCCGCAGTGGAGCAGCGTGGTGGGTCTATGCTCTAAAAACCCTCGCTCCTTGGAGTGAGGAGGCCTGTGCCCAGCAGTGGACGTTAACGGGCTGCTACTTACTTACTTTACTTACTTATACGGCGGGATAATTCCTCTATTATAGATCTAAAAAACAGTCTACGACGTCATATATCCATCGATTAAGGACTACTCACTGTATCCATTACAGTTTCTAACAAAATGGCCACGTACAATGGCAGTGATTGGATCGTATCCACAGACGTAAAATTAAAATCTAATCCACCTATTCGACGCATCGAGTTTTAATCTGGTCTATTTTAGCTGTTTCGAGCTCACAATAATAAAGGGTAGGTAACCGAATACTCCAAATGTCATTCCCTCATCGTGTCCCAAACTCAATATTTAAATCATGTTATACCATTAATTTATGGTATTTTTTGAATTTGACTAGTTTTGATCATTACTTATATTAAGAATAGTGCATTTAACTCTTCGTACCCTTTTCATTAGGTAACGAGTGAGAAATTATTAGAAAATTTCATTTTTTTTTTACTAAAACCTCGATTGTACTTTTCAATTGGATCGTAGGTTGCCGCGCCTATAATTTTTTTGCAGTTGGCAGCATTGTCAATGAATTCATACTATCATTGATACAAGGCGCGAATGATTCCTTTTTTATAGATCTACAATCTTTTAAGGATAACTCATGTGCTTTATAACTTAACTTTTACTCTAATACTCAAATTACCTTCTTAAGATCTTCTACACCTGATACTTTATGTTAAGACATAATAAGATTAAGATTATTCATAATAAGATACATCAAAATACTTCAAGTAGCGTCGAGCTCACGATAAATAGAACATATTGTCATAATGTGGTGAAGATGATAGAGAGAGAGAGAGAGAGAACCTTGTCTTTCATTGTATACATTCATATTCACATTGAATCAAACCATACATTGTAAAAATGCACATCATTAAAAGTTCAAACAAAATATAACGTTGACACCGTTATTATATTAAAATTGTAAAATAACCCTTTATCGGCGATCTATAAAATTATATAGAAGACAATGACATATGTTAAAATAATCAGGAACGATTGAAAAACATGCCATGTCATTATTTCATGTCGGCTGACACCGACTCCAAATATAATACGAAGAACACTATAAAAGAATACGCAATTATTTCTTACTTTTTAGAGCATATTAATATATTTGTAAGTCTGTTTTGAAGGCGGTTCTTTTTTTGTTAAAATTTCTATTTATTTTTTGATTTTTAGTGAATCTGAAGTAAAATAACAAATTTTTCTCAATATATATACACCTAAAACGCGTCTCTCATATGAGATAACACCGTTTAAATTAAACAACTTTACAAAGTTAAATCTACACTTTATTAATATCGCCACACCCGGGATCGAACCCGAAACCCTTAAACCACCACATCACACATAATTCACCTTTCAAATATTGCAATGCAGCAACAAACGTAAGGTCATTGGCATTTGATTACAGACAGTTATAGATTTTGCCAAAAATCACAGTCTTACTGTAAGCCGTTGAGGAGTTCCATTGATCTTCATATTTAACTACAACTAGCACTTGACCATACCGAAGTTACGGTAGGCAACTCAAATATCTGGATAGGCTATAGAAGATTTTGCCGAGAATCGTTGATTTGCTCCTAAGAATCGAAGAGTTCCGTCACTTTGTCATGGATTCCAT
>JACTOM010000005.1:1240360-1272434 GCA_015832385.1 Elymnias hypermnestra | reverse complement strand
AAAAAAAAAACATCAAGATCGGTCTACCCAGTCGGGAGATATGAGGTAACAAACATAAAAAAAATACAGACGATTTGATAACCTCCTCCTTTTTTGAAGTCGGTTAAAAATAAAGAAGTATTTATGTAACACGTGTTTATTTATTAATTCCACTCTATGTTCCCGCAACTCAATACAGCCACAGAAAGGCGCGTGCCTATTACTGAAGCTTTTACACTTGTTCTTCACAATTAAATAATGTTTGTTATGCTTTATTTGTTAACAAACTGGCGACCCGCCCCGGCTTCGCACGAGTGCTGTATATTATCCCTACAAGTTATCTTAGGCCCATTTTCTAAGATAAATATATTTAGGGAGTTATTCTAAATATATATGTCGGAGAATAAGAGAGAAGGAAGCATAAAGCATAGGGGCGTAGGGTTCTCCGCCGACATCGCCATGAATGGTATCGATAATTCAATTTCCATACTGTGGGTGTTGGTGGATAATGTTGGTGCAATCAAACACTTTATTAATTTACTCAGATTATAATGTTCAATCACTTAATGTTCCCAATATCAATTTACACAAACTTATTAATAATATTAGCTAGGAACGCGACAGTTTCAATAGTCGACCGCTCTGGCGGACCGTCACCCGAGAACTGGAGAGACACGTGCCGGATTGTCACTATTGACTGTGTCCCGCGCCGATAGACAGATCCACCATCGACCTCACGGAGGAGACTGAGGGTGAGGTTGTGTGGCGGAAGCTGAATTGGCAGTCGCTCAGATTGGGCCTTACATTGTTGAGCCGCTGGACGTGGCGTTCGGCGAGGATGCGCTCGAGCAATTTTGCCACCTTGTCCAGCAACACGAGTGGCGAGAATCTGGCGGCTCGGGCTGGAGGTCTCGCTAGAGAAGTCAGCAGCCATCTGCTTTCATGGACCGCAAAGAGCGCCCCCCGGAGGTGAGAGCTTAGTAATCGGGGGGATTTCATCAAGATCCAACGTATGCTCAAGTACTCGGGTGTCACGCTTAACGGCAGGTGGTAATTTGAGGCTCATTTCGAGTGCTTGGCTCCCAAACTCATGGGGACGGCTGGCGCCTTGAGCAGACTTCTGCCCAACGTCGGCAAGGCGAGGGTAGGGTGCCGACGCCTGTACGATGGATGGCCCTATATGGCGCCTCGACCTGGGCGGGAGATTGCGGCCCCTTAGAGATCCATTTAAAAAAAATCAAACAAAAACTTTTTCTTGAGAGAAGGTCGCCTACAACGGTCTCCGAGATTGTAACTATCAGTGTAATAAAATTTACCAATATTGCATTGGTGGTTAATATGAGAATGACATTAATGTTTTTTTGTCAACTGTATTCACACGACGGTGTACTCGAAGCTGAAAAAGTCCATCAACTTCCCAACGCGGGGCCTTCCCATCTACTCGTCACGGGAGGGAGAATCACCCCCGGAATGTGCAGTTGTCCTCGTACTACGTTAATGTCATCGATGGAAAGATTCTGCCATTCTTTGTGGGTAACAAGTAATAACAGTGACAACCCATGAAAATATTCAAAAATCGGAATTTTCGCAAACTTTTATTGTGCACAAGTGTACGTTCGGTGGAGGCTGTCGTCCAAGCTACGAGTTGGGGGTGACCCCCGTAAACTGCATCAGCACCAGCTCATACGTCACTATTGTGGCTGCTATCTGGAAGAAAAATCTTATTTAACACTGAAAATAACTAAAAAACTTTCTGTTAAAGTATATTCTGAAATCGCTGTCATAGTTTCTACACCAGAACGGAATTTCTTCGCTCGTCTTTGCTGGTAGGAAGGTAACTAGCCATGGTCGAAGGCTCTTACTAGTACAGATTTAAACAAATCAATCAAAATACAATTTCCGGCGCAGCTATTACTGGCACCATTGCGCCGAGGAGTCCCTCGGAAGCTGTTTATGTAATGATTATCACAGCGTCACCATATTCCACAATACTATCGCTTTTTATTTATCTAAACTAATATTATAAAGAGAAAACAATTGTGTTTTTGTGTATAAGTATGTATGTATGTTTGTTGCGTTTTCACACAGAAACTACTCGACCAATTTGAAACTTAAACACCATTAGAAAGCTGCGCTTTCACTGAATGACATAAGCTGTATTACTTTCTCAAAAAAACAATAAGGATCCCTAATAAAATGCATTAATGTAATCCAAAATGTGAAAAAATTTGTCTTCACGTGCGCTGTGGAAACTATTGATGATAGAAAATACGTCTTATAATGTTATAGAAGGTATTAATATCTACAAAAAAAACAAACATTACTGCAGTTATGCCGCTATAACTATGAACGTTAGTGTTTATCTAATAATCTGAATAGAAGTAATTAAAAACTAAGTGAATTAAAACTTTTACGTTAACGAAGATAAATCTATAGTCCTACTTAATAGACCATTGCCACGAGATCGCCATTGCCATTTACGCGGGTGAAACTAAGGGGTCTTGCTGGTATATAATAAAGATGGTGGCTGGTGGTGTTATGAAAAATCCGGTTCAGTTTTCATCACATTTTTTGCTAAGTTGAGACATTCTGCAATTACCAATCAGATTTTTCGTTTACTGATTCTGAGGCGGTACGAAGTCGAGGTCAGCTAATATAAAATACGACTGCACAAGTAAGCTTCTACTTACCTTTACATGAGTTCAAACAATATTTAAAGAGCTCTCTTACAAGTGAAGAGTATCGTGTATTCGAGGTATATTTCAATGGGCGGATCGAAATTCGAAACGAGTTCTGTATAGATTTAGTTAATTTGTGAAACAATACTGCTAGAACGATGCTGCGCTGGACTTTGAAGAATCGCAAGCCCGTGAGGGCCACCGTGTCGCCGTTGACCTGTTCGCTGAACCGCTGCACCTGAGGAGTAACAAATACTCGGGAAACTGATATTATTTTATAATAAGTCATCGGATAGCTTGCCGCATACCGCACAAACAAAAAATACCGTAATAATTCAATTCAAAAGAGATGGTGTGAGTCTTTTGAAATGTAAATAGCTTTGATACAGTTTAATACACGCATAAGAACTTTTTTTTTAAATCGCTGGGAAATGCTTTTACGCAGCCCGCCCAGTCGTAGTGTGGAAAACACGTCCTCCAACTAGTCGGGAGTGTTGGACTCACTGTCAAGCAGAATACCCACTAAAACCCAGCGGACCCTCGTCATCCTAAAGTAGGACACCAGCGGCTCGCTTGCGCAATCCAATATGGTGTCCCGGAAGAAACCGAATCGAGTGTTAATTCAAGGGAAGCAGCAGTTAGACGGGGCTAACTCCCGCTCCCTCTTACGAGCCTCCTTTAGCGAGATAACAGTCTCGCAAAAGGGGGCTACAGCTCTCCACGCTGCTTCGCTGGCGACCATCGCACTGACTATGCGAGCTAACGAGAGGTCAACTCCAATCCGTGACACCGGAAGATGCCGATAAGGACCCCAGGCAGGGCATTCTGTCACGGTGTGCGAAGTCAGTATGTAAAATTCTATTGCGGCACGTCTTTGCTGGTAGGTCACTAACCAGAGCCGAAGCCTGCGACCTTTATATACCTAAATAAATTTTAAAGTACATTTTTTTGAAGTTAATAGGAAATAGAATACAATAGGAAATGCATGTAAGCGGTGGTCCCAACTATAATCTTTTCTGATGCCCCAGGAGATTCCAGGATCCCAGGAGATTGGAATCTGTGGAGACGTATACCTGCTTTAGCCTTCATCTCCTCTGGCAATGTAGGGAGCCAATAATTATCTAGCGCCACTCTTTGACGAGGGCCACCTTCGGTGAGACTGTCAATACCTGCATGCTTGCCTGAGATCTTTCTCAAGATGATGCTGTAGTATTCGAGGTAGCTAACGAAGGAACTGATCTACCTCGATGCAGTAACCCATGGAAGGTACGTCGTACAGTGCTAAGGCCGGCTCCCTGCTGGCCGCGTGCACACGGGAGGCGATTAACGTCACCGCTGTGGAGCGCACCAGCAGGAACAGCAGCGAGTAGGCGTAGTAAATGGCGTGTTCATAGCCGCTGAACAATCTGGAAATAAACAATATACGAACAAGCAATAAGTTCAAAATGCTTCTCGACGCTGGCATACAGTTAATACTCAACATCCACGAAGTCTGGGAAGAATCACGAAGCGTGCTTGGCGTTTTCTGTGATTTATCTATGGTCTTCAATTGTGTTCAGTGTGAACCTCTGATCGGGAAATGACGACACTGCGGCCACACTAACATGCATTAGAACTGATGAGTTCCTATTTAACCAATAGAACGCAAAAGTTCTGAGTTAATAGCAAGCTTTCTTTGGGATTTGTAACAAAACTGGGAGTTCTGCAGGGTTCTGTATTGAGACCATTTCTGTTCCTTATTTACATTAATGACTTTCCTTACTTTGTTGAGGGTGATCATGAGATTGTTTTGTTTGCAGATGATACTTCGCTATTATTTAGGATTAATAGACGAGAAACAAATTATGACGACGTAAACCACTCCCTTAATGAAGTACAACGGTTTAATCGTAATAATTTATTGCTGAGCAGAAAAAAACAAAACGCCATAGGTTTACTCTGCTTAATGTTAAACAAATTAAATTAAAGTTAATAATGAGGAACCAGATCTGGTAGGTAGTACCGCTATCTTAGGTGTTACGTTAAATAGTAAAATAAAGTGGGGGCCCTATATAAGTGGTCTATCAAACAGTCTCAGCTCTGCGGCTTACGCCGTTAAACGAATTCGCCGCCTGACAGATGTTGATACTCCCAGACTTGTATATTTCAGCTATTTTCATAGCATTATGGCATACAGTACTCTACTTAGGGGTGATGCTGCTGATGTATATAGATGGAATATATGTACTGCAGAAAAGAGCCGATCGTTCGATTTACAATATGGGTCCAAGAGAGTCGCCAAGAACCAAATTCAGCAGTTAACATAATGACAGTTCACTGCGTATACATATTGGAAAACTATTTGTACGTACATAATACTAATAATAATAATTTATTGGGGGTAAATTTTCAAGTTTAGTTGTTCTTCGTATGATTTATTTCGAAATTCAGAGAAACATATTAATTTTGCTTAAAAAAATCTGCCTCATTGGTCTAGTGGTTAGCATGTTCGACTACAGACATGAGGTACTGGGTTCGAGTCACAGGTCGGGCCAATTCAAAAATGGATATTGAGTTTTCTATTAAGATTTTCTCATTATTAGTTCGAAGTTGGGAAGTTGGCGGTGTGATCCACCCCCGTGCCTCGGAAAGCACGTTTAGCCGTCGGTCCTGCGGCTGATCTCTCACCGGTTGGGTCGGATTACCGTCACATCGAACTATAAGAATGAAGGAATAGAAAGTACCCTTGTGTACTATGCCAATCCGCAGTGGAGCAGCGTGGTGGGTCTATGCTCTAAAAACCTTCTCGCATATAAGTGCCCAGCAGTTGGATGTTAATGGGCTGCTACTTACCTTTATAACATATAAATACAATATACATGATTGTGTGTGCGTGTGCTTATATTTATGTGTGTGTGTATGTGCGTAATTAAACATATTTTTTGTTGCGTTATAGTCCAGATCATTAAGAAAGATTTTAATTTCTTTTTTCAGTGGTTGTTTAATTTTATAATATGTTCTGTTCTATTTATTTTATTGTCTAGCATTTGAGACATGTTGAGAAATTGGCGCGTCGCAAAGGCACTTCTTGTCCATTGTATTTGTTATGGATGTCTTCATGGCTGTACAGTCGGTGATTCTGAATACTAACTTAAGAAATAAAAATAAACTTGTTATACATGATCATTCAGTGGCGGTTCATATTTACACGTCTCGAATTTAGATTTATTAAATTACGGGGAAAACTTCGTGTCTCTCGTATTTTCGGGGTATTGAATTCCATATTAATTTTTATTACTTCTTTACGCCTATAAATAAAGTCTAAAATTACACTTACTTAAGTGTATTATGATAATAATTGTATATTATCAAAATACACTGTAAATGTCCACCACAGAATTCAGCACGACACGCAAATTATTTTGTCATTTTTTTTAAAACGATTGTTTCTAACCCTATAAATACAATTTGGAAGGTATTTAAAATTTCTGTGTTTTAATTGTTCTGTTTCCACTTACTTGTTCATAAACGGGTCTTTTTGTTGAACTCCATAGATAATCGTGAAGTCGTCGCTTCAACCCATGGACGTCCACGGCTGGACATAGGTCTCACGTCCACAAGGCCCGATCTTGCGCCGCCTGGCTCCAGTGGCTACCGGCGACCCTCTTTATATCATCGGTCCACCTTGTGGGGAGTCGCCACTCCAGCACCTTCGGCCCCCAACGTCCATCGGTCCTTCAGACTATGTGCCCCGCCCATTGCTACTTCAGGTTCGCGATTCGTAGGACTATGTCGGTGACTCTGGTTCTACTACGGATCTCTTCATTTCTGATTCGATCACGTAGAGACTCTGAGATTCCGCATGAGGCCCAGAGTCAGCGACAACGTCTCAGAACCGTAGGTCATCACTTAAAATAAAAAGAAATACACATCTCACACGTACCTGTTGTCCGTTTGACTGCAAAGCGGAGTAGTTTTCACTCCGCCGCTGTAATATGCAATTCAATTTACAGAAAACAATTATTTTTATATTTGATTTCAGTAATCATCGTATTAATTAATATGACGCTTGCTTGTTACGAAGGGATGAATCTTATATAAAAGAAAACCAAGTGTTTTATTTTGCTCCCATTTGTAATTAAATATATTCCTGACTCATGAAGCAATTTCCACAATTTTAAATCTTTGTAATTATCGGTCAATGTTAAAACCTTGAGTAATTCTTTATCACTCCGTCATAGTTTATTCTATGTGCTATATATGTATTTGTCAATACACCAGCATATTGCTTGAATCACTAAACGATTTCCAGAGATCATGAGACATTCGAATTGTTACATGTACTCCAAATGAGAGAGAGAGAAACACTTTATTGCACACAAGATAAAAATAAAAAGACATATAAACTAAGATACTTATTACTATAATATAGCGTGCAAAGGCGGTCTTATTGCTACAAATAATCTCTTCCAGACAACCTTATTATGTAAAGAAGCAGACTAAAATAAATAATAGGGCAGAACAGGGCCAGAAAGTTAAATATAATATATAAAAATAAATTCTTGTTTATATCTATATTACATATAATATAAATATCCATAGAAATAAAAATATACAATATAAAAAAAGGAAGAGATATAAACGTGTCATTCACAGCAGTTTTCAGTTAAATAGAAATCGACTTTAAGACACGCCACAAAGTTTTAAAGATGGCTAATGACTGTGAGTGACGTATTATATCTGGTAAAGAAATCCATAAAATTATAACTTCAGTGAATGAATTTTTGTATAATTTAGTGTGGCAAACCGGATGTACTAGTATGTTATTGGACCGGGATCGGAGTTCATCTTTAGTATTCATGTCCTCGCAATAAAAGATGAAACGTTCTTTTAGATAAGTAGGAGTATGGGGCAAGTAGAGAACAGAATAAAGTAAAGATATATTATTCTTTATTTTCGTCTTTTCTTCTTGGAACGTCACTCCGTGTTGCGGATATTGGCAGGTTATTACGGATATTTTCGCCGTATTTTTAAATGCAGGGAGTATTTCATTGTGAAACTAACGATACTTACGCGAAGGTGTGCAGAAGTTGCAAGCAGATGAAGAATAAATTGTTGGCAAAGGCTATGAAGATGACGCCGCCGATGACTTGATCCACTTGGCGCACGAGGCCGGTCAGCCTGTTGTAGTCTTCGCGCATGCTTCTCCAAAACGCCGAGGGCATGTACTGAACAGTGACATTGGAAAATGGATGTTTATTGAGAGTGTTCAACGAAGGTGGGTAATATAAAAAACTAGATGATTGCAATTATGTCACTAACTAAAATTCTGACGAAAGTTTTTTCAATACAAAGAATAGCTACAGAAATTATGATGACACCAATGGCATGTGTATTGCAGATCAATCTGATGGAAAGGCAATTCCTAAGGACCGAATACTATGCATAGAAGTATAGTTGTAACGTCCAGCACTAGAGATTATAACATCAACAGTTTCCGGGTAACTTAAGCATATTTTTCGTCAAATCGTATGAGATAGTAAAAATAATATTATCAAGTAAAAACTTTGTATCGTTGTAGAGTGAAGTCAAAATCGGTGGGTTTAGGAGACCGTTGGCCCCTTTTTTTTATAGCCTTGGCAAACGAGCTAGCGGGTCATCTGATGTTAAGTGATTACCGCTGCCCATAGACACCTGCAGCACCAAAGGAACCACCGATGCGTTGCCGACCTAATAAATGGGAGTTTATTCGCCTCTTAAATTCTTGTAGATCATAGCCAAGTGGGAACATCGTTGACGGGAGTTTGTTCCACATTATGCATGTGCGCGGAAAGAATGATCGACGAAAACGTACTGTGGCAGAGGTCCATGCATCCAAGGTGTGTGGATGAAATTTATTTCTCCGCCGAGTTGTTAGTTGATTAAATCGTGATGGCGGTTCCAAATCAAACAGCTCCTCAGAGCATTCCCCGTTATAGATACGATAGAACACACACAGCACACAGAGAGCTAACGTCCCTACGTTGCTCCAGCGTCTCCAGCTTACTGGACAATTGGTCGACAATTCGTTTAGCCCACCTCTGTATCCGGTCAAATGGATACAGAGGCTACAGGGCTGCGAAAAGGGAGAGACATTATCTCAGGTTAGAAGCAAATGACTAACGTTAAAAAAGATGACTTTAAAAAAATTAACATCAAGTATAGATGGGCGATTTATAAGTTGTTTTACCATACCTTATCCTTAGAAGCCACTATTTTCCTGTTGACTTGGTCCAGTCTGGCCGTGAGGTAGAGGCTGATACATATCACAAATATATCGGCAAAGGTCCAGTTGAAAGTGCATTGTATGTTCAGAAACTGAAACATTTATTCATGTCTCTTACTGAATGTTAAAAAGAGATTGCCAGTCTACAGCTGACATTCGTAGAAAGGGATCAGGCGCAGAACTATGACTCTCCGGTAGTAATAGTTCACATTTCACCGACACCATAATTTCCGGCATTTCTTCAAAATTCTACGCCAGACAACGATTGCCAATGAATGTCGCAATAAACTTAACGAAGATTACTGGAATTACTGATCCCTCGGCAGCTTTGGGTTGTATTGTAATGCTCGCTCATTTGATCAACATTATCGATAAAATAATGTGTTAAATTAATTTCGAATCGTGGTTTATGCCTTTTGTGATTGGGTATAACGTAATATTCTGTTCACGATGCACTGAACGTCACCTGTGTCATGGCTGCGACGGTGTGGCTGTAGGCGAACACCTTGCCGAGCCACGGGAATCTTTGCGTCATGTAGTGGCGGTACACTCTGTTCGGGGAACAATCCGCTGCCAACACGATCCTGGCGATCTCTGACAACGCGTGCTCCACTAAAGTACATATCATAAGAGTAAATCAACCGACGGGCAAACATATAATATTTGCACTTTACAATTGTATTCTTTTTGGAACTACGATAACTGGTGTACTAGATTACATGAGGTACTATCGATTTATTTTATGAGTTATTCTTTTGGTCATCGGTTGTAATACTTACGGATGGCGAAGACGATAATCAGTACACAAGAGACGTTGCATTTGGTGACGAGGCTGGCGTCGTATAGGGGGTCTACCGCCTCAGTCCTGGCGATGTACTGGCATAGTCTCGGCCACTGAGTGGCTATGCGAAGGAACAGGATAGTAGTCATCGTATTCGACACGTAGAATACAATTGGGACTGTAAAAGGTTTTTTGTGTCCAGATAAATCCATTCGACAAAGCAAAAAGACACAACAAAGCGGTTATCGCTAAAGGATGAATTTGTAATGTAGTAATAGTTTAAATAGCAATATTTATTTTAGGTGTAATAAGTGTTCTTCTCACTGTTTGAATTCAAAGAAATGTCGGAACTCTTAAAGTATTGAATCAGGAAGAACAGATTCAGAAGTATCGCCTGCCCGCCGATGCTCAGCACCGTGTACGCGCAGCGGACGGACAGGAAAGTGAACCTGGAACCAGATGACGACTGAGCGAACAAAAAGCTGTGTGTCGCTGAAAGTATTTAACAATACTCGGGAGATAAAAGTGGAGCCGATGAACGAAAATCTGTTCCTTTAACCAATGTTTTTTATTTACATTTTCCCCATTGAATTTTTTTCAACATTTCACAATTTATCATAAAACTAGCTAAGCTGAAACCAAATGTCATATTGACTACAAATGTGATCTCTCGTTACTATGACAATATCTTAATAATATCGTATATCCCGTCGAGACGGTTTTGCAGCTTAGCGAGACGGATTGAAAATCCCATGGGATTGTCTGGATTTACGTTGGTCTATGTTCCTCGCTGATAATAGAGCATTTTATTGATAAAATATTTTTTAAATCAGTCATTTTTACTGACAGGTTAGCTCTTGAATGAGATCTCGCTTGATGATACTGTCTAAAATCGTAGCGCTAGCCTAGTACTAAGTTATTTGCCTCCCAATGGCTTCGATACATCATCGAACAAAAACGTAATTTTTATGAAAAACTCCAAACTATTTAGCTAATCTCCTTTCAATTCAGCATATAGATTCCTTTCACAATATAGACGATTCCAAAGAACTCATGTTCTCTTTATCAGTGATTTCTGACTGTCAGATTTCAATAATAACTCACCCCATTGTCTTGAATATCACCACGCATGCTGCTTTTGTAACGTAGTCATTCACTAAAACTGGTCACTCCATATTACTTCAAAATCAAGAATTAAAATAATAATACCGTGAGGATGTTGTAGTTAATGAAACTTGATTTATTGTGGCCCAGTACTATCGTGTAAAACACGTAAATGAAATAAAAGTACAAATCTGAACCTGTTATCCATTGGAAACGGACCTGAGCTTCGTCACGTCCTTGGCGCAAACGCCCAGCACGGGATTCAGCGAGAATAGCTGCCCCATCACAACGGTCACTTTCATGGCTTCTTGGAATGTTGTCGGACTTTTAAGATGCTCATTAACACAATCATTTTTTTTACGTTTTTTTGACCCTGGAAATGGATTATTACTTGTAGATTGCTATTTTACTATTTAAGATATATCTCGCGTCAGCATGAAATCTCAGCTTTAGCGTCGTTTCAAGGTGAATTAAAGAAGAAATAGGCGTTATAATAATACAAGAATGTGACGATATTATGCGCCACAACCCCCAGTTATGAGGAAACGACGCGAAGAGAGAGTAATTCTTTGTAGACACAATATAACATACATTGCTTTTAACCTAATTTGTGGTTATACGTCAC
Organism: Elymnias hypermnestra; assembly: GCA_015832385.1. NCBI lineage: Eukaryota > Metazoa > Arthropoda > Insecta > Lepidoptera > Nymphalidae > Elymnias > Elymnias hypermnestra. The sequence continues at coordinate 1,261,023 of JACTOM010000005.1, read as the reverse complement.
TGATTATGAATATTTTGAAATGCATGCAAATTCGAAACTATAGCGTTCTTTGATTTGGAATCGAACCGAACTGTTACTACCGAAACGAGTACTCGTATCATTGCGCACACGAGATCGTCAGATGATTATTATGGTCAGAGTAACCAAAAGGTAGTCTTGCCCTCTGCGGTTGTTAGATAACCATTCCCACTCAAAACATCCCAACAAAAAACTATCCCATCCATTCACACGACTCGCAAATTCGTATAAAATACCCAGACGCCACTTCAGACGATATCCGTGGCAAGGCAGCGTTTGTGCTAGGTCGTCTTTACCCTATGATCTGCAAGAAGAGTAAACTATCACTGCGCCACAAGGTGGCGCAGTGATAGTTTACTCGATAGTTTATACGAGCGTAGTGTTCGCTCACGTTCCAGCACGCCCGCTGGTTCGACTCCAGACTGGTTCCCGCGCAACGTCGATCTCCACAGAGATCTCGACCTCGCAACGGTCAACAGTCATGTCAAAAAGCTCTCCGTAGACTACTTTAAGAGAGCTATCAGTCACCCCAACCCTCTCATTAGAAATGCCGCCTCTGATGGGGTCAGACTCAACATCCCGCCTAGGAAGAGGCGGGCCAAACACGTCCTTGACGACCCGGGCGACCAGATTACTATTAACAACGCTCCTTTCGCGAATTTTGTGTTTTTCAAAAATTATTTATTTATTCATGAATATCTATTTTGTCCCCTTCAAAGTAATCCCCATGAGATATTATACACTTGTGCCAACGGTTTTTCCAATCTTCGAAGCACTTCAAAAAATCATTTTTTTTTATCTTGTTCAGCTCCTCCTTCGATGCCGTCTTTATCTCGTCAAGAGAAGAGTAACGTCGTCCTTTCATGGGCCTCTTCAGTTTAGGGAACAAGAAAAAGTCACAGGGGGCCAGATCTGGGGAATACGGTGGCTGCGGCATCATTAGTGTGTTGTTTTTGGCCAAAAAGTCGCGCACAAGCAACGATGTGTGAGCAGGGGCGTTATCGTGGTGCAAAAGCCAATTTTTGTTCTTCCACAAATCCGGGCGTTTCTGGCGGATTGCTTCGCGCAAATTGCGCATAACTTGCAGGTAATATTCCTTATTGACCGTTCTTCCCTGTGGCAAGAACTCATGATGCACCACGCCCCTGCAATCAAAGAAAACTGTCAGCAAAACTTTCACATTCGATCGAACTTGGCGCGCTTTTTTCGGTCTTGGTTCGTGCGGCAGCTTCCATTGAGATGATTGAGCTTTGGTTTCCACGTCATAACCATAAACCCACGATTCGTCACCAGTTATGACCCTCTGGAGCAAATTTGGGTCGTCGCGGACAGAGTTTAACATCTCATTAGCAATGTTCATGCGATGCTGTTTTTGGTCACAATTGAGCAATTTTGGTACGAATTTCGCGGCGACCCGTCTCATGCCCAAATCATTGATAAAAATCGAATGGCACGAGCCAATCGATATGTTTAGGTCCTCAGCAACTTCTCTAACGGTGATTCGACGATTGGCCAATACCATTTTCTCCACTTCATTAATTTTTTCGTCTGTTGTTGAAGTGCTCGGGCGTCCGGCACGCTCTTCGTCGTTCACATCTTCTCGGCCTTCTGAGAACATTTTGTACCACCGATAAACGTTGCTTCGGTCCAAGGTAGCTTCTCCGTATGCCACAGTCAACATTCGGAATGCATCCGCGCACTTAATTTCGTTTTTCACACAAAATTTGATACAGGTTCTTTGATCCATTTTTTTGAATAGGTAAAAATCGAAGACGATCCAAAACACGTGCAAGCAAAGCAGCTGTCAACAATTAAATGAACATTCAAAATGGCCGAGCTTGTCGGCATAAGTGAGAGATATGAGTACCAACATAACGCCACAAAAAATTCGAAATTCGAATATCCGTAACCCGCGAAAATTCAAAATTCGCGATACTTTTTGAACACACCTCGTACACAGCGTCTTCGCCGGCGAAGACGAGGTCCCCGCTATCCCGGTCGCGGCTCCCGGTCGCGGACCCATGGACGTCAAGACTAGGCTTCTGTCATTTACCCTTTTCAGCAGCAGAAAACGTTATTCTCACATGAGGAGCCTCACAAGAGACGCCCTTAGAGCTACGTTTCCCCCACGACGCATCAGGGCTTTTCTACGGGCCCACCCCTCGGCGGAGCTTCTGCGCTCGCCACCCTTCTCGGTTACGCTGTCACAGCCAGCAGGACTAACATCTACTACACACTTCGACAAAAAAATCAGACGATACATTCCATTCCCGATTCCCAAACTACACCGTTACTCTGTTTCTTTATATTTCTAAGCTTAATTGATAAATTAGTGTGTACCATTTAGTAAAATAAATTTATTTTCCTTACAATTAACATATATACTTACAATTAACATGCTTTTGTCTCATGTATTTGATGATCGAAAAATCCATTTCAATAATCTTATGAAACTATTTTGTTCGTTGGTTCATGTCGGTGTGAACTCGAATCAATAATTGTATGTTGTTCGTCTATTGCAGGTCGTGTTTGTTATTCGAATCCAGCAATTACTGCAAGGGAAGGGCTGCAGTTGACACTGAAATACATTTAAAATTGAACTAACCTGCAATCAAAGCTGATCGTGATTTGACTGATAATACTAGCATGTGATAAAACAGACAAATTTTCACACGAAGACATTCTATTATTTAATAAAATTACAAATTAAATTAGCCCTTAGAAAATACCACGTCATCCCGGCAGATAACCATTATTCGCTGGGAAAGGATTTTCTGCACACCGATGGATGGGACCCACTAGTGACGCCATCCAAGGATGATGAGGGATGCGCTGGATTTTAGTGGTAAAGGTAAGTCTTAGCCGATATGTCTAAAATTATCGTGATTTGCCCAAATCCATTTATGACCTTAAATGGGTTATACAGAACTTTTTTCAGCACCTTTTGTATATTGTGCCACCAGAAGCTTCTTAGCTATAATTATTAGGAAAAAGAAGATATTTAATACTACGCTCATAACCAAGAGTCTATCTGTTCTAAATTTTAGAGTAGATTTTTCAAATTTCTTGTGTCGTATATCCTTTGCTATTTTTTTCGATTCTGTGTAGATTTCGTCCTCGTATTTTGGTTGTAAGTTCTTGATTAAAATCTAAAATTTAAGATCTATTATCGCGGATCCCCATTTCCAGCCGAATAATTCTTCTACAATTTTCTATTCTCATTTTTTCAGATTCCTATTGTAGATTACTGTCGAACCGCTCTGGCTTTTGAAGTTAAGTCTTTGACGCTGCTCCAATATAAATAAACAAGCTACACATATGTCAAGAATATTCTAGGGGTATGTAGGCATCTTTAAAAAGACACCGAAAACACTGTGATTCTATATACCAACTAGGTGCATAAGGTTTATAAAGATTAGAAGCGTTTGTTCAAAATTCAACCGACATTTTTAACAAAAATTCACATGTGTCACCACGGATTTTAATCAAAACCAATTCAAGGTTTAAAGCTATGATAAGAAAGTAAAACATTAGCATATTAATGTACTTAACGATAACGTCGGAGACATCACGTGCTAAGTATACGTTGCTGACAATTTTTCTTAATATTCAGAGAACATAACATAAATTTAATTGGCATTTCATGAAAATACCTTGCTTGAGATGATATGTTTGATTACAATGAATAATACGGACGGCAATCCACTACATCGCTATGTCGGGACGAACCATCTATCTTCCAGTATGATTAAATTAAACACCTGAGTATCACCCGTGGTGAAGCAACTACGGACTGCGCACTACAGCATCCGTAACTAAACCCTACTTTCAACTACTTTGCCTTAGAATTTCAGCCCCTATTGTTGTGAGGATAAAGAGTTTAATTTCCCATAAACATAACGCACTGTTTCTGTTTCTGACATGTTTTGTTAAGCTCGTTTGTTATCAAGAACATGTCGAATGACTTACCTTCAAACTGTTACTCTTAGACTTCGAATTAAACTAGAGTGACTACCGTTGCATTATTTTATTATTGTTGATCATCGCAATCTTAGTGTCATAATGGTGAATAAGATTCTTGACTTACCTTCAAACTGTTACTCTTAGACTTCGAATTAAACTAGAGTGACTACCGTTGCATTATTTTATCATTGTTGATCATCGCAATCTTAGTGGCATAATGGTGAATAAGATTCTTGACTTTTTTTTGTCGCTGGGAATTGCATTTACGCACCCCAAGTGGGATGTGTGGGACTCACTGAAAGAGCAGAATACCCACTAAAACCCAGCGGAGCCCTCGACATCCCTGACTGGAAAACCAGAGGTACACTCCACTCTGGTGCCCCGGATGTAGCCGCCTCATCTCAATAATTTATGGAGGGGGAAGAAGATGCACAAATCTACGCATCCTGCTTCTCCGGAGCGCCGATGACATTCTCTATTACCCTCTCCAATGCCTCCTTCAGCGACATTAGGGAATCACAGAAAGTAGCGACTGTCTTCCAGCCCATCTCGTTAACAAGCATTGCGCCAACTATGCTCAGCAAAGAGAGGTTCCCTCCAATCAGTGACACCAAGACGTGTCGCTGAAGTCCCCATGCGGAACACTGCGGAACACGAATCTGTGGAAACATCACACACGTGGCAGGCGGCCGATTCCTCACAAAGATTCCTTGACTGGGAATGCTGTACATTTAGGAGAAAGTACGTCTATATTGGTACGAAGCTGGTAACCGACGGACCTGCAAATGCCTAAAAATGATATTTTATTTTTAGTGCAAATATGCGTAGAGAATACAATCCAAGAAGGAAAAAAAATCATGGGACGAACCCCTCTTTAAAAATGTATCTTTTAATCTATTACAAACATCCAAAAATCTAACAGAGAGGGCTCGCCTCCTTGCTGTTTCTGAACGCGAGTCAGGTTTCTGGCTACATGCGCTTCCACCTGCATCCGTAGGTACCTTGTTAGACAAGACTACGTTATCTTTATCTACGTGTCTGCGTCTGGTTGTGAAAACCACAGAGCCCCATCGTTGTAAATGTGCTGAGTGGGTAAATCAACTCGGTCACCACGGTCTGTCTTGTCTTCGTAGTGCTGGTCGTCACCGACGTACCGAGACACGCCGGCATCACCGACATCATCAGAAGGACGCTTGTCACCATTAACGTGCCGGCTATTCCCGAGCCGAATGGAATTGCACGCTATGACGGTAAGAGACCTGATGGTTTGTCGTTGAGCTTTGGAAAAACGGAAGGTCGTTGGTGTGGGATGCTACATGTGTTGATACGCTTGCACCATCTCACATTGACGCTACCTCGAAATCAGCGGGAGCGGCGGCGTCATTAGCTAAAAACGCCAAGAGGCGCAAATATGAGAGCCTTGCTTTAGAATACATATTTGTGCCTTTTGGCGTGGAGACATTGGGACCGTGAGATCTTAAGGCTAAAAGTGACCCTAAGACCGGGTGGTACTTCGGGCAGCGTATAAGTATCGCTGTCCAAAGAGGTAACGCTGCCAGCCTTATGGGCACCCATCGATTTGCTTCTGATGGCGCATTTTAGTTACTTTTATTTTTTCTGTATTAATGTTAAGGTTCGATATAATGTTATCATGGTTAATTGTGTATGAATGTATAAAAAATCCTTTTTACAGAGTTAACCACGATCATCTTAGAAAGAGAAACCAAAACATAGTCTTCAATTGACGTAGAAAATGGTTTAATTCATGATTCTAATGTTATCCATTGCAAGACAATGTCTTGAAATATAATCGACTCGGCTCGAGAGCTACGAGTATATGCACTAATAATATTATTTATTTTACAAAATTCACAGCCCTCTTCAAACTAACATATAATCTAATTAAATTAACTTAAGGCCAAAGAAGGATTTTACATTTATTTATTCTACTACTAAGCGCCAGAGAGATTGCGCGTGGGTGTGTGTCTGACCATGATTGAAGTGTGTGTGTGTGTGTGTGTTTGTGTGTGTCTGGAGTATGTACCTACTCACTTTTTAAATACATTAATTTTATTAATTCTTTTTTAAACTTTAGTTTGTTACTGTGGAAGATATGGACCTCAGAGTAAGATTTGTTATAATTTCTTTGAATACGGCGAATTATGGAATTATTTGCATAATTTGTTTGAGAATGTGGAGTTAAAAAAGTGGGGTGTTTGGTGGGTTCCAAGTTTAGGTGTGTGAAACCGGAGAATGTTTGATGTTAATTCAATGCTGTCATATTGACCATGGCAGCATCCATACAGAAATAGCATGTCGAAAAGTGATCTCCTTTTTTCAAGAGCGGAAATTGAAATGTTATTATAAAGAGCATTCAATTGCATGGGATAAACACAAAACGACTTGTTTAACAACATCATTCACCAATGGAAATATTTGTTTTAAGCAGTAACATTGGATTTTGAAAAATGAAGAAATTTTAAATTATTTTTTCGGCATCAAATTGCACCATTGTGAAATATTAGGATGGCTTTTGTAATGGTAACTATTTCAATGTAACTTGAAGTTTGTTCCTGTTCCTCATCTTCAATATTTTTCTCCTCGTATTATTCTTCAGAGTCATAGCCGTTCTGTTCTGACGCGTCTTTTAATTGTGCAGTCTTATATATGCAGGCTACATATACCACAGAATTGCTCAAGGGAAATTCAGGTTTCCTCACCTGGTGTCTGTTCGCCGTAAAGCACAATCGATTAATTCGGTTGAAATTAACATAATGTTATCCAAGTAAAAAAGGATCTGTCGGGTCATGACGAATCGAACTTCGATCCAGAAATCTGCCTCTACGGAAAACAATGCTGCAATCTACTACATACAGTTAGAGCTACAGTTAGAGACACAGCTCCAAGGCTTCCCGTGGAAGAACATCGTAGTAAGTTATACCACGTGTGAGTTATCGGATCGGTGGGTCACTCATTGCAGAGAATTAGTGTGGTGTATTTTACATTTAATATATATTGTAGCTAAACGAATTTACACAGCTCTGAAATAATATCGATTTCACTATTGAACTGAGGTATTTATGTTAAACCAACGACTGCTGCCACTTCGATACCTGTATGAGTTTTGACGATAACAATCGTTATTTACCAGTTACTTACCGGATCAAAAATATCCTATTTATTGATTCTGGTTATAGGCTATCTGTGTATAAAATTACAGCCAATTCTGCCCATCCTGACATATCATAAAGTATCTACCCTTGGAACGGGAAATTTCAAGTATTATCAAAAAGGGCTACGTTAAAACATACATATATAGCATCACGCCTTACCCCATAGGGGTAGGCAGAGACAACATCCTTCCACTTGGCATGATCCTTGCATATCTCCTTCGCTTCTTTCAGTCTCATTAAGTCTTTCATACAAGTTCGTCGGTTTAAAGTACTCTTGACTTGGCCCTTATTTAAAATGTCCTGGATTTGATCTAGGAACGTTCGCCTTGGTCTTCCCCTTCCAACTTTCGCATTAAAATATGATCATATTTATTTTGTGTTAGCACAAGAATCCTATATCCAGTGACGATTGATTGTTCGGGGACAAAGGTCAAACGAAGTATGAACAGACAAGGCTTTGGTAAAAGAATTCATTGGTAATACACAAACACAACAGTGACTGAGTGGCGGCAATTCGCGTCCAGCCATGTTTTAAAACATTATTTACTCACTGAAGAAATATTTCTTTATTTATATACACTCAACAGCAAGTGCATCAAAATTCTTGCAATGTTTGAACGTCCTTTTTTACGATAGGAAATGGTTTACACACCCCGTTCCAACAAATACTACTCGGGAGCGTGGGACTTGCTGGAATTAAGACAGAATACCCACTAAAACCCAGAGATACCCTCCCCATCCTGCAGTGTTGCTCCAGAGGATCGAAAGAGTACTCCGAGAGATTCCCACTGGACGCTGAATGCCTCAAGGTATTTTGTTAAGGCGCTGTCGACCGAAAACTTAGAAAAACGCACTTAGGCCGCTTTGGCACTGACGACCGAAAACTTAGAAAAACGCACTTAGGTCGCTTTGGCACTGTCGACCGAAAACAGAAAAACGCACTTAGGCCGCTTTAGCGTTGTCGACCGAAAACTTAGAAAAACGCACTTAGGCCGCTTTGGCATTGTCGACCGAAAACAGAAAAACGCACTTGGGCCGCTTTGGCACTGTCGACCGAAAACTTAGAAAAACGTACTTAGGCCGCTTTGGCATTGTCGATGGAAAACTTAGAAAAACGCACTTAGGCCACTTTGGCATTGTTAACCGAAAACTTAGAAAATCGCACTTAGGCCGCTTTGGCATTGCCGACCGAAAATATAGAAATAGAAATGAAAATATCTGGCTTGCTTTCTTTCTATAAGAGAGAGAGAGACAGACACACAGAGAAACATGCGACGCCGCACAGCTACAATAGCTTACTATAGCAAAAAGTGTCGTGACAACTTTTCGTGAGAATTTTTTCCGTCTAGCCCCCTTTCACAACGCGATAAGGAACTTCGTTCCAAAAAATACTTATAAAAAGTAAAAATGTTTATTTTTCATTAAAAGTAAAATATTTCACGTTGTTTAATAACCAACGGAGAAGTTCATCTGAAGTTTTGATGTTTGTTTTAGTCTTAAGCTAACAATTTAGTCCAGTTAAGCCAATTTCACAGGAGTTATTACTATTTTATTAATTTGGATTTGATGGGTATTTCTAATTTTTGTGGATAATAACTAGAGGGATTTTGGCGGGACCTTCACAGGCAGACAGCAGACGTTACAAACAGGTGCATGGCTAAATTCATTTTAACTACTGCAAATACCTGAATAGACCCTAGAAGAACAGTTCCGGTAGTCGTTTTCCTTTTGGCATCACAAAATGACGTCGCTAAACTTTAACCCCTTCGTTGAATGGACTCTCATTGACCAGCAACGATTTCGACGTGCCAATGGATAGATGTCATTTTACTGATGATGATAGAATTTGAGTGAAATTGAATAACCTATTTATATTTTTCTTAATCACAGCAAACAGTAGCAATTAATTTTTATTTATTTTTTGATTTTTAGTGAATCTGAAGTAAACTAACAAATTTGTCTCAATATGTGTACACCTAAAAACGTGTTGCAATGCAGCAACAAATGTAAGCTCATTGCTATTTGATTACAGACACTTATATTTTCTGCCTTAAACCGCACCCTTACTGTAAGCCGTTGAGGAGATCCATTGATCTTCATATTTAACTACGACTAGCACTTGACCATACCGAAGTTACGGTAGGCAACTCAAATATCTGGGTAGCCCATAGAAGATTCTGTCGAGTATCGTACATTTGCTCCTAAGAATTGAAGAGTTCCGTCACTTTGTCATGGCTTCCATCATCAGAACCTAACCAAACTATCACAAAACAACCCTTGAAATCTTTTCCAATAAAAAAAGAATCATCGAAATCGGTTGACGTGATTTTGAGTTATTCGTCCATTAGTCGCGCACATGCTTAATGAAAATTTAACACATATCCGGTTTTCTCATGGATGTCATCATCAGAACTGGATTTAAATAAGAATAGGACCCTATCACAAGCACCACCTTTCGTTTAAAAAAAATCATCAAGATCGGTCCACCCAGTCGAGTATGAGGTAACAAACATTTAAAAAAATATACAGATAACCTCCTCCTTTTTTTGAAGTCGGTTAAAAAGTGCGAATCATTTTGAAGTAAACATACGATGATCTCTCTGCGATTGTTTCGAAACAGACATCTATAACATCACCAGAAATAACTAGAAGCTAGTCTGCTAATTTAAATTTTAAAAGCAAAAAAGAAACTCGGTCTCAATACAGTTATTTATTACTTCTTTATAAGACTTTTCCTAGTTAGAAACAGTTTCACAGCCATCAACTCTTCCATAAGAAGTGGTAATACAAGCATGAATCACTTTCCTCTAATTTTCCAAAGGGAACGTATTCCACTAATGATCTAAGCGTAAATGCTCTTTGGTGCTCTGCACACTGTCTTCTTCGTCAATATAATTACTATCGCACTCACCTGCTCAAGCTGGATCCAATAGCATAACTATATAAAAAAAAACTCTCCAGCCTGCAGGAATGCGACATACGATAGATTATCACATAGCAGATTAACAATGTAAATTACTAATAAAATAAGGCCACCTGGATGCTATAGTCGCTCTAGTTCTTTCGACTGGAGCGTCTAAGGCATCCAGATGCCATTTTTTACTTGCATAACGTCTGCACAGTTGTTCCATTTGAATATATGCAATACAAAAACCACTTGTCATAACTCGACTTCAACTGTTACATGCATCCACACAGATTCCACTTTGAGTCTTCTTGCAGATTAACTTATTGGCATAAAAAACTGCCTGCTTTTTAAACATCTTGATGGATGAACCATTTGCAACACTAAAAACAGGACAATTCCTAATTAATAACTTTATATTGCGTAAAAGAAGGCAAGCTATAATAAATGTCTTTAAGTTATCATCACGATTAGATTATAGTTTATAAATCTAAGGTGAAAAGGTCAGTAGCAGCCCATTAACGTCCCACTGCTGGGCACAGGCCTCCTCACTCGCTTGAGAGAGGTTTTTAAAACATAGACCCTCTAAGTTTGGCAGGCACAGTACACAAGTGCACTCTCTATTCCTTCACTCTCATAGTCCGATGTGACGGCAATCCGACACGCCCGGTGAGAGATCAGGCGCAGGACCGACTGCGTAACGTGCTCTTCGAAGCACGGGGGTGGATCACACCACCAACTTCCCAACTTCGGGCAAATATTGAGAAAAGCTTAGTAGAAACAGTTCTAGTTTCAATATTTTGCTATTAAAGATTTGTTCTGAGACACGAATATATCATCAAACTCTCAACGTTATTCTCCTCTTGTTGATGATAAAATTTTAGACTGGTTACTGGATATAGGTCTCTTAATTTTGTTTATAAACATGTACCCTATTTTTAATTCATGTATATTATTGTGCTTCTAGTGAAGCAACAAGCAAGGTAAGGAACGTGCATGAATATTGAGCCTACACTAATAGGCTGTTACTTTTCTACAATTTAATGTAATAGAATAGTACCGAGCCTGTTTTCATTGGCGTATAGCTTTTCACAATGGAAGTTCACCTAAATTGTCCCTGCATATCGACCGCCTGGCGTGGCACAGGTTGACGTAGAACTGATATCCTCGTTTGTATCTGCTGAACATCATGCACACCGGCTGGAAGTCATCGTCGGGAAGATCCTGGCACACGTTGGCGCAGCTGTCCGTAGTCGATGGTGTCGCTGCTCCGACCGAAGCTGTCAAGGGTTACCGATTGTAGGTGCTGAGACAGCTCGGAGAGCAGCGGTCGAGGTTACTTATTTGCTCATAAACACGATTAATATAAGTAGCAGCCCATTAACGGCCCATTGCTGGGCACAGGCCTCCTGACTCATATGAGAGAGGGTTTTTAGAATGCTATATGCTGCATGCTATATGCTGTTCCATTGCGGATTGACAGATATAGTACACAAGTGTACTCTCTATTCCTTCACTCACATAGTCCGACGTGACAGCAATTCAACACGACCGGAGAGAGATCAGGCGCAGGACCGACGGCTTAATGTGCGCTCCGAGGCACGGGGGTGGATCACACCACACATATTGAGAAAATCTCAATAGAAAACTCAATATCGATCTAGAATTGGCCCGAGCCGGGACTCGAACCCAGGACCTCATGTCTGTAGTCGAACATGCTAACCACTAGACCAATGAGGCTAGGACAATTAATATGTTTCTCTGAATTTCGAAATAAATCATACAAAAAAGAACTAAACTTGAAAATCTAGCCACCAAGCAAGTATTACATCATTACGCCATTCGAGCCGTCCAAATACTCTATAGATATAAAAAATATTCGTTTTGTCACTTTCATTTCAATTTGAAACATCCAAACTGGCTGAAACATTTTTATACAATATAATTTTATAGTGGTACTCACGAATTATGAGCGTCAAGCCGAGGGCGAGAGGAAACATGAAGGTTCGTTAATTTTAATATGCAAAACAGTTTGTATCCTCGGGAAAGGAAATGTTTAAAAAGCAAAACTATAAAACATTCATGAAATAGAAATATAAATATTTTTTCCATGTTAAGAGTCGTAAAATACCTTGCGATCGTTGATATAAAAATTGTAAGTATAATTTTTCAGTTTACGAAGAAAAACCAAGGGCAATTAAAATAAAATTTATTCTTAATAATTAAATGATATACGGTTACATAGGAGTGGATGTCAACGCGAGTAGTTTTGAAGAGTTTACTATGTTCCCGGCAGATCCTTTCTAAAACACTGTCAGCACCGTGATTCGTTCTATATGATTTTGTAATGAATGGTACAGAAAAAATAATATGAGCTAGAATATTTGGACAATCTATTTTGTTATTTAAAGTTTTGACTAAAAATACTTGATCAGAGACCCAATGAGAATCTTCTAGCAACGTAATACTAAAGAATTTCAATCTATCATTATAAGAGGTTAATTCAGACTGCTTTTTTTTCATGTACAGACAACATAAAAAGAAAGCGTTTCTGGCTATTTGCAATTCTTTCGATAGGATCCATATAGAATGGATTCCAAATAGTGCACCCGTATTCTAATAAACTACGAACTAAAGCAAAATAAACCCTTTTTAGGCCCAAACAAGATTTAAATATTTTGCAATTTCGCCAAACAAAGCCAAGTAATTTGTAGCACTTATTGTTTATAACATCCATCCATATGTGTGTTGAAGGATAATTTTTTCTCTAATATAATACCAAGGTCCCTGATACTGTCCACTTCGTCTAACGGAGGATTATTTAAAGTATATGAAGTAATATGTGGTATTGTTTTCTTCGTAATTTTTATGTGTTGGCGTTTTTTGTCATTAAGGGGCAATTTATTTGTAACAGACCACTAGAAATTGCTATTTAACTCATTTTGGAGGGTAATAGAGTCTAACGGTTTTGAATATCATCAAAAATCCTTAAGTCGTCATCGAATAACGCAAAAATGGTAGATTCTATGTGATCACATACGTCATTAATAAAAACTAAAAATAATAAAGGTCCTAGATGGGATCCCTAAGGGACGCCAGATGGGCTCATGAACGGATCTGACCCACAAACCACCACTTTTTGTTGTCTGTACGATAAATAAGACCTGAGCCAGGACAGCAAAGTTCCTTGAATGTAGCTTATTTATTAAAATTGTGTGATCCACATGGTCGAAAGCCTTACTAACATCCATATATATGGCATCGACTTGGCGCTCCTTATAAACATTATCGATAATGTGAGTCGTGAATTCAATTAAATTAGATACGGTAGACATATTATTGCGAAAACCATGCTGTTGAGGGACTAAAAAGGATTTTAAATGAAAAAAAAGATAAGGACATATCAGGGATTCGTAGACCTTATCAAAAGTGGACAACAGGGAAGTTGGCTTATATCATCCGCTTGTCCGCTTTTCGGAATAGGCACAACATTAGCAGATTTCCATTTTTCAGGAAATGAGATTGATTGGCCAGAGATTGATTATATATAAGGTATAGCGGATAGGAAAGAGACTAATAACTTAATTTCAATAGATGAATTTAATATACAGCGATGTAGAAGACCTAAATTTCTTAACCACTTATAGTGGGACTAATTAAAATTCAAAATATATTTATTCAAATACAATTACAGCACTTTTGAATCGTCAAATATATGTTTTTTTCCCACACAATAATTCCAATGTACGGCTATTGATGGTATCAAAGAACGGCTGAAAATCTAAGGTTCAACGGATCCTTTGCACGCTGTTCTGAGAGGTAGACAACAAACTCAGTGGGGTATTTCGTGTTTTCTTTAACCATCATCATTACAATATTAAATTAGTCTATTATATTTAAATTTGACCAATTCGTTTATTCTTTTTCTGTCGATATTTTTCAAATAATTTGTTAACAAGAATTGATTTGCTATTCGCTTCCTAACATATTTTGTGAATATTCTTGTCTTATATGGAATGAGTATATCCATTCCATGTAATGCGAGTGATATTTTTTGGCATTAATCACAACGTAACGTAATAAATGGAAGAAGTAAAGGTTTTTTGTATTAAGAGTGCTCTCCCGTTGGTTACTGTAGGTCTCCACTCTAGGAAAGGCGACCCCCCTTCGCCAGGGGATGAAAGGGACTGGCTGCGCCAGGCGCAGGCGGTCCTACAAACCAAGTGGCGGGACCGGTTGAGTGACCCGAGCGCAGGGCGGTCGACGATCGAGGCCGTGTCTCCGCTCCTTGGTCAGTGGGTGTCGCGTGGTCACGGCGTGATCACTTTCCACTTGGCGCAGATCCTCTCGGGGCACGGGTGCTTCGGGAGGTATCTATGCCGGGTGGCCCGTAGGGAGCCCACTGAGGAATGCCACGAGTGTGGATCCGCCGTGGACACGGCGGAGCACACGCTTGCGGTGTGCCCCAGTTGGGATAGCCAGAGATCTGCCCTAGTGGCCGTATTAGGGTCGACCGACCTGTCTCTGCCCACCGTCGTGCGAGCGATGGTGGAGCGGAGGGAGTGTTGGAGTGCGGTGGCCTCCTTTAGCGACGAGGTGATGTCGCTGAAAGAGGCCGCGGAGCGGCGTCGGGAGGCGGATCCCGCCGCCCACGCCCTCCGTCGTAGGCGTCCGGCGAGAAGGCGTGCGGTCCAGGACCGCCGTCTTCCCCCTTAGCACTAGCCTCTGGGACGGCGGACCGCGGAGGCCGTCGTCCCACGTAGCGAGGCTCCGTAGGTTGTCGGGCGGCGCGCCTTCGCGCTGCCCCATAGGTAGCTCGATCCTTAGGATCAAGGTAGGGGCCCCTCACGGGGAGTCACGGCGGCGCGCGCAGTTTTACTCTATAGCTAACCTGTAGCGTCGCCATTGTGACAGTGCGTAGGATGGCGGGTCGTTTTTAGCCGGTAAGAGTCCGGCATAACCGGGACGTCCGCGGCGTCCCGGTATCCTATTGAGGATTTTTTTCCCGTCTTACCAAAAAAAAAAAAGGTCTCCACTCTAGGAAGCCTGGGACGTGGAGCCCGTGGACATTAGCTACTGGTTTGTTTTAGGACTAGGCGTATTTAATGATTTGGTGGAATGACAGAAAAAACAAGTAATTTTCTACAGACTTTGAATTTATTCAATGACATCTTTAGAACGTCTTCTAGAAGTTTGTTATAGTTACATAGAAACGTATTTAGTTTTTATTTCTTATCTCATATGAGGTTAATTCACTCATATTTTTATGTACGTACAAGGTTTTTAAGTCTTCAGAGAGAAACACGATAAATTTGTAATTGTACCTTAAGAAAATTGAAGCGGTAAGATATGAAGGAAACTTGAATCTAGCTGAAGGATAGCCATTCCCGCGGGAACAGACAATTGAACGTAATCTGCAGAAAAGAAGTCCCCTTTGCGTCGCGACAGAACTCGCTCGTACCGAATACCGTACGTCGTACCGGGCCCTTGGTTCTGGTACTGCGTAATCGGCCATCGCTTTGTCATTAGATGATTGTATTTTTATATCAAGCAGGACTCCCTCTATATTTCCCACGATAAAGTAAATTCTGCCGCCTGCATGGTGAAGAATGAAGTTTCCCAAATGTCTGGGCGTCATTATTGACTGTCCGATAACTATCACTGAAATATTTTATATTTGCATCATTTGTCCGATTGTTTGAAGCTTTCTTTCTTTCATTATGCAGGGAAAATTTTCTTTCGTCTTGAAAATAGTCTAATACGTAATATATGGTTACTTATATGGATTTAACAATTTTATTGAAAAAATAAAAAATATTAAAGTAAATAGAAACATTGAAATGTTTTCGGGGTTTGCACTGCAGATTCGGCAATTGACCAAACGATGCTCTAGTAAACTGTTTACGAATTACATAGTTTTTATATCACATTTATTGCATAATTGAGACAATAATTAACTTTATTAAGTCAAATCAAATCAAAATATCTTTATTCAAGTAGGCATATTACAACACTTTTGAATCGTCAAATAATATATATATTTTTTACTTTTCCACACTCAAATTCTAATGTACGTCTGATGATGGTACTCCAGAACGACTTAAAATGTAAAGTTACGAAGGTTCCTTTGCGCCCTGATCCGAGAAGATCCCACAACAGACTCAGTCGGGTATTTTGTGTTTTTGTTACTATCATCATTACAATATCATATTAGTTTAATATATTTCAATTCAAATTAGAGAAATTCGTTCACTCCCACGCGTTTTTATCGTCTAGGCAATCTTGCAACTTAAAATACGATTTTTATATCAACTTTCTTTTAACAAAGACTTATTTATTAATTGACATCTCTAAAACGTCTTGTGGAAGTTTATTATAGAAACGTATACAGTTACCCTTAAATGAGTTGTTAATCTTATGTAGCCTACTAGAATTTATAACCAGTTTGTTTTTGTTTTTATTAAAAGAGTCGTATGTTTTTTTGTACGTACAAGAAGTTTTCTAAAGTTAATCTTAATTTTTATTGCGCCTGCTTTAACATAAGCCCAATTATTACTCTAGGAAACAACTTTTTGTAATAATTAATATTATGTAAAATTATTTACTTTTAAAACGAACTTCGTTCCTTATAAGATGCGTTTTCCATAAAATTGATTGATATCAGTTAATCTTTAGAGCCTATTCAATGTTATGTTAGTGATCAATAGATTTCTTTTTGTAATTCATGAAATAATACTGCCACGACTTTGTAGCAGTCTCAAATTCAATGGTCACATAGCTAGAGCGGGGTATACTTTGCAAACAATTTCAGAAATAGCATCCTTAATTTATATTCAATCGTTGCACCCCAATATTCATTACGAGTCATTTCATTACGATCAGTCGATTCATTACGGGGGTCATTACGAATCCAACTCGGTCGGGAAGTTCCGGAAGACTTTTCGTCCAATAAACCTCAGTGCCTGAAGAATAAAGTCTTCGAACAGTGCGTGTTGCCAGGGCTTACCTACGGATCGGAAACGTGGTCGCTGACTATGGGCCTCATTCGGAAGCTCAGAGTCACTCAGCGTGCGATGGAGAGGGCTATGCTCGGAGTTTCTCTACGCGATCAAATCAGAAATGAGGAGATCCGTAGCAGAACCAAAGTCACCGACATAGCCCTACGAATCGCGAACCTAAAGTGGCAATGGGCGGGGCACATAGTCCGACGAACCAATGGACTTCGGGGCTGGAAGGTGCTGGAGTGGCGACCCCACACCGGACGACGCAGTGTAGGAAGACCGATGATATAAAGAGGGTCGCCGGTAGCCGCTGGAGCCAGGCGGCACAAGATCGGGCCTTGTGGGCATCATTTCGTGAGACCTATGTCCAGCAGTGGACGTCCATCGGTTGAAGCGACGACGACGACCCCAATATTATTGAAAACTGATCCCTAAAACTGGTCATACATGTAGAATGTGATTTTATACCTAATTTTCTAAGATGTATTTCCATCGGTCGGTGTATACATTGTCCAATTACAGCTCTGTAAAACCAGAACTTCTCAGGCATTCATAGAGAGAGGGACGGAAATATCAGGATGTTATTGTCTAGGGAACCCTAAAGAAGGCTTCGACGCCAGTGAGTGATCGAGTTCAATGGGTCAGTGGTCACAGTCGAAGGCATCTGTTGTTCATTAATTCTCCACGAAGCTTGCTAGTGCTTTTAATATGTTTTTATCTAAGATGAATCCGTTCTATTTTACCAGCTACATTCATTACACTAATGATTGAGTCAATCCAGTTAACTTCAAATCTAGCAAGCGTGATTCTTCTCAGTCTTCACCATTCTCAACAATCCAGCTGCTCCCGACTACCTTCAAGCAAGGTTCAGCTTCTACTCAAACGTGCATGAAAGAGAGCTGCGATGTGCTGGGAATCTGCTACTGACTGTACCCGCTCACCGCACAGGTTTTAAACATGACTCGTTTACAGTCAGCAGTTCGTCTATGGAATGAGCTACCGAAAAGAATAAGAAAAGCCACCTCAATATATTCATTTAAAGCCCAACTAAAAAGGCATTTTCTTAAGAAGTACATCACTGCTTGAATGACCTCAACTATAACTATTATCGCTTTTTTTTGTTAATCAATTATGGTGTTGCTACCACTGCTGTTTATGTCAGAGTTTACACCTAGCTTTGATTATTATTAATTTTTGTTTATATTTTACTGTATTTTTCTTTACTTCTGTCTATCTCTGTATTCTTTCTTTAACATTGTAATGCACATCTACCAACGACTTTTCTAACACAAGAAGGGTTGGCTGTAGCTTTAAGCCCGCCGTTTGCACTCTGTGCAATAAAGTTTAGAAATAAATTCTTATAATATGTAAGATATATCGAAACTCTTACTCGCTAAAGACTTGCACTCGCCGTGGTCTCAAGCGATGGAAGTCCACTGCTGGACAAAAGTGTCTCTTGATGAATTCCACCGCCTCATATCATCGGTCCACCCGGTGGAGGTTTGTAGTGTTAGGACGAGGTTGGGAGATTTAAATTATTTGAATATTTTCTCGCCGGAAACCCGAGATATCGACGTGATATCGAAATATAGCTGGTGACTACAGAAATGAAGCACTTGAGATTATGATTAAGACCACAGCTGGACGAAATGCACAGTCGATTATCAAATAAAACAGACAAGCCGACTAAAACCACCAGAATATTACAAGGTCGCAATTAATGTATATTTATATTTATTATCATGTAAATTTGAAGTAACGAATATGCATATTGTATCGTGTGTCGTTTTAGGCGAAGAGGTTCCACGGTACGTGACCGGCCACGTCATTTATGCCCACTCTGCACTATCGGAACTCGTAAAACAAAATATTTACGACTTGCAATAGTGTGCGCATTTCATTTATTATTTGGCGTAAAATGTTTTGCGAAATATGTCTGCTTTATATTTTGAACGCCGTGTGTTGCTACAATCCCGGATCGTTCGTAAACGACCTGCGGAGAAGGGAAGTCATACCCTTACACGAGCTGAGAAGAAGCTTCGCCAGGGATTACAATTATCGGCGCACGAAAGACATACGAGACGAGATTTTCGATACTAAATATGACGTAAGTAAAGTAAATAAGTAGCAGCCCTTTAAGCCCTCCGAGAAGTGAGGGTTTTTAGAACACAGAACCACAACACTGCTCCACTGCATATTGGCAGGTTTAGTACACAAGTGTACTCTCTATTCCTTCACTCTCATAGTTCAATGTGACGGGAATCCGACATGACCGGAGAGAGATCAGGCGCAGGATCGACGGCTTAACGTGCTCTTCGAGGCACGGGGGTAGATCTTAATAGAAAACTCAATATTGATTTTTGAATAGGCCCGACCTGGGACTCGAACCTGGACCAGGACCTGTCTGTAATCGTACATGCTAACCACTAGACCAATGAGGCAAATATGACGTAAGTTTCATGAAACCATCGAACATTCATCTTTGATCGCATATTAAAGCCTCCCAACGGTGATGATCTACGGATCCGAAACAAGATCACCGACCACGAGTCTTATAAAATTATTCCAGATTCGCTGGTCGAAGAGAGCTTCAGTTGGAATTCTCTGAGCGACTTAATCGGGAAAGAGGAGGCCCGCAGGTGAAATCGATATTTTTTTTTTTTTGCGAAATTGGCACTGAGTCGGACGTATAGTAATACTGCGAGTCGTAATTTATTTATTTTACAAAATCCACAGCCCTTTTAATACTAACATATAATCTAATTAAATAACTTAAAGCCCATTAGGAATTTTACATTTATTTATTCTACTAATAAGCGCCAGAGAGATTGCGCATGGGTGTGAGTCTGTCTATGAAGTGTGTGTGGGTGTGTGCGTGTGTGTGGATGCGTGCGTGCATTAATACTTTTTTTCAACTTTAGTTTGTTGCTGTGGAAGATATCGACCTTCTAGTAAGATTTGTTATAATTTCTTTAAATGCGGCAAATTATGGTATTATAAGCATGATTTGTTTGAGAATGGAAGTAAAAAAGAGGGGTGTTTAGCGCGTTCTAAGTTTAGGTGTGTGAAACCGGTGAATGTTTGATGTTAATTCAATGCTGTCATATTGACCATGGCAGCATCCATGTAAAAATAGCAAATCTAAAAGTGACCCCCTTCTTTCAAAACACAATAGATTATGAACGACACAAAGTTAGGAATAATTTGAATTCATATCTACTTTGACATGTGAGCGGAACTTAAAATGTTTCAAAAATTTTGGTTGTATTTTTTCTATATTTTATTTCTGATATTTAACAGCAGGGTTCCAAATATACCTACTATAAATATTCTAGCGTGCTGCGGACAAGCGCACAGTACAAATATTTAAGATATTTTACATTCGAAAAAGGTTACATTTTATATTATGCCTCATTGGTCTAGTGGTTAGCATGTTCGACTACAGACATGAGGTCCTGGGTTCGAGTCCCGGGTCGGGCCAATTCAAAAATCAATATTGAGTTTTCTATTAAGATTTTCTCAATATTTGCCCGAAGTTGGGAAGTTGGCGGTGTGATCCACCCCCGTGCCTCGGAGAGCACGTTAAGCCGTCGGTCCTGCGCC
>JACTOM010000005.1:1229159-1239299 GCA_015832385.1 Elymnias hypermnestra | reverse complement strand
AATAATATTCACATATTTTAAGTCTTGTGATCGACTGCGTAGATGTATAATATGTCACCACCTCGGTGGGAATGTTGTAGAATAATATAATATGTCGTTGATCCGCATATGCGGGGCCACACACCCACACAGAGTGTCCAGTCGCTGAGCTCTCAATCCAACAAAAGCATTAGTTCATTATATATGCGTGGCAAGCCACGGAAAGCAATAGGGTTCAGCAGGCCACACTGTCTATAAGCTAGTCCGCAGCCTTGATAATAAAGGCCCGACCAGCGGCCCTATTTCTATGACATGCTACAATGTCATTTTTATTACATTTAATAGTAAGCTAAGAGATTGTCCCTAACAGGCGAACACTTCACATGTGAGCAAGCCCACGAGATCAGTGTTCATTTGTCCATCACTGCTACGCAGAAGCTATCGCAACGCCTAGCAACATTCGGTCATGGCTCTAGCACTACCGATTAACGATAACCGATAAAGTATCATTTAAGACACCATAATGAGCTGGAATCGAACCCCAACCTCTCCTAGTGAAAGGTAGGATCGCAACACCAACTGCAGGCATGCCGAAGCACGCTCGTTCGAAATATATACTTCAATAATATACATATTTATATATATCCATATATCACTACAGTATATGTGTATATATTATATAAATAATAATAATAATATATATTAATTAAAAGACATCTAATCTAATAATTGAATATGATATAAAAGCAATAATGATAATATTGAAAATAACTTAAATGACAATATATACTCGTATATTCGTGTGACATCCATTCCATGTATATTTAAATATATTTTAATGCATCTTACTCCAATCCCTTTATGTACTTCAACACCTCACCACTTTATTAATTTACACAAAACCCTATTTTAAAAGATAAAATATTATTTGTAAAAACTAACACAAGAATAAAAAAACCGTACGTCCTCTTTTTTTTCTTCCCCCGCGCAAATTCCATGGCCCTCTCGTTTTTTTCTCTTTTTTTTCTTTTTTCAAAATAACAAGGCTTGTGTAGGTTGCCAGTATCACTTATATATTATTAATTAAAAAAGGATGTATATAATTATATTTCTGAATAAATATA
Organism: Elymnias hypermnestra; assembly: GCA_015832385.1. NCBI lineage: Eukaryota > Metazoa > Arthropoda > Insecta > Lepidoptera > Nymphalidae > Elymnias > Elymnias hypermnestra. Next base: position 1,238,196 of record JACTOM010000005.1, on the reverse strand, counting down.
ATGCATTTATTTATTTTTATATATACATTTATGTATGTCTGTATATAAATTGTATATATATTTATGTAAGGACGTGTCCGTCACAAGTTCCGTCACTTTGTTATGGATTCCATTGTCAGAACTTAACCAAACTATCACAAAACAACCCTTAAAGTATATCCTTTCCAATAAAAAAAGAATTATAGAAATTGGTTGACATGATCTTGAGTTCGTCCATTTGTCGCGCACATGCTTATGCAAATTTAACACTTATCCGGTTTTCTCATGGATACCATCATCAGAACTAAATGTTACAAAAATGAGATCCTATGACGAGCGCCACCTTTCATTTAAAAAAAAATCATCAAGATCGGTCCACCCAGTCGGGAGATATGAGGTAACAAACATAAAAACAAATACAGACGAATTGATAACCTCCTCCTTTTTTTGAAGTCGGTTTAAAAGCGGTGGAAAGGGATGAGGTTTTGCAATTTCGTCGAAAACCTGGATACAAATCTGTTCAATTTCCTAGAGACCATGCCGGCGTTCCATCTATAGTTTTTGGTATAAATTGTTATGGGTCCGCGTCTCCGTTAGCCGTGTATATCGGCAAAGAATAAGTGTGTTGAATTCGCTTTGCCAAATGCAAAAGAAATCTGTAAAAATGTCCAAATAAACGATAGTCCTCTAAAGAAAGTTAAGTCTACGATCTTCTTAGGAATAACCTTAGACTTCGTGCTTCAGTGGAGAGCCCATATAAAGACTCTGGCGAGGAAACTTAGCTCAGCTACATTTGTTGTTAGAAAGTTAAGGCAATACAATGACGTTGAAACTGCTAAAATGGTGTATTAAGCATTTTGTCTTACGGCATATATGAATAGCGTTTTATATATCCGTGATAATATTTATTTATAAAGATAAAAGAGCGATACACACAATTTTAATACAAAAATAAAAACAAACTTGTAATGCCATATTTTAGAGTGAAGAAGGTTCAGAAATCGTCTGTCGGGTTGAGCATACGCATTTTTAATAAGATACCCGAAACACTTATGAGTTTGCCTCCACATAGATTGAAGAAATATTTAAAAAAAGTCCTATTACAAAAGGCATATTATAATATTGAAGATTATTTAAATGACAAAGATGTTTGGATTTGATTCCAGTGGTGGTAAATAACTGGTCATAAAGGTGGAGTTTCTTGCCGGTTTCTTCTCAGTGGAATGTTTTTTATTCGATACGAATCACTTTTGTTTCATATATTTTTAAAAATAACTATATAATTTAACTTAATAGCGCTAATGAAATAAATTTAATCCTCGTATTTTTGATTTAATATACATTTACTCTAGTTTAACTCTAGTTTAAGAATTAATGAATTACTCATCAAATGTTTACTCTACGCTGATGATCAAGTAATACTTGCGTCATCCGCTAATGAGCTATAGGAGATGCTAAATATTATGAATGAAGCTTTGAAAGGGAAAGGAATGAAAGTGAACGTAAACAAAACGAAAGTTATGCTATTTTAACGAGAATTTGGGTATGGCAGAAGAGTCACAAAAGTAAAATAAATGCGGTAGAGATGGGAGCGTTGAGAAGCATGAGTGGATTAAAACTGAGTGACAGAGTAAGAAATAGTGTGATAAGAGAACGTTGTGGTATAAAAGAAGACGTGGTGACTAAAATTGAGAAAGGTATGCTTAGATGGTTTGGGCATGTAGAGAGAATGAATGAAAGGAGACTGACAAAAAGGATTTATGAGTCAAGAGTGAATGCGAAAGTTGGAAGGGGAAGACCAAGGCGAACGTTCCTGGACCAAATCCAGGACATTTTAAATAACGGCCAGGTTAAGAGTACTCTAAACCGACGAACTTGTATGAAAGGTTTAATGAGAATGAAAGAAGCGAAGGAGATATGCAAGGATCGTGGCAAGTGGAAGGACGTTGTCTCTGCCTACCCCTATGGGAATGAGGCGTGATGTTATGTATGTATGTATGTTACTCTAGTGATTTATATCTTTATGAGATTTCGCTTCCATCCGCAGTCTCGAGTAACTTTTGTTGTTATAACTGATACTTTTAGGACTGTAGATTTGTGCAAAGTTCGAATTAAACTTTCATTGTGACAGAGTGTTCAGTGAAATATATATAAAAACACGTTTGAATACAAAGAAATCCTATACTCCTGTCTTCAATAAGACCGGGTATGTTGAAGTGGAATACATCTGTTCTCGTGGCCCGCACAATACTTTAAAACTTGCAGCGACTTCCTTTAAAGCAAAGTTTTATAGAATCCTTTTCTCTGCAAGATGACGATTAAGTTTATTATTATGTTACAAGATTTATTAAGAATTAGAGCAATTAATACACCAATATCTTCACTACAAATTCACAAAAAAAAACAAATATTCTAACTTATGCAATTGGAACAGGGCTAACAAAATATTGTCAGAAATTGCCACTATAACATACAGAAGTATTACTTTTATTTAGAGGTAACAGTTATTGACAAAATAATGGACACAAAAGCAACACTCACAATTAGTTTTTACCGTTGATTTAGACTTAGACAAATCGATTGTTCCTCTGTTCCGAATTCACGATTCACGATAAAAAGTAAGTAGCAGCCCATTAACGTCCCACTGATGGGCACAGGCCCACTCACCCGCATCAGAGAGGGTTTTTAGAGCATAGACCCACCACGTTGCTCCACTGCGGATTGGCAGGCATAGTACACAAGTGCACTCTCTATTCCTTCACTCTCATAGTCCTATGTGACGGGAATCCGACACGACCGGAGAGAGATCAGGCGCAGGACTGACGACTTAACGTGCTCTCCGAGGCACGGGGGTGGATCACACCGCCAACTTCCCAATTTCGGGAAAATATTGAGAAAATCTTAATAGAAAACTCAATATTGATTTTTTTATACAATTATATATGAATATTTCTAATAATTAACGAAAACTGAAGTGATTATTTCATATTTATCTATTATTATTATTATTTTGGATTTATGGCTTTTTCCTGTGCCACAATGGCACAATTCACTTCGCCAGTGTCACGTAGAAGTAGAAGACGCACGTATAAGGATTTTTGATAAACGAATCTTTTGTTTATACATAGTTTTAATTAACGCGAAAAAAAAAGGGGTACTTGTACTTTCTACATGCTAATCCTTTAAATTACTTTAAACAACCCAAAACCAACAAACATATATATTATACACTAACTATCTATTATTTAAATAAAATTTATAGGGTACAGGTGATTTTGGCTATTGTCAGTTTGACAGCCAACCACAGATCAATCTCTATAATTAAAAGTATGTTTTATAACGATTTAACTGCGCCAAGCTCCATTAGCTGACGATGTTCAAAACTTCACAAAGGAGTGAAACGTGAAAGATCGTTAGCACAAATGGCCAAGTCCGCGCAGTTGCAGAACTTGCCTTCTTAAGGCGAGAGCCTTTTGTTTAGTGTAATTTCGGAACTTTCCAAGGAAGGAACTCTATATTTCCAGAGATTTTCGTGACGGTTAACAGAACACATCACTTAATAACATCTCAGTGCTCGTTCATCATACGAATATAATAATCTACTGTTAATACGACGTGCGAAAAGAAAAGAGACATCATTATTAACATTTCTCTAACCTGTTCTTTTTTAAATTTAATAACAGCCGAATAAAACACTTAACAACTGTATTTTAACGTTTATCATACGACTCTATTAGTATTTAATGTTACAAGAATCAATACGTTTACTTACATCTTATTTGCGAATATCGCGACACTAGAATGAGTAAATTTTAATAGACATTTTTCTATAATATATATGTCCTGGAGGTTTGGGCAGGTCCAGCACCCGAACTTCCAATAAAATACCCTAGGAAACAATTATTATACACATAAATAAGAGATTGAAAATACATATGGGAGTTTCTTTATTTCCCATATTGTAACAAAATAAGTTCATATTTGACGACGGCTGCGACAATCTGTAACACGATCATATTGCTAAGATACTGTTCTATATTTACACTTAAAATATGTTACTGATGACTAATGGTTTGCTGATGTTCGACTCGAGAAACGATGGCGAACAAACCCATACGCTTTGATTCGAGAAATGATTTTGAAATACAGTGTCGTAGTTCTTTTACGAGCCTTGTGCCCAACTTGGGGACGATATTAAACTGTTCTTAGGATTCGCATGAGATTTTCACATGTCGAGCACAGATATAATTATAATATAAATATTGCTTATATAAGCCACGGTGTGAGATTCATATGTTGATTTTAGACGCACGCAACCGATCGGTGGATAGTCAGCAGCAATTCAAACCTGTAACACCTTTTCTCGATTCAAATAAAAGAGCCTCATCGACTTCGTCGTGGCAAATTCGGAGGCGTCTCATCTGGAAGCAGGCGCCGTTGTCATCGTATACTCCAACTCACTCGGATGATAAAACACTTGAGAGTGTACGTTGCTTTAATCTATGTATATTAAATTTACCTGTACGAGTAATAGTGATGATGAGAAAGGGAGTGGTGTGGGTCACGCTAAAAACAGTGTGCACAGATACCCTCCTACTTAATATTCAGTCGCTTTTTGATATCATTATCGCACATTACAAATATGTATATGTAACATGGGAAAACCCGTATTCAACGATTCAAAGTGGAAAGCGTGGCGCCGCATCTCCACGCGCGCCAGCAGCAGGCAGCACAGCGACCACACGTAGTAGACGCGGAGCTGCCCGGTGGCCGCCGACGGCCTTTTACTTTCGTCGATTCGTTATTGTGGAACTTCTCATAAGCACCTGCAAGGATACGGTTTCGATCGAGCTGTAACGTGGACCGATACCTACCACACCTGTTTCGAATGCGACACGACCTAGCTGTGGCTTTGCCTGCGGGCAGGAGTGCGCGTCGAAGGCGCCGCCCCGGTTCTTTGTAGTCCTTGAGACATCGCTGCGGTAGAATGTACCTTATCCCCAAGTAGTGCTGCAGGCAGATGAAGTACAGGTCGCTGACGTTGCATAGCAGCAGCGGCGCGCCCCAGTCGGCGTCCACGCGCTGCACCAGCTCGCTTACCACCGATCGGTGCCCACCACCATATATAGACACCGTTGCCAGTTAAACCGCCACGTGTCGTCATATGCCCAACGAATTGTCCGTGTAGCACATCAGCACGTGTTCCTGCGTCACCGTCGCGGCGGCGGCATACCTAGCAGCGCACGGCGTCAGGGTCATGCTCAGCACTATAACGATCAGCTCCTGGAAGTTCCTCAGGAGCGTGGCCAACTCGCTCAGGATGAATATAGGTATGGCCACTCACAGGCTGTAATCGTCGGAAATCAAATCAAAATTCCTAGTCAAAGTGGGTCTCTTCAGCGCTTGGAATCTACAAATGCAATTATACAGACACACTGTTATCGACACGTGTCGATTACAGAAGCACATTAAGAGAGGTAAGTTCTAAGAAAAAACATCACTTTTACTGCAACGATATTTCAATTTATTATGTTCAACTTGAAGAAATTTGCGACTATAATTTTTCATCGAGAAATTTATGGGATTGTACCGAATAAACAGATTTTATTAAAATAATTTCGAAAACTCATTTCAAAGGCAGATAGCTCTGTTATCAACGAACAATATTTTTGAGAACGTAAAAATACAGTTGTTTCAGCTTAACTTTAACAAGTTTCTTTGACCGACCGAAGACCGACTTTAACAAGTTACGTTGTCACGCGGCTACCGACAAATCGCAGGTGACATTTAATATAACAAACGTAGAAACGAAGAACCCTCATGTGGAACACTAATCTCAAAGGAAGCCAGATGAGGCGACCTCCAATTGAACTCCTCACTGCTCTTAGTCATTTTGAGCCATCGTTTCATAATTTATGAAAATGGTATATTTGTAACTCTCACTATTTTTATTGTGATTTGCTACTATTTTTATTCGCACATCGTGGATGTGCGGATAAATTTAGCCGTTAGGGCTAGGGCACGCTCACGTAGTGGGCGCGGCCTTCTGGTGTTCCCTCTCAATTTCACATGGTGCTGTTCTTCTTACCCGAACATCTGAGACTTTGTCCCCGCAGTGCCGACAGTGAGGGATTTTAATGGCCTAGAGTGTCTTGTATGGCGATTATGCTCCTGAGGGCTTTGGCCAACGGGACGGTGAGGTCCCGGTCGCTGTAGTAGGCCGAGCACATCTCCGTGACGGCCTGTAAAGCTCCAATTATGAGCTGTTTTATTGGTTCTGACCGCTGACCAGTTGGTTGTGGTCTTTCTGTGGAGGGCATAGTATTTGGCGCCTTGCTCGGCGCTCGGCCGCGTTCTCTGCTTGGAGAGCGCGCTGGGGTAGTGGTTGGGAGGGCCGGTTCAGGATCCGTTGGGGGCGCAGCCGGCGGCAACGGCGTCGAGACGGCCCGGGGGGCGGTTTTCTTCCCTTTCCGGTTCCTGCTTCTTGGTTTCCTCCTCTTCCTCCGCACGGGTGTACCACGCTCAGTGGGCGGGTTGGCCGGGGGGGATAACGTGGTGGGCCTTTCGGGCCTCCTGCTGGGAGCTGCTTCTTTCGTGGCGGGAGGTCGGGGACATTCCTCCCTCGCTTCTTTGCGCTCTCGCGGTGCTGGTCTTACTTGGCGGTATTTGGATGCCCCGCTTACGGGCTGTCCTCACGTCGATCTGCAGTTGGCGCTTAGGTTCTTATGAGTTTTGGAGCTGCTGCTAGATGGCACTTTATTATTTTTAAGATTTTGGCTAGATCGCGTTTTGTTAATAAGTTTTTTAAAGGATAGAATTCAGGCCTCATTTATGCCGCCAAGAACCCAAATTCGTTTAAGATTATCGATGGTTTTAAAAAAGAAGTTACACAACATATTTTCCTAACCGAACTGTAGGTTCCTGGCGGCATTAATGGGCCCATGTTAAGGTAAGCGCAATAAAAACACTTCTTTTTATTTTTATGAACTCATACAAACTAACAACATATATCTGAAATAAATAGTCTTAAATAAATAAAATACACTCAACAAATCTTAACCACCGCAACATGACGCACATTTTTCAAATGTCAATTTCTGAATCAGATGTAGGGATGTCGATATTCGTCGATGTTCAATAATAACACATCAATTAGAATAAAATAATGAATCAACTCATTGGTCATCAAACTGCCTCATTGGTCTAGTGGTTAGTATGTTCGACTACAGACATGAGGTCCTAGGTTCGAGTCCCGGGTCGGGCCAATTCAAATATCAGTATTGAGTTTTCTATTAAGATTTTCTCAATATTTGCCCGAAGTTGGGAAGGTTGGTGGTGTGATCCACCCCCGTGCCTCGGAGAGCACGTTAAGCCGTCGGTCCTGCGCCGGATCTCTTCGTGGTGCCGGATTGCCGTCACATCGGACTATGACAGTGAAGGAAAAGAGAGTGCACTTGTGTACTATGCCTACCAATTCGCACTGGAGCAGCGTGGTGGGTCTATGCTCTAAAAACCCTCGCTCCTCGGAGTGAGGAGGCCTGTGCCCAGCAGTGGGACGTTAATGGGCTGCTACTTACTTACTTTATTGAATCATCAAATTATCCTTGAGGGCCGTCTAACGTTGCAAGTAGTAGCTAGGGGCTAGATGTGTATCTGTAGCACCCTGTCACATGTCTCACGCTGCTTTTTAGTAAATAATATAATATTAAACTCGGTAAAGACTAAGTGTATTGAATTCGCTTTGCCAAATGTAAAAGAAGTCTGTAAAAATAGGCATACTGCGGCGGACATTGAAACTATCTTTAAATTACAATAACGAGCAATATGTGCCGTACACCGATTAGGATCTCGTGTTTCTTAAAGAGTAAAAATTACAAAAACATCAATTCTTACAGTACCTTTGTAATAAATATTGAATAACATTTTATATATCCGTAATAATATTCACTAATATCGCAAAAAGAGCAAAATACACAACTTATGCCAATTTTAACAAGCAGGAACAACCATAAAGGCCGCGCCTAGCCCCACGGGCAAAATTTTACCGCGTGTCTCACATGTACGCGAGAGTTTCGACAAGGGTAATGAAGCCCGCCTCGAGGCCCGCAAACATTGCATAGCAGTGACATAACCCAAGTAGTAGGTAACACTTTAAAAGATGTCACCGTTTTCCATACTTTATTTCTGTTCAATTATACCTAATATATGACATGATTTCTTGTGTGGAACGTGCTATGTGTGGAAATCTGAGTTAAAACATGTGAGCACTGATCGAAGACCTACAAGGCAATCTACCGGTCCAGGGTCGAACATGGTCCCTGACAAGAAAAATACCGGCGAGAAATGGTGGTTTGCGGCGGCTGTGTTTTCTGAAAATACCCTGAGTGGCAGCCGTTTTGTGCCGTATTGGCCGGCGGTGGGGCGCTTAGAGTGAGGCCTCAACGTTTTGAGTTTCCTGTGATCTGGGGACTCGTCCAATGTACTAGATTTTAGAGGAGCTAAACTAACTTTTGTCAAATTTCTGTGACATGTTACGTTGGTGTACAGGGCGACGTGCGACGGCGAGCGGCCGCGATGGGGACCGAGCGGCGGCGGCAGCCGAACGACGCCGAGTGCGGCGTCGGGCGCCGAAAGACCACGATGGTGGTGCTGGTCGCCTAGGCGACCATCGTCACGCCCGAGCGATATCGTGGGCGGCCGACGGCGCTGGCAGCGGCCCGAAAAGTGGCGAGCGATGCGTCGTGCAGCCCCATCGGGCGAGTTGTCGCATATGGGTAAACCAAGTTGTTTTTTTTACTTAATATTTTGACGCTGAATGTTCGTTAGTTAAAGAGAATTTAACAGTCAAGTTTAATGGTGAAGTGGCTATTGTAAGGCGAGGTGGCCATTGAAAGGCGAGGTGACTCTAGCTATTAGTATAGTGATTTCTGTTTATCGTGGGGTCAGGATTGGCCGAGTGGAACAAGATATTTTCGTGAAGTTTGGTTGCAGATTAGCCAGCACACAGGGACGTGTGCAGGTCAGGATGGCCGTGTCGGAGTGCAAGAGTCTGTGGATC
>JACTOM010000005.1:1176141-1228218 GCA_015832385.1 Elymnias hypermnestra | reverse complement strand
CACTCTTGACTCATAAATCCTTTTTGTCAGTCTCCTTTCATTCATTCTCTCTACATGCCCAAACCATCTAAGCATACCTTTTTCAATTTTAGTCACTACGTCTTCTTTTATACCACAACGTTCTCTTATCACACTATTTCTCACTCTGTCACTCAGTTTTAATCCACTCATGCTTCTCAACGCTCTCATCTCTACCGCATTTATTTTACTTTTGTGATTCTTCTGCCATACCCAACTTTCACTACCATACATAAGTGTTGGCACCAACACTCCAGCATGCACTGCCAGTCTAGCCCTTTGAGACACCATCTGGCTATTCATAAAGGCGTGCAGAGCACCATTTACCATATTCCCTGCATTCACTCTCCTATTAATATCACTTTCACATGTTCCATCTTTAGTATACAAATTCTTTCACCTCTTTCACTTGTTCCCCATCTATCAAAATATTGCCATTCACCATAGATTCCTCTTGTTGAAAAAGCATAACTTTCGTTTTGTTTACATTCACTTTCATTCCTTTCTCTTTCAAAGCTTCAGTCATAATATTTATCATCTCCTGAAGCTCATGAGCAGATGACGCAAGTATTACTTGATCATCAGCGTACAGTAAACATTTGATGAGTAATTCTTTCATTTTAAATAGCATAAAATTCGTTTAACGACCTAATTTCCTGCGAAATTTAAGCCAAACGAAATGGAACGTTTGTGGAATTTGTCCGAGAGACAATTCATGGCGACGTCATGAAGTTCGTCTCTTCTCATCGGTCAGTTGGAATGCTGCAGCGCAGTCTGTAGGCGCTCGCATCAGAAAGATATTTCAACAAAGCCGTCTCCTCGACGTAAGGATATATATATTTTATTGGATGAATTTAACATGATGATCTTTGCTGCAATGTCCGAGTGACAAATACTGCTTTCACTTAGGTAATTATAAATCAGCGTAATTCGCTATAATTTTTAGTTGAATTTCTAAAACTTCTATTTATTGAATCTACTGTGCTATTTTTTTTTACCTCAATTCCGTGAAAGTAGTTCATTCAAATCTGGTATGATGATAGATGATAGCCCGGGTTGAAATATGTGATACAATGTTCTTGTAACGTTGCCTTAACAGCTATCTTCGTCACCGGCCTCACAAAGGCGCTGAAGCAGCAGCGTCGTTCGTTCCAAATAGTGGTAGAGTTTAGGGTCAATGAATGTACTTTTACCATATGTATATGAATAGTGTATCATTTTATATTGAATCCCGTAGTGTTACGAACTTTACACCGAGATATAATAACACGTCGCCATAATCGTCGAGGTTCCCGCGATATATTTATTGTTTACCCGGTATTGGCCATGTTTCATTGAATATGTTAAACACTGAATCGCGTGTGAACTTCATTATTTCAAACGACTCATAACACTGCAGTAAATATAATTACATAAATATTATCTTCCTGCAACGTTGGTCAGAAATCCTTTTATAAAGTGATCGCCAACACTTTTTTTTATTGTAAATGTAAGCAATCTATTACTTACTTATATAGGGCCGATGTAAATGTACGGTAAACGATGTAAATGGACGTCCATCGGCTGCTTCAGCCGATGGACGTCCAGTGCTGGACATAGGTCTCACGTAATGTTGTCCACAAGGCCCGATCTTGCGCCGCCCTGCTCCAGCGGCTACCAGCGGCCCTCTTGATGTCTTCGGTCCACCTTGTTGGGGTTCTCCCTACACTGCGCCGCCCGGTGCGGGGTCGCCACTCCAGCACCTTCAGGCCCTAACGTCCATCGGTCCGTCGAACTATATGCCCCGCCCATTGCCACTTCAGGTTTGCGATTCGTGGGGCTATATCGGTGACTTTGGTTATGCTACGGATCTCCTCATTTCTGATTTGATCACGTAGAGAAACTCCGAGCATAGCTCTCTCCATCGCACGCTGAGCGACTCTGAGCTTTCGTATGAGGCCCACAATCAGCCACCACGTTTCGGAGCCGTAGGTCATCACTGGCAAAACACATCGTTCGAACTGCTTTGTCTTCGGGTATCGGACGAAAATATCTGGCGTAGTTTCCCGAACGCTGCCCATCCGAGTTAGTTTCGGCGATTGACCTCCTTGTCGAAATTGCACCTACCTAGCTGGACTATGTGTCCCAGGTATGTATATTTGTCTATAATTTCGAGTGCTAAGTTCTCAACGATGACTGGATGGAGCGGAATATGGATATTGGACATAACTTTCGTCTTGTCCATGTTCATTTTTAGACCCACCTTAACAAATTCATGTTCATTTAATTTCCTCTATGTAATAAATTAATAATCCTAATATGAACAAATATTAACAAAAACATTGCGTGCTTTTAAAAGCACACCGCGTTTGAAACAATATACAAGCTGAACCCGGGACTTCGTCTGCGTGGAATGTTTTTTGGGTAGCACTTTCATTAATTTAGGCAAATTGTTTTACAAATAAGAAACATAAGTATAACACCCCCGCAACCTCCGTTGCGGTTGGAATTTCGTAAAATCCGTTCTTAGCTGACCTCTACTTGGCAAAAGGAGTATTTCTACCGAATTTCAAGCGTCTACTCCTTATGGTTCAAAGATATAGTTATGAGTCAATAGATACCTGGATATCTCCTGTATATATATAGATAAGGCGATGAGATTAAACGTTCACTTTTAAAAAGTGTTCAAGAATTGAATTGAATCGTGATTCTGTGTTCGCGTGTTATTGAATTGCAAACGTTTAGTTGAAACATCGCGGGAGACTCCACCCCTCGATGCGCTGCATTCGCGTGAGGCCAGGCGCGGGGTGAACTGGTCCGTACCAACACACCGACTGTAAACCGAAGTCGGGCTCTGGCCCCGTGGCTGAGGACAGGGAATCTTCAACGAATCATGGCCTCGGGGTACAACGGGCCACGTCTGTTGTTAAAAGACGTCTCGAAGAAGCCGCAAGGCAAAGATCATGCCGCCATACTTATACATGAACCGTACTACGATGTAAGCCTCATTACCATCTTAGATGTATACGTACTTGTACTTGGATAATTAAACTGCGAGCGAGTCTCATTTTTTCAACTCGAGATTACAGTTTTAATCCTTGACCAGAGAAACTGTGCGTAGTAAAAAATGTAAAAAAGGGAATCTTTATAAAATTTTATTCGAACATATTCGATGCATTGTTATGATGATAATTTACATTTTATCTGACGTTATTAACTCCTCGAGTTCAATGAACCTCGAGCAGTCGCCGGCTCGAACAGTTGAGAGAAGTAATTACTTTTCGCAGGAGTTCCTGGAGACCATGACGAAGGTGTTTCACTGGTGCCGCTGGTCCGGTGTGGTGGGCTTGGAGAGCTTGCGGTGGAAGTTGTGGGGGTCGTTGCTGGTTACTCTTTTGGTGGCGATAGAGGTGCAGGCCATTTGGAAAGTGGTGAAGGCTCTCGCCGGCTGGGCCCTCGATGTCACTGGCCACCGTAAGTCGAGCATCTTTCAAACATTTTGGAATAAGTAGAAAAAAAATAATTAATCATACACCTAAGTGAAAGAAAGTTGGAAATTTAAATAGAGAAGGTGGAATTAATTGATAAAATAAACAAACGTAAAAGCTTACATTTCCGAGACTTAGAGGGAGGGTAAAAGAATGATATGTTAGGAAAGTAAGTGCCAATAAGATATTCAAATAATTTACTGAAATCTAAACTGACGAGTTATAAATAAAAATGCCACGTGTTTGCTGTGAATATTAGAAATTATTAATTAAATTTTGCTTTTTTAATTTAATAGAAATTGTAAATGGTTACGTGACAAGTGGCAAATTTAGATATCCCATGTTATTTGTAAATATTAAAACTACCTAAGCTTCGAAGGAATTACCATAAAAACGTTGAAGATCTTCGTGACGCTAATCACACGTTTGTTACACGTAATCACATGTGACGTTTCATCGAGAAATCGGCTAGAAATGCAATTATTAACGCTGCATACCACGTAAAAGACGAATATGATGTAGTCCTATTTGCTGACGACGAAGGTTATTCCAAAGAAGATCCAAGACTTAACTTTCTTTAGAAGACTGTCATTTCTATGGACAATTTTACAGACTTTTTGCATTTGGAAAAGCGAATTCAACACACATAGTCTTTACCGAGTTTAATATTAAATTATTAATTAATGATCCTAGTAGGACTCCCATCTTTAAAGGTGATCCTATCAACTCAACCTTTTGAACTTTATTTTGAAGATAAAAGCTCAAGAAATTGAGTGGGCGAGGCCCTCACATCATAGGGGCTAAGTTTAATTATAAGAGTGCTATGTTTTACACAATCAAAAGCCTTAGTAAGGTCACAGAACATTCCTCGTGAATTTTAGGACTTTTCCCAAGCATCAAAAATGTGTTTCAAAAGAGACAAAGTCAGGAGTATTGAGACCTTTAACTGAATCCATATTGCTCAGGATAGAGCAGCCTATATGCACTAAAATGTTCTAGTAGTTAGGGTCACATTTATCACCCGATTTAAACAAGGGGACAACTTTGACACAGGGAGCGTGTCGGCGCGCTTGTCGGGCGCCATGTTTTACGCGGCCGCGCTGCTGGGCCTGCTGCAGTGCTGGCGGCTGTCCAGCTGCTGGCCGCGGCTGTGCAGCCACTGGGTGGCCGCGGAGCGGGCCCTGGGCGACAAGCGCGCGCCCCCCGACACCGCCTTGAGGACGAGGATGCTCAGGATCGTGGGCGCCGTGGCCGCTTGTACTGTGGGTGAGCCGGCTGCGAATATGGAGCGGATGGAATCAAAGCGATCGGTGTCTGATTAGGTTCTACGAGATCTTTCGGATCCGTATCGACTTAAGGTAAGTAGCAGCCCATTAACGTCCCACTGCTGGGCACAGGCTTCCTCACTCATAGGAGAGAGGGGTTTGTAGAGCATAGCCCCACCACGCTGCTCTACTGCGGATTGGCAGGCATAGTACACAAGTGCACTCTCTATTCCTTCACTCTCATAGTCCGATGTGACGGGAATTCGACACGACCGGAGAGAGATCAGGCGCAGGACCGACTGCTTAACGTGCTCTCGGAGGAGGCACGGGGTTGGAACACACCGCCAACTTCCCAACTTCGGACAAATATTGAGAAAATCTTAAATAGAAAACTCAATATTGATTTTTGGAATGGCCTGAACCGGGACTCGAACCCTAGACCTCATGTCTGTAGTCGAACATGCTAACCACTAGACCAATGAGGCATTCATTATCGGCTACTAATCTACGGTCGCTTTGGAAAATCGATTCTAGCGGGATGAAACCGCCGACAATCTCCTGTAACAATTCTCTTTTTATAAATTTACATTGCGTGACTTAAAAGCTTCGTATTTTTGGTCTCGTCACCGATTCCAGTTATTCTATCTGAATTGCGACATTGTTTTCAGTGGAGCACGTATTGAATATTTTATCTCACGTCGACTTCCACTGCCAGCCGTCGCAGTGCCTGCGGACGTACATCCTGCGGTCGCACGGATTTTTGCTGCTCGGACGTAAGCGGTTAATGTCGAAACGTTTGCTTGGTATGAATCGCTTCAATATAATGCGAATCCTCTACTCTCGAATTACATGTGACCATGTCGACAGCGATGGTGCGCCTACTCGCTTCGCCAGCAGAGGTCCCGGCGAGATTGACCGGCGAGACTAACTTAGGAAAATAAATTTTCTAACTCGCCTGTCGAATCCGGTCCGGTGAAGGCTCAGTCCGGAGCTAGTTACTAACCTACTGACGCTTGCAATACGGTGCCTCGTAGAAACCATAAGAGATAAATTACCCCTTACCAGATCGATGCGCTTCCATCCCAGCAGCATCTCTTAACATCAGATGAGTTTACCAGCGAATGCTAACCTGTCTGTAATAAAAAAGTCAGGCCGCCACTATCGTCATTTATACAAACGTAACGATAAAACTCATACCAATGGTTCTACGATATAACTCTGTTTCACATTCGATTTCGGCAGCTATCTGTACAACCTTCGTGTGTAACGTAGACGAGTACTCCGACTGGGTAGCTGCGCCGCTGCTGCTGATGAGCAACGTGGCCACCGCCGTGTGGAGCGTGCAGAGCCTTCTCATCGTGCTGCTGAGCGCTGGCCTGGTCTCGCGCTACCGCCGCCTCAACGCCTGCGTGGCGCGCCTCTCCTCCCGCCGCCACCAACATCACCATCGGCAGCAGCAGCTACACGGCCACCGCCGTGTATATTACACTCTTCGACAATTTCACAGACCAGATGCAGAACTAATAGCCGAGAGACCGATCGGGTGTACCGCTTTATTTGACAAAATTGCGAAATTAATATAATCCCTTAGTAATGATGATGATAAAAACAAAATGACAGCGCACTAAGCCAAGGTGGGGTCTCTACATAACAGCCTGACAAGGAAGTCTATAGTGACGACTTTAGAATCTGAACCGTTTCTAATAATGAAAATTAAATTTATTATTAGTTGTTATCTTATAAATCGGTATGTTAACACAACGCTAAGAATGAAATATATGAAGCGTTCAATGCAACCCATGCGATTTTTTTCCATGTATCTCTTTACACTTCTCCTGCAGGACACGGAGTTCGCCGACGTCTACTCCTGGCGGAAAATACGAGAAGCCTTCGTGAAACAGGCGCAGCTGGTGCGGCTTGTAGACCGGCGACTCGGTGGCCTCGTGCTGCTGGCCACGTTCTTCAACTTCTACTTCGTGTGCTTGCAGCTGTTTCTGAGCATCGCGTGAGTGAACTCGGACGCTCAGCCTGCCGGAGGCCGGCGTCGAGCCTCGCGCGTGTCTACAACAGGCGCGGCGGCGGCGGTGGCGGGCCGCTGCAGCAGCTGCAGCGCGCGGTGTCCGCTGCGTGGCTGGGCGGCGGCGCGGGGGCCACGCTGCTGGCGGCCGCGGCCGTGCAGCGCCACTCGGCCGCGGCGCTGCCCCACCTCTACCGCTGCGCGGCGCCGTGCTTCAACGCCGAGGTGCCTTCGTCACATTCCCGTATCGTCTCTTACAACGAATCCGGCGAACATGCGCATCGCTGCGGTTCCACTCTCATTCTTTTTATGGCAAAAAGAAAGAAACGGTATCCGTCGCAATGGTTACCCGGGCCCAAGTTGGTCGTGTGTTTTATGGTCGGCGGTGTGTCAGTGTTCGGCTGCACCCGCGATACGAGAATGTTACGTTAAAGAAAGAAACTAAACGAGCTGGTGGCGGCTCGTTTAGTTTCTCCCGACCCCTCGCGGCGAATCGACTGCGATCCCACGAAGAAGTGAAACTATCCATCGCTTTGTCAGGTCGAGAGGCTCCAGAAGCAACTGACCGAGGACCGCGTGGCGCTGAGCGGGTGCGGCTTCTTCGCGCTCGACAGGAATGTCATTTTAAAGGTGAGGGTATAGAAATCTCCCTAATTTTTTTTATTTCCTTATTTACGTGACCTCGACTCGAAACTTCAAAGTACGTTCCGCCCATACTTATTGTCATAATTACATAATTGTCGTCTGTCCGACAGTCTCTCGGCCCGCTCTCGAATTCATTTCAAATAGCAATGCGACCACCGGTGGATGACGTGCCACTTTTGGCAACTGGATGCCACCGATAGAACTTATTCCTATTTAATTAGCGAATAAATGTTTTAACAAGATTCGGAGAGTGACTAATCTCAATGACATTTTGTCTAATTTGTTATCAATAGATACGTATGTACCAGCACCTTTATTCGGTCGCTTTGAATTAGATTTTAATGTCTACACTCGTCGTACTAACCGATTTATTTCTTTTTATATAAAACGGTGTACACGAACTTCTTGAACTAACGTATTCGAATCGATACTGTACCCGTTTGTACAACTTACCGATTACCGCGTTGCCCGTGACGATTATTTTAGAATATAAAATAGTAATAACGCGTTACCCTTAAAAGATGAATATATGCCATCGCCGACTTTTTTGAACATCTGTAAAAGAGTTATATTATTCATTGCACAAAACTTCGGCATACGACAACTCGATTCCGTCTCGAGCGCCGCTCCACCTCTCGGGTTAACTGCGCGGAGGTCTGTCGAGCAGCAGTCGTTGTATTGCCACATGCCGTGTACTGTCCACGGTCGCGGGCAGCTGGCGGGCGCCGTGGTGACGTACGTGCTGGTGCTGGTGCAGTACGACTCCGCCGACGACGACGCGCCCGCCCCCTGACCGACTGGCCTACGCGACGCGACACCACACGACACGATCATAGCGATACTACAATAATCAACGACTGAAAGATACGTGTGCCTCGCTCGAATGCTAATTATACAGTAAATATTCTAAAATGTGTCCTTCATTTCTGCAAACCTAAAGTTAATTTTAACATATCGAATGGAAATGCCGCTTCGGCTTTTCGCTGATCGCGTCGAATGTAGCGAAGTATGAATGCGTGTACCGGCGGGCACCTGCGGAGGAATACTCCTTTGACTTGTATTAAGTTCTATAATATATTGTTGTTTAAAATGATGTTGGAGTATGTTATCGAATTGTTTTTTGGTGAAGCCGACCGAGGACAGTGAAGGCCCGACAGCCACTCGTAGTCAGTCAGCTGTTACAGCACTTTTGAATCGTCAAATATCGTCTTTTCTATATATTATTTAAATGAATGACTGATGATAACATAAAAGAACGACTTACAATCTAAAGTTACGAGGGTTCCTTCGCGCCCTGATCTGAGAAGAGCCCATAACAAACTCAGTCGGGTGTACGTTTTTTTTTCGTTATCATCATTACAATATTTATTTAAGATTTATTCTATATCTATATACATATTGAGCAGTTCATTCACTCCCACGCTTTTTCGTCTTCTAAGTATTCTTTCAAATTATAGAATGATTTCTCAATAATTATCTTTTAATAAAAGATTTACATTTATTAAGAGACATCTTTATTCTGCGAGCTTGTTGTAGACGTAAATTTGAAATATCACTTTATGCGCCTGTCTCTTTGTCCAGCCACGACGTACTCCGAATTGTTGGAACGGGATTTATGTTTTTATGGACAGTGTTTCTTTAAACGGAACAATACACCGGCAGAGTTATCGTCGTCGTCGTCGCTTCAACCGATGGACGTCCACTGCTGGACATAGGTCTCACGTAATGTCGTCCACAAGGCCCGATCTTGTGCCGCCTGGCTCCAGCGGCTACTGGTGACCCTCTTTATGTCGTCGGTCCACCTTATGGGGGGTCTCCCGACACTGCGCCTCCCGGTGCGGGGTCGCTACTCCAGCACCTTCGGCCCCCAACGTCCATCGGTTATACGACATATTAATTGTCAAAACTTTACTCGTGAGTAATACAAATCATAAAAATATACTAAATATTTACACCTGCTATTCTGTCCACCCTGTGATTATTCGTTTTCGGTGCGTCATGCTACCATCGACCTTAAAGTCGTACGCGGAGCCGAGTGGGCTCAATCGTAAATATGTAAATATTTGTCACTCCAATTGACGAATCCGACCGGTGGCCAACGGCCGTTCAGCGATTACAATATACTACGATTGCCGGCCCCCCTCGCACTCGACATCCTACACTCGCTTGGTAAAAGGTATATTCGTACTTTGTTTTTTCTGCTTTTCACTTTAAAAGGGATCTATAAAAAAAGTTATAGAACATTTATTCTGTTAGGTTCAGTAAAATTAATCAGAAGTATGGCCTGGATGCAACTTCTGCATTCCCTTCTGTTCAAAGTGTTAAAGTTCACCCATCGTTAAGGGAAGCCCCCAAAAAATATTAAACAGATTGAACAGCCATGGTGATGTGACATCCCTGTCGAATACCTCTTTCAATTGGAAACCACGTGTACGCCCCGTTTATTCTGACAATTCTGATTATCGCTCACCCCAAACGTAGATAAAGTTTACCATTCCTCACCACGCAATCGTAGGCCTTTTCTAAATCAAGAGTAATTAAAGGTGCGTACAAAGTACACATGTCAGAAGTGAAACTTCTTTGGCAAACTTATGATTAAGTCTTGTTTATATTTATACAAATGTAAAACTTTAAGGTTTCAGAGACTTAGAGGGAGGGGAAAAGGATGGATATGTTAGGAAATTGTCATAAAAAAATTTAATGTCGAAAATTATTTCTTTGCCAATATTAGAAGTGACTAACAAAAATTGTTCTTGTATATTTTATGGAAATGGTATTTGTAAATATTATATCTACCTAACCGTCAAGCAAATTAGCATCTTCGTGACGTGGTACGGGGGGGGGNGGGGGGGGGGGGGGGGGGGGGGGGGGGGGGGGGGGGGGGGGGGGGGGGGGGGGGGGGGGGGGGGTGTGTGTGTGTGTAAATGAAACGTCGGTGGTTCGTTCGAGTGTTTATTGCGGCGCGGGAGCGGGCCCGCCCGTGCACCTATAGCACGTCTCCCTTGGGCGGTCACCGGAAGAGGCGGCGCGCGTAGTGCCAGATGCGGAAGAAGTACTCGTCGCGACGCAGCAGTGAGCCACGCGCGTACGAGCGTATGTCCGCGTCCATGCGATGTTCGCGCAGCCACGACGTCGTGGTCTGCGTGCTGAACGAAGTGGGCTCCGTACCCTCCGTGTGCTCGCCGCCGCCCTCCTCGCGCCGCGAGTCTGCACACCACGCACCATTGTTCCAATTTAAGAACCGAATGTAGCATTTTTTAGAGGACGCAATTTCATTAAAATCAATAAAAGCTTAACCCTAAGCTTGCGGAGTTGCCGCCCTTATCCCCCGGCCACCATCTTGGAAAAAGTGGTAAGAAGGTAAGCAGCAGCCTATTAACGTCTTCGCTGGCGCAGTGGTGCGAGTACGCACCTTGCTGGCAGAGGCCCCGGGTTCGAACCCCATTAGGGCTAATATAGAAAATAGTATTTTCTAATTTCTCTGATACTGGTCTGGTGGGACGCTTCCAGCAAAGACAAAGAGATTTGTGTTCCGGTACGATGCCGAGAGAAACCGTATGGAGTATATCGCTTCTTACCCAGATTAGCGCGCTTCCATCTTAGACTGTATCATCACTTACGATTAGGTGAGAAAAACGTCCCACGGTTAGGCACAGACCTCCTCATACATATGAGAGAGGGTTTTTAGAGTATAGACCCAACACGCTGCTCCACTGCGGATTAACCTAATTTTATAATCTTTATTTATTGTAAATGGCGCCCGAGAGACAGAGGCGGCCATCCAACAAACTTAGCTTCTCCTGCCCCCCCCCCCCCACATGTCCCAAAAATAAAATAGCGTCCTCTAAAAACTAACATTTTTTTCAAATACGACTGATGATGCTCTTACACGACTTACAATATGACAGCCTCATTGTTCTGATAATAGAAAGATGATGAGCTCCTGGCTTCGAGTCCCGGCTCGGGCGAATTCAACATAGTGTTATTAATAAGAAATTGACAGTATTTGCCTGAAGTTGGCGGTGTACGCCTGATCTCTTTCCGGTCGTGTTGGATTTCCATCACACTCCATTACGGGAGTGAAGGAATAGAGAGTGCACTTGTTAACGCAAACACATGTGTAATGCCTGCTAACCCGCAGTGTGGTGAGTCCATGCAGTTTTTTACTTTTGCAGTGTCATCTTTGTGTGTAGTTAAGATACAATCTAACTCGATCAAAAAATGAAATTTCATTCAATGTTATTAAAAAAAGGATACCCGACTGACTTTGTCGTGTCCTCTTCTCAAAACTAGGCTCGAAGCAGATTGTAAGTGGCTCTTATATCATCATCAGTCGTACATTGGAAATAATATGAAAACTATCTGACGATGGAAAAAGTGCTATAAGATTCTAATTGAATTTAAATGTAATTTGAATTCACATTTGGGATGATTACATTTCAATGTGGTCAACATTTCATATTCATATCGCGAATCAAATTTTATCATTTGATACCTTCACCGGGTGCGACCTCGAAGGGTTCGTCGGACTCGAGCGGGTCGCTTGATCCGATCTCGTTGCGTGCGTAGACACGTAACGCGTAGGCTCGGTCTTCTGTAAGGTCTCGTACGTCGCAGCGCAACG
The DNA here is from genome assembly GCA_015832385.1 of Elymnias hypermnestra. NCBI lineage: Eukaryota > Metazoa > Arthropoda > Insecta > Lepidoptera > Nymphalidae > Elymnias > Elymnias hypermnestra. Next base: position 1,216,182 of record JACTOM010000005.1, on the reverse strand, counting down.
TGGCGGCGTCTACGCGGCCGACCTCCATCCACATGGTCTTGGCCAGCTCGCGTACGGCCAGAGTGTAGCCCAGCAGTGGCGAACCGCCATCCCACTCGGGCGCACCCCACGCCGCAGCCACGCAGCCGCCGCCCGTCGCACGCACCTCCAATGGACCCGTGGGCGCCGAAGGCACCGCTGTAAGCCACAGTATCAGTGTAGTTGGTGACGATACCATATGACACAACCACAATGCTGAAGTGACGTACCAGAACGTTAATGCTACTTTGCATATTAAGACCAGTGATGACCTACGTTTGCGAGACATGGCGAATGACTATGCGCCTTATTAGAAAGCTCAGGGTCACACAGCGGCGATTGGAACGTGTTATACTCGAAGTATCTCTTCAGCACCGAAACGAAGAGATTCGCAGAAGAACTAGAGTTACCGACTTAGCTCAAAGAATCGCGCTGAAGTGACGTTGGGCAGGACACATAGTTAGATGAACCGATAGACGTTGGAGTCCTAAGGTACTGGAATGGCTACGTACCAGTAGGCGTAGGGATGGCATGCTCCCTAAGAGGTGGACAAATGACCTGATAAGGGTTGCACTAAGCCGATGGTGTATTATGCAAATGGTGGTGGTGGAATGAGGATCCTACGCCGGACGACGTAATGAAGACAAATACCACCTGATTGGACCGACGATATAAGTGGGTCACCGGTAGCAGCATGCGGTTATTAGGTAAGACCTATGTCCAGCAGTGGACGTCCACCATTTAAAACAACCACCATATGCTATTTTTTGTATGAAGACAGCTCATGAGGGACACAGTAATCAGGTCTAATGTTGACACCTCTTTCACTGATGTTACAACATCGTGAATAGTCTCGCATCAAGTTATGGTATCTAAGCTGTTATGTCACGGCGCTCTATGGGATTTTGCGAAGATATCATGACACGACATCAACGACACGATAAGGCGTCATTGCGCTGTGACATTATTGTCATGTTTACCAATGACACTCTTTTACGACATTTGGCTATATTATTCCACATAAAACGATCTTACTACGGCCCCTGAGTTTATTCAATGTGTGTGTGTGTGTGTGTGGGTAATTACTTGCGTGGGTCTGGAGGCGGACGACATCACAATGGGTTGGTGGGCCAGCGCCCACAGAGTTCTCTGCGGAGACGCGGAATTCCAGGGCTTCCCGGGCCTTGATGCGTTCCACACAGTGCTCGGTCACAGTGGCCGGCACTGTTATCACTTTGGCCCAGGGCCCACCACCAGCTGCCCGCCATTCCAGCACGTAGCCTGCAAAGATACAATGCTCGTGATTTTTCTTATAGCAAAATATTTGGTCTATCTTTAACAGCAAAGCTCATAACATCTTTTATAGGACAAAAGTGTATACTTATGAATGGAGTTCGTGAGTTTGCTTATAACAATTTGTTGCCTATAAAGAGGAATTACGGACGATAATTTTACGTCTTAAAAAACATTGATGAAAACGCTTTGGGCCGATCGCACCTCTTTATCGCTCGTTCCGCTCTCTCGCTCGCTTAATTGACTCAAGCGGAACGTGACAACGAATCATGCTTTGCAGTGCGTGCAGCGGGCAACCAGCGATTTATAACAAGCTATCACGTAAAAGGATTGTTGTAACCTTAAGAACAGAGCTCGTGACTTTTCTGTTCACATATGCTATATCTGTTTAAGAAACCTGAAGAGTTATATTTGTGGGATTTAAGAATATACTTTGTAATTTATTAAAAAAAAATGTATTTTTGGACTCTTTTGGCCAGGGTTTGTAATCGGTATACTCACTGGAAATACGGTCGCCGCCATCGCAGTCAGGCGCCTCCCAACGTAACGTGACGGAGCGTGATGTGACAGCAGACGCCTCCAGCCGTCGCGGCGCAGACGGTCGCGCTATACAAACAAACACTTTTCACATACAACATATAAAGAGATAAATAAATACAACACAGAAAAACGTTGTGTCAGTTGTGGCGTTGTATGAGGTAATCTATATAGTGGAGCTAATCTGTACATGAAAATACGTAATATTAATTTTGCCGTATGTTTATATTCTCTCTCTTTTCTTGTTCGCTAACTTAAATCTCTCTCTCAATTTCCGTATGCCCCCTCGTCACCAGCTTACTCTCCAAGTCAAGCGTGCGTAAACAAGTTTTGGTTCAAAAATAAATTTTTCAAGGTCGTTTAGGTTACGTGATGTAACTGGATCAAAATATATGCAAAAACACACTTCGTAAACACCTGAGAAGATAACAAAAGGGAATAGGCTTCTTTTTTAAATAAAACAATATATAAAAACGGGAATCAGAAGGTGCGTAATATTATAATATGCTTACTGATAGTTTCGCCGATGACGAGGTCATCGTCTGAGACATAGGGCTCGCTGGATCCGATGAGGTTGCGGGCCGTGATCCTGAAGCGGTACCGCGAGTGTGACACGAGGCCATCGAGGCGCACGCACGGTTGGGCCGCCACAGCTGCCGCCAGCCAAGGCCCACCATCTTGGCTCGCCTCCACACCGTAGTCCAGCAGCGGGCAACCGCCGTTTTCGCTGGGCGGTCGCCACGAAACCGTCAGCGCAGCGCGCTCCCCACCAGAATAACTTAGCGGTCCGCGCGGTGGTGACGGCACCTCTGCACCAATCACAAATATATTAAACCCAAAGTAATATACAAAGAATAAAACAAAAGCATTTTAAAACATCAAGTTGTAGTTTCTGATTATTTGGACAAAGCTTTTTGGCCTTCTATTTATTTGTCCATGGGCACGGATCTTTTTTGTTCCTGGTTAAACCGTTATATACATTTATTAATTTATCACATCACATTTATTCAGCTTCAATTTACGTTGTATCATAGGTACATAGTCTATGTTTTTATTACTGACAGGTGAGTGATGATGAAGTGCGATAACTTGGTAAGAAACGATTTCAAATCTTAAGTTTTTCTTCAAAGACAAATAAGCATGCAATTTTCTAAACTGGATTTGAGCCCAGGACTCTTCTACCGAATTGAGTACTCGCACCATAGCGTCGATGAGGTCGTCGTTAATATTGGCAAATGTGGTACTCCAGGCCAAGGTTTACTATTACGAGGTACAGTCAACGACTACTGTACGACACATTAACTTAATGATAGACGTTAAGCAAGTAAAACCGTGTTAAAAATTACTCACCGTATACCCTGAGGATAGTCTCCGCGCTGGAAGCACCGGCTGCATTGACAGCTTCCACTGTGTATTTCCCAGAGTCGATTCTCTGAAGCTTCTTTATCGTTATACGAGTTGTAGTATCTGAAGTAGTAATCTCCAGGCGTTTTGATTTCTCCAATCGAATACCATCTTTGAACCAAACAACATCAGGTCGAGGAATGCCTTCTACAATCGCAGTTGGCGTCCACGTCTCTCCAACTGCATACTTCTTATCTTCATCTTCAGGAGATATCGTCACTTTGGGCTTCTGTTGGATCTTCACAGTACACGACGTTCCAACTCGGCCGTGCAGATTGGTAGCCACACATTCATAGATGCCCTCGGTGGTATCTGTGGCTACGAATGTCAAGGTTGCCACTCTATCCATATACGTGGCTCGAACCTTCGAAGGCTTCCCGTTCCTCGTCCATACAACTTCAGGAACAGGAACTCCGCCGAAGATGCAGACAAGTCGGACATTATCATTTGGCGCTCCTATAAAGTCCTTTAATGGTTGTTCGACAGTTGGAGGTCCTTCTTCGACAGTCCGATCGATGCGAACGAAATCTGTCATTTGGGAAGATTCTCCCACCCCCACCTCATTAACTGCGAACACCCTGAATCTGTAGTTGGAGCCTTTCTCGAGGTTCTCAACACGATATTGGCACCTGTTAACGTTTTCTATTGACGTCCATCTGAAAAACCAAGTTTTACAAATCATTACTATAACAGCAGGAAAAAGCAGAAAAATCTTAATGCATTAAATATAGAGTTGAGGTTAAATTGATTTTTTAATATCATCATTAGAAATAATATATGGACATAACGATGTTTCACCATTTAAGTGTAATGAACAACCTGAATATAGTATTTTTTAAATTTGAATATGTATTTTGTACAAGGTGTTCTATGCGGTGTCTTCCGCACAATTCCTGATCTATCCTTATTGACTATCTAAATTGCAAAAGAATTGACTTTGCTAACTTTCGAGTCAATGGTAAAATCATGTTCGTATGCTTTTCTGATGGAACCGTTTTGAGGTACTAGTTTAGTGTTTATTGAATACAGGCAGAATGTATATTTTTTTTATTATTTTGTTTAGTGAGTAAAAAGGGGGTCAATATCAATTTGAGTCTTACCGAGTCTCGTTGGGCTTCTGATATTCAACGATGTAAGACTCGATGATGGAATAACCACGATCTTCGGGTTCCGACCAGAAGATATTGACAGAAGAGTCGCTCACTTCTAGAATGTTTGGTTTTCCAGGTGCTGAAGGTACATCTGCAATGGAAATGGAATTTTAGATGCTATGTTACAGCTTCTCTGTCCACGCTGTGAGATTGCTTCCGAACAGAGAAGTTGCGGGTTCAATTCCATCACTAAGTTTCTCTATATACAATGAAACTTGTGTAGTGGCTTAATTTTCAAAAACCCTCTCTCATGTGAGTGAGGAGGCCTGTTTCTAGCAGTGGGACATTTAGAGGTTTAACATTAAACGTCACTTAAAACTGGGGTCGCAAACTTTAACTTCAGCGTAAAGTGTACGAAGAATTGTCAAATCTATTCATTTTGTCTGATTACTTCCACTAAACTAAGTAAAGTAGCTGGCAGCCTATTAACGTCCCACAGCTGGGCACAGGCCTCGCCATTCATATGAGATATAGTTTTTAGTGCACATACATCCACCATGCTGCAGGTTGGCAGGCTACACATGCCCCAGAATTACTTTCGGGATATGCAGGTTTTCCTCACCAAACCAATACGCCCAAGACTTAAATATCTGAAGTTTTAGGGTCCATCGCGTACTTTTCAGAAAAAATCCAACCATAATCTAAGTCGGGTATGTTTGTGAAACAAAATGACAATACAAATTCTTACTATGTTTTCAGTGCCCAATAAAGTGTACAGTCTCTTTCTCTACCTTCCTCATTCTCTCTACCTCCCTCACTCTTACTACCTCTTTCACTCTCTGAGAAAACTCACCCATGACGACAACTGTTATTTCAAGTTCAGTCTCGCCAAATTCATTGACCAGCTTCAACCGATAGGAGCCGGCATCTTCTAACTCTATCTTCTTGATAGTTAAACTGGCTGACTCTGAGTCTATATGATACTTCTTGCGTTTGGTTTTCTTTACAGTCTTGGTTTCGTGCAGCCATTCCTCACGAGGTTGGGGCCTTGCTCTATACCGAACAGATATGGTAATGTCGTTGCCTCTCCTCGCCTTGTAAACCTTCTCGCAATCCTCTATTTCCGGAGCGAAGCCAGTCACTAAAAAGAGATTACTTTATAATGCTTTTATGATTACAAAAATATGAAGAAAGTAACTCTTCTAACATTCAAGTTATTATATTAATACTCATACATGGGGTATATCAAATACCCCGCTTCAGGCCGTCTAAATTAACCCGGTAAGGTAATTGACCTCGTAATGTCTATACAACACTGTAAAGGAATGCAAATCATTTGTTTAGCGGTATGTATTTGAAGGTTGGGTGATACACTAGTCACCTGAAGACTCCCACCAGTCGTCGTCCCAAGACGTCTATCAGTGAAACGAGTACTTGCATCTCTACTCCTGCGACAATTTCAAACAATTGAAGTGAAACTTCTTTAGGCGCATGAGGGTAAATTTTTACGGATGAAACGCGGGATTGCCGTTACGAAGATGTGCAGCGTTTTTTATGCTAATTCGTCTGACGTTTAGGTAGTTTTAATATTTACAAACGACATGTGCCATTTTAATTTGCCACTCGTCATTTAATAGCCTGCTCTTTATGTAGTTATTAATAGTGAAAACTTCACTAGTCTATGTATTGATTTTATTACTTTTTAGTTATAAGCACAAATTGTGCTGTTTGTTATCCGTAATAAAATAAAATAAAATAATTTAGTATACCTACTATTTTTCATAAAATATAAAACCAAAATACTTCATAAATTATCTTTTCTAAATTTTAATTTCAAAAACACAATTTAATTAATAGCTTCTTATATTGACAAAAAACACGTGGAATTTTTATTTACAATTCAATCAATTATTTGTATTAATTTTCGTCACTTTTAATATTTTAATGACTACTAATTTCAAGAGATTCCTAAAATATCTTCCTTTTTCCTACCTCTAAGTCTCGGAAATCTAAAGTTTTAGATTTATATAAATATAAATAAGCCTTAAAAATTTTTTTGCCAAAGAAGTTTCACTTCTGACATGTGTACATTGTACGCATGCACTTTTAATCTTGTATTTCTCTATAACACCTTGTAAATCTAAATATTTGAGTTGTTTCATCTTAATGAATATATAAGACAATCAAATGAAATATATTTTATAGGATTATTTTTTATAGGATTATTGGTGTATACCTTCCACTTTGAGCTTGGTGGTGCACCTGGTTTCCTCCAATCGGCAGGAGTATTCGCACTGGTCCTCGTCAATGCACTTTCGGACTATGAGGACACGCTTCTTCCCATCTGAGATGATCGTGAACTTCTCAGAATCTTCCACTGCAGTCTTTCGCCTGAACCAGGTCACTTTGCAGCTTTCATCTGGTACTTCGACAGTCAAGTAAGCATCCGCATCCTCGGGGACTACGATCACTTCGGGTAGCCTCAAAGTGAAATCTATCAAAGGCTCGGCAACAGTAAGTTTAGCGGCACACTTGTCGTTACCAACTTCGCAGGCGTAAACACCCTCATCAGTCTTTTCACAATCGTATATCTTTAATTTCTGTTTCTTTCCATCTATCGTTAGCTGGATGTGGTTAGAGAACTGAATTTCATTGTCATCTTTGAACCACCTTACCAAGGCGTCACCTTTAGTCAACTCGATTTCGAAAGTAGCCTTGTTGCCTTTATTGACCTTTTGGTTTTTCAGTCTCATGATCAATTCTGGAGGTAGTTCTACCACGCTGACTTCGGCCGTGCAAGCATCATCTTGCAACTTACATGTGTATTCTCCTTCGTCGTGCACCGAAGTATTTCTTATAAACAGTTTGCGAAGGTTTCCACGTTTCTCTAAGTCATATTTATTCTTCACCGGTTCAATAATTTCGCCGTCTTTCTCCCATATCACGTCTGCGGTCTCAGAATTTAATTCGACTTCTAATATTGCTACGTCACGTTCTTTAACTTCGAAGTCTTGTAGTTTTCGAATAAATTCTGGAATAGTTTCGTTAACGATCAAGGTTGTGGAAGTTTCTTGATCTTTGACGACACATTTAACGGTACCATTGTCGGACAATTTAGACTTTTTGACCTTCAATTTATGTAATCTGCTCTCTTGTATGATTTCTCTGTGATCCATTCCGCTCAACTCTTTGCCGTCATGGTACCACTTCGTAGACACGGTGTGCGATGTTTCGCATTCTAGAACTACAGTCTTGCCTTCATCGATTTCGTAAAGTTTCTTTAAGTTCCTTACAAATTTAACTTTGTCTACATCTATGGTCACCCTGGCTCCATGCGATGCTTTTCCAGCAGTATTCGACGCCACGCATTTGTAATCACCGGAATCGACTTCTGAGTCTACATTGGTGATGATTAATTCAATATTTTCACCATCGAATTTCTGTGTGACGGTCTCGCTTGGTGTAATTATTTGGTTATTTCTATACCATGTTATTGACGGTACTGGATTACCAGTAACCTTGGCTTTCAAAGTTATTATGCCTTTTTCTTTAACAGTTAGTTCCTCGAATCTAACAACAAAGAGCGGCGGTTCCGCATCTTCTTCTGTTGGTTCTAAAATAACAAAAAAAACATTAGATTACGTATATGAATACCGAAGCATCTCATGATGGCAAAAATAAGCAATTTCATCAAAAGAAAACTTTCTGGTCGCAGTCACCTGGAGAACCAAAATAATTTAAAATAAGACATATTCCGATCAGTCTGGACTACACCATCTTTGCTAAATGAAGATGGATGAATTTTAACTTATAATAAGTACAAGGCTACAAAATCGTCACTAGCAGTGATTATTACATCTTTCTCCAATTCCTCATTTAAACCTATAGAGCATCATATAAAGTACAAATAAGACAACATTTCCTTACCTTCAATTACTATTACAGCACTAGTTGTGGCTGATCCTTCAGAATTGGTAGCCTTAAGTGAATAAACTCCATCATCTTTCCCTTTTTTCGGTTTAATTATAGATAAGGAATGCACATTGCCTTCAGCTTTTTTAGTTGGAGCCTTAATAGGCTTATCGTTTTTATACCACATTACTTTTGGATCGGGACTACCCACTACTTGAGTCGTCAACACAATACTTTCTCCCTCTTTTATAGTCATGCCTTTAAGAGGTTCTATAACCTGAGGCTTCTCTTTCTCGTCTGTCTTAATTTTAAGAACGATCGGTAAAGATGCTTCACCTTCTCTGTTTACTGCCACAACCGTATAAGTACCTTCTTGATATTTCTTGACATCAGTTATTTTAAGTACACTACAGTACATGTGCATATCCGATTCAGTGGCCACGGTAACATTACCTTCGGGGAACACTTCTTCATCTTTAAAGAACCAAGTTATTTCTGGCTCAGGAATTGCAACTAATCGACATTCGAGGTAGATTTCAGATCCCTCGTCAACGTATTGCGCCTTCGGTCTCTTAGAGAACGTAGGTGGAATGCCTTCAAGTATATCTGCCAATGAAGATTCTCGCGATAGACTCTTCCTAGAAAGGATGGTCATTTCAGATCCATGATCAGATAAAGGTGCTTCGACAATCAACTCAGTAGTACTGGATGCAAAGCCGGCGGCATTCTTGGCTACACATGTAAATGTCCCAGCATCCTCGGGGAATACTTCTCTAATTACTAGTGTTGCAACGTTGTCATCGTCGTAGTACATTTGGAAGTCTTGTGACGGTTTGATGATAGCTGTTTGCCTAAACCACGTTATTTGAGGACGAGGATACCCTTCAACTTGGCATTCAAATTGGACTGTTGAACCATCTGGTGTGTGTTTAGGTCGCAATTTTTCAATAAATATAGGAGCGACTGCTCGTTCTTCGGAAGTAGGCTCTAAAATAAGAAAGTCTCATTAATAACATTTTTATGTATATGTAACTAATAGTTGATTTACAATTCCTATAATACTTGACCAGTTATGACAAAAGTATCCGATTTTTCGAAAATAAACAACAAAATATTATGGAAACGAATTGATATGCTATTTATAAAGTAAATAAACAACACTTACTTTCGAACACAGGCAGTTTGTCAATTTTCTCATTGAGTTTCTTTTGCAGATACAATGTGTAATTAGCTTCGTCCATTAGGTAATGCGCAGGGACCCAGCCTTTTTCTTCGGTTAGATGCTTGCGGACGAACCACCAGTCCTGATTCGTCGTGTCTAAAAGGGTGTTAATAATATTTTTTTAGCACATAAAGTCTTACTTCTGATTTCAGGAGGTAGTCCCATGTCAGTTTATTTGTAGTCTGATGATTTTTCGTTCAAACTCATACTAGGTAAATGATGACGTTAAGATAAAGAATTTATATCAAAATATATTAACTTAAAAATGCAATTATTACCAAAGTTTTGGTACATTTGCTTATATTATCGAAGTATCTGCGTTGCCCGCGACGTGTCTTTGATATCACATTTAATACGTGTTATGTGTTTATTAATTTAGATATTTAAAAAATTAATAAAAATATTATTAAGATAATAATTGTTTTTATTTTTCAAAATCAAAGTCCTTTTTAACTTTCTACAGCATAGTTCTAAATCGGTCCGAGATGGTATCACATTTGCGTAACATTTTTTCAATATATGGCAGATGACTTAATTATCGTATGTTCTTATGGATAATAATAGGGCTCATTAAGAAGTAGAGCAAACATATACTTTAATAGTTTGTCTAAAAGTTTTTCACAACCTGCCTTTTAGATTCAATAACAACCAAAATGAATCATAATATATGTCAGTCAATTACTTACCCAGTATATAGAGCCTTTCACCTTCGACGAGGCTGATGGCCTCATCCGTCTCTGCCACGTAAGAGTAGACAGCGAATACCGCATCACCGCTGCGCACATTGGCTGGGCTTTCTAAATCATAAGAACAGGTCTAATATTAAATACGTACATTCAATGATAGCTACCACAGGACTCTATCGTGACGATCCTGTGAAGCTTGTAACCGACACACATCACAGGGATCACCTTCACAATGAATCAAACCATCTCCAGTTTACTCTTCCGGTAATCCTTTAATTAAAGCTAAGCTCTGAATATGATAACACTTTGAGCATGTTTGTAAAGGATGAAACAATCCAGTAAAACTATGTGATGCTAAGTAAAAAAATTAAGAAGTTGATGTCTTTTTAATGCTATTCATTGGGTCAACAATTTAGGATGGCCTTGTACGATCACTTATGTGTAATTTGAATTATTATTTTCCGGTGTACTTAAAAAGTATGTAGCAGCCCATTAAAGTCCCGCTGCTGGGCACAGGCCTCCTCACTCACACGAGAGAGTATTAATAGAGGAATGGTACACAAGTGCACTCTCTATTTCTTAATTTTCACAGTCCAACTTTCCAACTTCGGCCAAATATTGAGAAAATCTTAAGAGAACACTCAATATCCATTTTTGAATTGGCCCCAGGTTAATTTTTATCCAGGTGTACTCGAACTACATTAATTATGCCTGTGTCCTAAATAATAGGTATTGAAGTCTTCAAAGAGTAATAACGTATTATACCACTAAAAAGAGGTACTTCAAAAACCCACCCAAGATCGTACATTTAAATATCACTACAGGAATATTTGACGGCCTCGCTGACGCATTGGTGCGAGTACTCGCTTTGCTAGCTGAGGTCCCGGATTCGATCCCCGGTAGGACGAATTTAGGAAATTGTATTTTCTAATTTGTCTGAGTCTGGACTGGTGGGAGGCTTCGGCTGGGGCTAGTTACCTGGGGGTAGTTACTCTAGCAGCAAAGACATACCGCCAAAAAAAGAAATTTGTATCCCGGTACGATCCTGGGTAGAAATCATAAGAGGTATTTCGCCTCTTACCGGATTACCGCGCTTGCATCTCAGACTGTATCATCACTTACCATTAGGTGATATCACAGTCAAGCGCTAAACTATCAGCAATAAAAAAAGAATGTCAAAGGAAGAAGCAGTGCTAAATTCTAAAACGTTTTTGATGAGGAAACAGTATTCATACCTCTTGAACATTATAGGAATATTGTGATATTGATAATTGAATGATGTTATATCATGCTAGAAGCTGTAGCTAACATATTTCACTTGTGAATATTAGAAAAGACGATAAATATATTTCTTTCGAGTACTATTTTCAAAATTTTAGTACGAGATCAGCATCATCTATCTCAACATATTTTCCCATCACTTGAGATCGTCTTTGTTGTTGTTGTTGTTGTTTTCTTGCCCTTATCCCACTAGGTGGGGTCGGCACAGCATGTTTCCTTTCGCCACTTCACTCTATCCGCTGTCATTTCTACATTCACACCCTTAATACACATATCCTCTTTCACACAATTCATCCACACTTTTTTTGGTCGCCCTCTCCCGGCCCTGCCGCTTACCATCATATTTAGAACCCTCTTACATACATGGCTATCCTCCCTTCTCATTACATGTCCATACCAGGCTAACCTTCCACTCCTTAACTTCTCGGTCACTGGTGCTACTTTCACACTTCCTCTAATATACTCATTCTTAATCTTATCCAATTTTGTCACTCCACACATCCATCTCAACATTCGCATCTCCGCTGCATGCAATTTCCTTTCATACTCCCCTTTGGTGGCCCAGCACTCTGATCCATACAGGATGACAGGTCTTACGATCGTCTTATAAATTTTCCCCTTTAGTTTAAGGGGCAAAATCGTCTTTGCAGGAAATAAAACATATTAAGCGTAAATAAAACATATTATAAGAGAGAACAGACACGTAAAAAGGTAAAAGTTTATTAGAAGTATTATTAACTGAATCTTACCAGGGAATTCTTGTTCTTTGGCTAGACTCATTGAGGCTTCCGCTTCTGTAATAAAACTCCATTTTTATACATACACTGACTATATAATCGATCAGGATTCGATATGATCAAGGCAATATAAAATGATATTAATGTCTAGTCTTCTTTATAAAAATATTATACTGAGTTGTAAGTAAGAAACAAATATTTAATCCTGGAAATTGAATTTTCAGCACTATATTTCTCATGGTATAATTTCCAAAACTTTCCATTAAAATTAAATAAAAGTTAAGCACATATATGTCTATAACAAAATGCAATAAACAATTCAGATATGTTATAATATTTAAAGTGAAACTATCACAACTTATTAAAACACAAAACTAGACTAATCGGATTTTTTAAATAACTATTTAATTGTGCGTACAACTTTTTTTAAGTCACCAATGACGGATAACAAGTTCTTACCTTGAATTGAGGGCTTTTTGGGCACGCGTTTCGCTGATATTGTGAGTTGCTCTTCTTCGAAGTTGTCAATGCCAACTTTTTTTGGTTTTAACTCAACACTAAGTTCTTCTACTTCACTGACCTCATAAGCTATTTTTTTAGGTTTCCTTTTTAAAATCATTTCAACCCTTTCCTCTGATTCGGCTTCACTAATAATAACTTCTTCTGCTTGCCCATCGTCTTCAACTTCCTTTTCTAATTTTATTGATGCTTCATCAGCAGCTTCATCAATTGTAAGTTTTCTTCGTGATGCTAACTTTATTTTACTAGATAAAGACATTTCTTCTGATTTGAATTCTTCCTTTTGTCTTTTTATGTCAAATGTGATATCTTGATCGTCAGTTATAGTTTCTGTCTTATTTTGTAACTCGAAAGTAACATCTTCAATATATTCAGGTTTGATAGGCGAAGCTGTTTTTGGTTTAGGAACAGTTACACTTGATAAAGTTTCACCATTTTCATGTGTTAAAGGTTTAACAGTTCTCTTTAAAGGTATAATTACATTGGCATTTTCTTCTTTTTCGTCGACGTTGTCAATAACTTCCACAATATTTTCTCCTTCTTCTTCTTCAGTTTCTGCATAAAGTTTGATCGATACTTCGTTTGTTTCTTCATCAAAAGTTGGTTGCCTTTGTGGTTTTAATTTGACTTTACTAGACATAGATATTTCTTCCTCTTCATAAGAATCTAAGTGAATATTAAACTCTTGCTCAACTTCTTCTTTCGTTTTAACTACCTTAGGTCTAAAAGTGACCTCTTCTGGCTCAGTAATTTCTGCATGTGTAACAGATGATTTACGAACAGGTTTTAATTTTTTTTTGATAGTTACTTCATCTATAACCTCTTCAATTGCCTTTGCACTTGGACGACGAGGTGTTATAGTGAAGTTTTCGGGCTCATCTTCTAGCTTTGGCAGTATTTGTTTCTCTTCTTCAGGCTTTTCTGGTCTCTTTTTCGATATTTCAGCTATATCTTCTTGCGTAAACATAGGTTTTTCCAATTCTGTTTTATCCAGTTCTGGTAGATCAGGCTGCTTTAAAACAATTTTCTTTACTTTAGCAGCTTCCTTAATGTTTCTTGAAAGAATTCCATTGCTCCGTACTCCTCCTAAGTAGGATATATTAGGTTTTATTATTTCTGGAGGCCAATTATTTATATGTTTAATGTGACTTTTAAGTTGAATTTTCGGTATTTTAACTTCTGAACTTTCAAGTTTCTTCCTTGCTACTGCTTTCTTTAATTGTATTTGTTTGAATTGTGGCTCCAGCGTAGTTTCGATGTACTGAGGTTTATCTATCTGCAGAACTTTTTCTTCTATTGTCATTGCCTTTAACTTAGGTTTCTTTTTGATAGGAGAAATTGCTGGAGGGGTCTCCAATTGTGCTGTTTTGATATCACTCTCCTTTACGCTTTCGGTTTGTTTAATCTCCTTTTCTATGATATTTTCAATAGATTCCGTGTTCTCTTCATCAATTATTTGTTCTGGCTGATTGGTCTTATCGATTTTTTCCAGCTGCTCTAGTTCTGTAATGGGTAAGTCAGATATTTTTGGAGTATCTTGCTTTTTCTTTTTTAGTTTTGCTGCTTCTTTGAAGTTTCTGGATAATATTCCATTTTGTCTCACACTTCCCATAAAAGTAATAACTGGTTTATTATCTTCTGGTGGCCAATCACTGATGAATTTTATCCTACTTTTCAATTGGATTTTAGGTATTAAAGTTGATTTAGGTTCTACTTTGGGTTTCGAAACAGGTTTTTTTAGTTTAATTTTAGAAAATTGAGGTTGCTCCATTTGTTGCGCGAATTGGGCATCGCTTAGTGACAGTGAAACATGTTCTATTTTTTGAAGTTTTGCCGATGATTTTACAGTTGATGTATCGATTTTCTTCTCCACTATGGGAATGCTTTCCTTGTCTTCATCATCTGTTCGTTTCGGTGCCTCTTTTTTCACTTCAGTAAGAGCTGGATGATCTGTAATAAATAAGTTATTGTTAATTTATTATAAAAGAATTGGCTTTTCACTTTTAAATTAAAAATCAAGACAACTCTGTTCGCATTTTTATATTAGATTAACAAAATATTAAGTCAAATATTTCACATATGTCTTATATTGTAAAAAATTTACCTGGGTAGTTGTACATCCTGTAATATATAAATTAACTATAACATAAAATTTTGAAAATATAAATATCCTGCAAAAGACAGCATTTTTGTTATTAACATAGTTTTTAAAATTTTGTAAATAACCATAATTTCTCTCTCAACAACATGAATTTCACAATAAATCACCACAATAAACAAAAAATAATATTGATATCTTGAGATAGAAATCTTCAGAACTTTTGTTTCTCTAAAATAATATTGACTATTATTGATAACAATGTGTAATAAATAAGCCACGATTCATGCACGGAAAAAACGTTTGTAATCCAGTAGTCTCCTAGTATAGGAAAAAAACATTTAACGGTAGAATATACAATGTTACAATATTTATAATATACGATAATACAGAGTTTATCAGTACAATGAATAATGCAGTAAACCATATATCACACTAGATATATAATAACTATAAATGAAATGAATTTCATGTAAATGCTCGCTTTCATCATACCCTTCGAAAGCGAGCGATACATGCGATGCTCCAAAAGATGTCTACTAGATCTACAGGACCTCAGGACGATACCAAATAATAGAAAACAAGACATCGCTAAAATTAAATTCCCATGCCCAAGGTGAAGTAATGATAGACCTTGTAACAAATGATTCAACTCAAGCCAGCCAAATAACGGTGGAGTAAAATTTCATACTACATAAAGGTTTTACTTATAAATACCAATACATATTAAATTCCTGAAAATATCTGAATACAATTGTGTAATGATATGTTGATATTTACAATGAAGATGACGACAATAACCAGTTACACAGAGTGTACGGTTAGCTACAATATTACTATAGTATACAGAAAGTAACAGCAGAAAATTAACAATTATTTAAGTAGTAAAACTAATTGTTACTAGATAAATATATTTTTGAACAGTCACGTCATAATATTTACAAGGTAACTTGTTTTATACCATTTCACCAGTTCCGTGATAAAAATTCTTCTTCACTTCTTTAGACCTAGATTTTTGATAATATGCTTATTGTGTGTGTGTGATGTGTCTGTGATTTCTTGTGAGGCGAGTAATATGACAACGGGCTCCTTCCTTGTAACATACCTGTTAGGTTGCGATTTGCGTCGTATCCAGGTTATGACCTAGTTAATTGATGGTGCGCTTAGTGACTTTCTCGACTTCGGGCTTACCTTCGGACGTGTCGACTTGTTCAACGATGGTTTCTTGAAGCAGCTCGACCATATCCACCGGTTCGGTCCTTACTTCTACCGGCACAGTGGCTTCGGCGACGGAGAATGTCCTGACGGGCTCTTCGCCTTCTTTCTCGATAGTCAAGATTTCCACACTATTTTTGCCATTGTCCTTGTTGATCACCCGTTTAGTAGTGTTCACTTTCTTCACTTCACCCATTTCTTCCACTACACTAGCAATTTCTGAAATACGTGAGTCATCGAGTAATCGAGTAAGTGGTGTGAGTGTTTCGTCTGTGAGTTCTTGTGTGGTGTGTACTGTGACTACCGGCACTTCGTCACCTACCTGTTCGGTAATAATCTGTGTCGTTTCCCTCTTGGGTCCTAGCTTTTTAATGGTGCGCTTAGTAACTTTCCTGACTTTGGGCTTACCTTCGGGCGGTTCGATTTGTTCGACAGTGGTTTCTTCGGGCAGCTCGACGATCTCCACCGGGTCGGTTTTTTCGTCCTCCGGCATAGTGTCTTCGGTAACGGACACTGTCGTGATGGTCGCTTCGCCATCCTTCTCGACAGTCACGATTTCGGTGACCTCTTTCTTTTTGCCCTTGTCCTTCTTGATGACGCGTTTAATAGATTTCACTTTCTTTACTTCACCCGTTTCCGTTTTGACCTCGGTTACTTTCAACTCCTCGGGAACTTCTTCTAATACCCTAGCAGTTTCTGGAATACGCGAGTCATCGAGTGGTGTGAGTGTTGCGTCTGTGAGTTCTTGTGTGGTGTGTACTGTGACTACTTTTCACTTTCTTTACTTCACCCGTTTCCGTCTTGACCTCGGTTACTTTAACCTCCTCGGGAACTTCTTCCACTACCCTAGCAGTTTCTGGAATACGCGAATCATCGAGTGGTGTGAGTGTTTCGTCTGTGAGTTCTTGTTTGGTGTGAACTGTGACTACAGGCTCCTCGTCACCTATCTGTTCGGTAACGATCTGTGTCGTTTCCCTCTTGGGTCCTAGCTTTTTAATGGTTCGCTTAGTGACTTTTCTGACTTTAGGCTTACCTTCGGGCGTCTCGATTTGTTCGACGGTGGTTTCTTCGGGCAGCTCGACGATCTCCACTGGTTCGGTCTTTTCTTGCTCAGTCACAGACACTGTCGTGACGGGTGCCTCGCCTTCCTTCTCGACAGTCACGATTTCGGTGACCTCTCTCTTTTTGCCCTTGTCCTTCTTCATGATGCGTTTACTGGTTTTTATTTTTTTCACTTCTCCCGTTTCAGTTTTGACCTCGGTTACTTTTACCTCCTCGGGAACTTCTTCCACTACCCTAGCAGTTTCTGGTATACGTTTGTCATCGAGTGGCGTGAGTGTTTCGTCTGTTAGTTCTTGTGTGGTATGAACTGTGAGTATTGGCTCCTCGTCACCTACCTGTTCGGTAACGATCTGTGTCGTTTCCCTTTTGGGTCCAAGCTTTTTGATGGTTCGCTTAGTGACTTTCCTGACTTTGGGCTTACCTTCGGGCGTCTCGATTTGTTCGAAGGTGGTTTCTTCGGGCAGCTCGACGATCTCCACTGGTTCGGTCTTTTCTTGCTCAGTCACAGACACTGTCGTGACGGGAGCCTCGCCTTCCTTCTCGACAGTCGCGATTTCGGTGACCTCTATCTTTTTGCCCTTGTCCTTCTTGATGACGCGTTTACTTGTTTTCACTTTTTTCACTTCTCCCGTTTCAGTTTTGACCTTGGTTACTTTCACCTCCTCGGGAACTTCTTCCACTACCCTAGCAGTTTCTGGAATACGCGAGTCATCGAGTGGTGTGACTGTTTCGTCTGTGAGTTCTTGTGTGGTGTGAACTGTGACTACTGGCTTTTCGTCACCTACCTGTTCGGTAACGATCTGTGTCGTTTCCCTCTTGGGTCCCAGCTTTTTGATGGTGCGCTTAGTGACTTTCCTGACTTTGGGCTTACCTTCAGGCGTCTCAATTTGTTCGACGGTGGTTTCTTCGGGCAGCTCGACGATCTCCACCGTTTCGGTCTTTTCTTCCTCCGGCATAGTGTCTTCGGTCACGGACACTGTCAAGACAGGTGCCTCGCCTTCCTTCTCGACAGTCACAATTTCGGTGACTTCTTTCTTTTTGCCCTTATCCTTCTTGATGAGGCGTTTAGTGGTTTTCACTTTTTTTACCTCACCCGTTTCCGTTTTTACTTCAGTTACATTCACCTCCTCGGGAACTTCTTCCACTACCCTAGCAGTTTCTGTATTAAGTGAGTCATCGAGAGGCGTGAGTGTTTCGTTTGTGAGTTCTTGCGTGGTGTGAACTGTAACTACTGGCTCCTCGTCACCTACCTGTTCGGTAACGATCTGTGTCGTTTCCCTTTTGGGTCCAAGTTTTTTGATGGTGCGCTTAGTGACTTTCTTGAACTTGGGCTTACCTTCGGGCGTCTCGATTTGTTCGACGGTGGTTTCTTCGGGCAGCTCGACGATCTCCACAGGTTCGGTCTCTTCGTCCTCTGGCGCAGTGTCTTCGGTAACGGACACTGTCGTGACAGGCGCCTCGCCTTCTTTCTCGACTGTCACGATTTCGGTGACCTCTTTCTTTTTGCCCTTGTCTTTCTTGATGATGCGTTTAGTGGTTTTAACTTTCTTTACTTCGCCGGTTTTCGTTTCGACCACGGATACTTTCACGTCCTCGGGAACTTCTTCCACTACCCTAGCAGTTTCTGGAATACGCGAGTCATGGAGTTGTGTGACTGTTTCGTCTGTGAGTTCTTGTGTGGTGTGAACTATGACTACTGGCTCCTCGTTATCTGCCTGTTCGTTGACGATTTGTGTCGTTTCCCTCTTGGGTCCTAGCTTTTTGATGGTGCGCTTAGTGACTTTCCTGATTATGGGCTTACCTTCGGGCGTCAGGTTTTGTTCGTTGGTGGTTTCCTCGGGTAGCACGACGATCTCTTCTGATTCGGTTTTTTCATTTTCCAGTTTTGTATCTTCTGTTATGCACATTGAGGTGGTGGGCGCTTTGCTTTCCGTCTCGATTTCATAGACTTGTTTCTTTTCGGTCTGGTTCTTTTGTAAGAGGCGTTTAGTAGTTTTCACTTTCTTTACTTTATCAGTGTCTACTTTTACTTCGGTTTCTTGAACCTCGTCAGAAACTATTTCCATTGCTTCCGTTGTTGTACGTGAGTCATCAACTCGTAAATGTGAATCTTCTTCAGTCATTTCTTGTATGCTTACCGTCGATAACATTTTTGGTATATTTAAATTGTCTTCCGGTAATTCTACCATAATTCTTTCCGTATTAATGAGACTCAAAATTTCTTCTCCTTGATATTCTTCAATTTTTACATCATGGTTTAATATAATTCCTTCTTTAGAAGCCGTTTCGTCATCTATTGTTTCTTCAATAACAATATCACCTTCAAGTGATGTATCTACGTTTGATTTCTTTTTTTTTCTTAAAATGGTCCTTTTAGTTTTAATCATTATTGGTTGACTATGCCCGGGAGATTGCATAAATTTGGTCACAATTTCTTCTGATTCCTCTATATCAGAGGATTTTGGTGAAATAATGTGAGGTTGGACCTCTTCTGAAATGGAAGTACAAATGTTTTGTTTTATGACTTTTTGAATAAAATATAACTCAATTGACAGTATTATTACACAGACAAACAAACTTATATGAGTATATGAGTACATTGAAAAATGTTCCATGTTAAAAAAATACAAAAAAAGCTAATGATAATAGTCAATAAAAAAAAGTAATTTTATTAACTATTAAATGCATTGTAAATAAGATGTTATTACACACAATCACAGGGTTTGTTACTGGTGTTAAATGAATATCATGTTGGAAACCAATTTTGCAACTTTTAAAATATATTACCGTCGTACTTTTTAAATCGGTTAAATAAATACTCAGATTTAGGGGAGCAATACAAAAAAGCACTTTTAGTAAAATCTACTATATTTAAATTTTTATTATTTGTATCGTATCGGCATTCCCGAGATATTAAAATAATCGTTTACATATTACAGCTACGCTTTACCTTGTCGATTGTATTAATTAGGATGCATTTAAATTTTATCAGTTTGCTTTTTATTATGTCCGTGCAACGCTCTATTTTATATAATATTTTACCGCTTTATTTTACACAAATTACTTATTTTATAGTTTACAAAATTTATTTATACCCATACATCGATTCATGACGCTTATATTCATGAACTTATTACTTACCTATGATTTGAGAATCTTGTTGCGAAATAGTAAATGTTTCATTTTCTTCAGTATGTTCTTCTTTGTTTTTCCCTAAAATAGATCGCATCTCTTTACAATATAATATTTCATCTGGATATTTTATAGAAAGCTCGGTATCACTTGATAAAGTATCAATCATTCGTATAGTTTGTTTCAAAGGTTGATTTGTACGTAAATCCGATTCATTTTGTAAAACAGTAGTGTCTGTTATAACTAAGGGCGATACAGCACATGTTTCGACTATTGGCTTCTTAATGGGTAAAGGAGGGATAGACAATGCATCGACTTGAGAATTTATGAAATTTTCTGCGTACTCTAAAGATTTTAAAGGTACAATAGAAATTTCAGCATCCTGTTTGACTGGTTTTTGATTGAAATTCGATTCAATTGCATTTTCATGAACGAATATGTCATGGCGATTTAATGATTCATATTCAGATTGTTCCATTCTAACCATTTTTGATTCCATTTTGCTGTTTGTAAAACTTTCTGTATTTTCACTAATTACAGTTTCTGTTTGCTCTATAGGTTTTGCTGATACAATGCCTTTAATAGCTTTTATTTTTCGAGTTTCATCGCTTTGGATATCAGTGATTGGTTCTTCAAAAAGTTTTTCAGTAACAAGAAAACTTGAGAAATAATCGAAATTAGGAGCAACTTTCACAACTTCTAAATTGAATGGTGTAGGTATTTCAAGTGCAATTTCTGATATATCAGGCAAAGTAGTTTTCAGACTCTCAGAGTTCACTGACATTTTATTAGCTTTCTGCATCGCAATTGTTTCAGACTGATTAAAAATTTGTGGGTTCTCGTCTAATATAACTTCCCTCATTTCAATACCTTTATATTGTGTAATTTCTGCATTCGCTTTATTTGAAGTTGCTATTTCAACGTCAAAAGTCCCTGGAAGTTCTTGAATAAAGTCTTCTCGTATAATAAAGCTTTTGTGAACTTCTATTTCACACTCGGCACAATTTGGTGTGTTACTAACAGGAGCGTGTAAGTCTTTAATATTTTCCAATATAAATGGTGATAAAGTTAGAACTTCCCTTTCCAGGGCTTGTACTTGTGCTACCTTTTCCGTTTTTGTTACATCTTTGTAAAAAGAGTCTGGTATTTCCTGAGGTACGACTTCTACACATTCTGTAGCATTAAAATTAGTAATATTATGATTTGCAAGATACTTTTCTTGCTCTTTTGAAATATTCAAAATACTAGTACTTTCAATTACTTGTTGTGTCTGGTTTTTTAAGCTTTCTGCGAAAACTTGGGATTTTGTAGCATTCTCAAAATTATTTTCCTTGCTTAAAAAAAATTGAGAAGCATTATGAAATGCAAAGTTTTCAGTCATTAGAATAGGGGTCACTGTTTTTATATTTATAACTTGATCTTTACAAGGTTGACAGCATTCGGATTTAAAAATAAGTTCGTTTTCTTCAGGATATAAATCTGTAGTTATGATGTGTTGCTGTGAATCTAGATTAAAAGAAGATTTTTCTTCTTTTGGTATCTTTTGCTGCTGTGTAGGATTTTCTGATTCGTGTGCTATTATTTCCTGAATAACAATAGATGAATTACTTTCAACAGAACAATCTAAAAGTTTGAAATGTTTTTCTGATTGATTTTCCAACGATTCCTCTTTTTCAACCAAATTCATTTCTGAAACGGTTATATGTTTTGCTGGTTCAAGACTTTGAGATATTTTACTGATTTCATTTAATGGCATTTTGCGTAGAATTTCATCTTTTTCTAAGGGAATTATTTGTGTCGTACCAAGATAGTTTTCGATTTGTAAACTTATCAAAGGCTTCTCACTTTTTAATTTTTCGGGATAGCGTAATACTTCCGTCTGCTCTTCTGTTTTTACGTGAGTAGTACATACAGGAAACATAGAATCTACAGTAAAATCTTTTAAAGTCCTTTTAGGATAATCTCTGTCCTGAATGAAAACTTCAGATTCAACAATGTTACAGACGTTAACATCTATATGTTGAAGAGTGTCAAGCGTTACATCATAACGAACAGATTTACCATTATTATAAACATCTAATTTATTTTCTTTGTCAGCAACTATTTCCTCTAAAACATTGATGCATTGTAATGGTTTAATGCTATAATCCGCTTTCTGAAGTTTTGCATTCTTAATTGTTAAAACCTGAGTTTCCTGCTCATTGGTAATAGTTTGAAGGGATCCCAATCGAGGGTGAAATGGAATGTTTTGTGGAGGATGAAGTGTCTGCGTTTCTATGATAGGTATTTCTGAAACAGGTGTTTCTGTTTCTGCCTGGTTAATTTCCGTTACATGTACAGCTGGTTTTGACTCAATAATCTTTTCTAAAGCTTTTTTCTCACTAATGACCTGTGGGTTTACATTTTCAGCCTTATCAGAGATAATAATTTCGGTATTGATAATACTAGTACATGGAACGAAATTAAATGAAGCATCTTGAATAGGTATGAAAAGCTGCTTATGAAATTCTTTTTCTTTTTCAGTTATTGTTACATCGTTTCCTATTAAAGATTGAGATTCCACAAATTTAGGTGAAATATTAAGCCCCAAAGACTTCTTCCCCAAAAATACACCTTCGCTCTCAGCAGCTACTGTTTCCATTTGTGCCAAATTATAAAAGTCATTTGTAATGATTTCTGCTATGTGTTTGTTGGGATACTGACTTATCTCTTTTTCTGATTCTATAACCATAACTTCTTCTACATTTGCACTTTTAAAGCATACATCATCTAATTTACTATTAGCAATTTTACTTGAGGGTTTGAAGTTGTCAGTGCCCGCAAGGCTATCATTATTAGTCAAAGTCTCTAGTACTTCAAGTCCATGGTATTCGCATATTTGGTAATTAATTTTGTGTTGTTTTGGAGTATTCGTTGGAACTAGTTCATTTTCCTTTTCACCGGTTATTTCAATCATATGGTTTGGAACTGTAAGGCCAGCATATATGTGTGAAGCTTTAGATTCTGAAATTTTTTCAGTATTTTTTAGCTCTAACTCGGAAGAATTTACAACCGTTTCTTCCTGAACAATAGCTTCAGATATTACTGGAGACGGTGTCAATGTAACTGATTGTAAATGAGAGTGAGATTCTAGCAATGAAGGCATTGTTTCGCTTGAAATGAAGTCTACTATGATAGCGTCGTTGGATTTAATATTTAATAAGGCTGCAGCAGTATCAGTTTCTCTTATATCTAACAAATTTTCCTTTTCATTACAATCTGGAACTGTTACCAAAAGTTCTTTAAAAGTTGAACTTTCTAATTTTGCACTGACGGTATTATTAGACGTATCGAATTTTTCTGTAAATGCTGCATTATTGTTGAAAAATAATTCTGTTGTTATTGCCACAGGCAATACATTTACAATTTTTGTAGAAGCTTCACAAAATTGTTGTATTGGCACTTCTTCTTTACATGGTTTCTCCTTCTCATGTAGTAATGTTTCTGATATGTGAATTATGCCTTTCTCAGGAACTACTTCAGACGTAACAGATTTCAAACAGGGCTTTAGGTCTTTATCTAAGGTAGCATGACTATCGAATAATGCGTTTTCAGATACTTGAACGGGATAAATAGGTCGAGTTGTAATATTTGCTTCACAGCTGTTCATCTTTAAGTGATCTAACTGTGTTACTGACTCACTTAAAGTTATTTCAGACACAAGAGGTGTTTTACGATCTATTTCCATATCTAATTTAGCAAAGTTATTAGGTAACGATATTTCTTTCAATAAATTATTCTCTAAGCTACTTGGTACTATTTCAGTAATATTCAAACTATCATATTCTCCAAAAGAAGGAGAGGCAATTGAGTGATTTGCTGAGTAACTGTCTAAGCTTTTCAACTGTTCCTGTACGCTAGCTTGAAGAATAGTTACCTCTGTATGCAAATCTCTCATCTCATTTGCATTTTTAGTTTCGTTATTTAGTGGGTTTAAATATTCTATTTGATTGTTTGCATATATCTCTTGAGCTATTGGAGATCTGAAATAATGATTAAGTGTTGGTTGAATACTTGAAACTTCTGCAACTTTATTTAGCTGACATTTATCTTCCGAATCGGGAATATTAATTTCTAAAATAGATATAGAATTATTGGGTATAATGGAAACTGAGGCATTGTCTGGATTTTTTGTTGAATAAAACTGAAACTTCTCATGATCATGTACAAAAGGTGTAGTTACAATTTTAGCATTTTCAGTGACTACCACTTGATGAGCTGTCTTTTTATCTGTTTTATCATTTGGCTTTAAAAGTCCCGTTGCAGTCATTTCTACAGTTTCTGACGTAATTAGAGGTTTATTTGCCTTTACATCCATATATGCTTGCGCAACTGATTTATTCTCTATACAACTTATGTTTCTTTCACTTTCATTAACATAAACCTCTTCAATTATATTTTTGTCTAATGCTGATATGCTTATATTTGCGTGGCTTCCTATTAATCTGTCTTTTTCTGTTAGAATATCTTCAGACTCATTAACGCTTGTTTCATAACTGCTTTTATGCTGATGTTCTACAAAAGATAAATTTACATTTTTTTCAAAACTTAAATCTGGAGAAAATTCTGATTCTTTGATATGAGGTGTTGTCATATAGTTGCTTAAGCTAGAATGTAGTAACAACTCCTTTTTTACTTTAGACTCAACTGAAAGAACAGGGGGTAAAAGAGCACCTTCTTTTTCGTGATAATCATTAGTTGCCACAACAATGCATTCTTTGGACACAATATCTAAAGATGCTTGCTGTGAGTTAGGTACTTTAAGTTGATGAAATGCGTCTGCTTTCTCCTGTACATCATGAATTTCAGTTATAATCTGATTTGATAGCAGTATATCTTGTCTCGCCATTTCTGTCGGCACTATTAACTCAGGATAGTATTTTCCAGACTTGTCATTAACAATAATTTCTCTTACTTCAAATGATTCTAGTAAATCAAAATTAACATTCGATGTAGCCGGTGAATCAAGATTTTGTGTTTGTAATTCATGCTCACGAGATGTTTCATCAACCTGAGTTACTTTTATTTCTGTTAATGGTGTGATAGTTACCGCTGCAACAGACTTTGGTGGTTTTAAGTCTTCTAAAGAAGATTCACAAATAACAGCAACATTATGGGACCCTCCTAAAGCATCTTGTAAAATAAGTGTCGACTTAACATTACCTGACAACTTGTGTTCTTCTTTAACAATATCTGACACTGACATATTTACAAGAGTCTCTGCAGTTACAATATTTTCAGCAGCCACTAGACCCGAATGAGCCCTGATATCGTTTTTAACAAAATCTAATTGATAATTATTTAAAGCATCTTCAGCGTCCACCTCCGTTACCTGAAGGGATTGCATTTCATTGTATGTCTTTTTAACCTTCTTGGTACTGGGTATGGCCGTGTCTTGTAACTGTTGCTCTTTGTCGTGAACTTCAGGAATAGCACCAGTAAGTGAAAACTGTGTATCAAATTTTATTCGAGCCATTATATTCTGCTTTAGGCGTTGAGTTAAAATATTGGCAGCTTCGTTGGAGGCTATCACTTCAATTGTGCTATCATGAATATCTGTGGCAAAAATGCTAACAGGTGGAATACATTCATCGTTTAAATTTTTAACTTCTTCACTGTTTATAAGTTCTTGTTCACCTGAAATATCATCTACAGCTTCATTTACCCGTACAGAACCTATTATAAGTTTTTGTATTTTTAGTCCTTCGACTTTTTCTTTGAAATCTGTGGAATCACAGTTACGTGAATACATTTTTTAAGTAATATACATCTGTGATATATATATAAGAAGATAAGTTATTTTGTTATCGTACGTATCTATTTCATAAATAGGGCACTTGCAGGTTTCTATATTACTTGGATATTAATCTACTAAATAATTATATAAAAATATATACCACCAATTTTTATAAATACATATTCTATAGAAATTATGTTATTTTCTAATAATAAGCATAAATTCGTTAATCTTATATAGATTAAGTCTGCACCATGTTAAATTTAAATACATCTAAGCATTATTTTTATACCGAACAATCTGTCTTAAGATACTATAATAATTTTATATCTTAGTGTGCTTATTTTAAGTTTACATATCTAATTAAAATACGGTTAATAGGTGTTTTAAAGAAATTTCGTTGTTACTAAGATTCCTTTCAAAACTACAGGAGTGTTAATTATAGAAAGTATGCGAAGTCTTTCTCACTTTTTATATTCTTATACAGTTGTGAGACAGTTATGTAAAAGGATGGAGAAAAGCGTGAATAATTACATATCCCAAAGAAGCAGTCCAAAATGGGCAGTCACGTTTACTATAATAAGTCTAATTTATAATGAGACACGCACGCTTATTGAATTTTAATTCACTTTCTACTGGTAAAACAATTTGTCAAAAGTGGAAATAATAATTTTAATTTGTTGTAAACTGAAGATGTGACTAACTAAACCTAGTTAATATCTGATGAAACTTGAGACTTGAAAATTTGGAAAACGGTTTTTTTTTTTTACTAAAAGACGACGGTAGATATCTTTGTGAATGAGACACATCCGTATATTCGGCAATCAAAGCTAAGTCCAATGATGGCTTATTAACAATAAAAAAAAAACA
Source organism: Elymnias hypermnestra (assembly GCA_015832385.1). Lineage (NCBI taxonomy): Eukaryota > Metazoa > Arthropoda > Insecta > Lepidoptera > Nymphalidae > Elymnias > Elymnias hypermnestra. Next base: position 1,189,329 of record JACTOM010000005.1, on the reverse strand, counting down.
ATTATGGTGTAATGTTATTTATAAATGTTAATAAAATCTCTTAAAGCCTTTATTTAAGGGTTATTTAGAAGATGCATGGAATTCAACACGCATTCGGTTTATCTGCATTTTTGAAGACTTACCTTCAGTGGATTTTTGATCGGTAATCACAGTGGTATCTGTAATATAAGTTCATATCGGTTATTAAAAATATACAATGACTATTCCTCTCTCTGGCCAATATTTAGGAAGTGTTTGTTACATTTGTATGTGATTGTCTTTATTTGTGTAGGCATGTTTGTTTGTGAGAGAGAGTGTATGCGTCGTTTTATAATGTTTTAATAGAAAATTACTTAAGCAGTGTCCACTCACCTTCTTTGACTTTGGGCTTAGACAGTTTAGCAACCTCCTCTGTCATAGGCTGGACTGTACTCTGTGGATGTTATAAGACAATTTCAATACAAACCTTACATCGATTACGAAACACAATTTAATTTGTTGCTTTATTATACTTAAAGCTATAACAGTCTATATGCAATCAGAATTTAGAAGGACAGAGTTATACTGCGATTTCTAAAGATCCATAAAGGCAGACTATTAAAGACAGATTAGATGATCAACTCACATTACTGGTGTCATGTCTGGCTAAGCGAAACGATTACATAGGTACTCGTTAAAACTCTAGAACGGCTGGACTGATTTGGCTAATTTTAGTTTTAAATTATTTGTGGTATGTATTATAGTGGTATATATTTTTTGTTCTGACAGATCTTTTGTTTAACACAGGTTTACTTTATGTATTTTTCTTAGGGATCTCTATTTTTTTTTTTTTAGAAAGTAATATAGCCTATTTCGCCCAGTGAACATGCAGCTTTCTAATGGTGAAAAAGAATTTTTGAAATCGGTCCAATAGTTTTTGTATGAAAACGTTACGAACATACATACTTACATACAAAATCACAAATGTCTCATCTTTATAATATTAGTTCGAGGCGGTACGAAGTTTACCGGGTCAAGCTAGTCGCGGATAAATATTATACAGAAACATATCTCATATGAATGAATTGAAATTCAGAAATTTGATGCAATACCTAAACAGTACATAGAAGAGTATTCAAATTAATTATAATAATAAACTACAAAAACACCAATAACATTAAAGTAAGTTAACCATTGTAAAATATTCATCACTTCTTCAACTGTAATCAGGATTGTTGCTTATATAATTAACAACAAACATTACAAACGTTACAAACGTTGTATGTTTCATGTAGATCAAAACTGCCTTCAACAGCCTTTCATTCAAATGGATATCAGACATTTAAAAATCGGAGACACAGCGCGTGTGACGAAGTCATATAAGCATTATATAGATATGGCCGTACTTTACCACCCACAGGTGTACGTAGATGCAGATTCAACCGGTATTCCCTTAAATTACAAATGTTGAAAAACAAGTAAAATCACATTCCAAGTCACCTTATGAGCAATCTTTTGTTCCCAGGAACCGGGTTTGAAATCTTCTGGATGGAATTGCGCTACAACTTCCTCAAGAGTTGCATGTTCTAATTCCACCATTTTCATAAACGCCCGGAATCCAACCTTAGAAGCGATGACGTCTTCACTTTGAGTGGTTTCCTCAGTGAGCACTTCGGTAATCAGAGCCCCGTGACCCTGCCTCTCCACTAACTGCACCAGAGCAGACTGCGACTGTGGCGTTCTCAACGCAGGAAAAGACTGAAGGTCGTATAACGTTTCTATTTGTTGGTTTGTAACACCCTGCCTTAACATGTAGCCTATTTTTACTAACTCTCGCAATGGATGTTCACCTGGACCAAATTCTTTAGCGTTGATCACTTCAAGCTGCTCATTTATTTCAGCTACCATTCCTGAATCCTCTTTAACTAGTTGCATAAATTCATTACGTTTTTCGTAGGCTACACTTTCAGTAATATCAACGGTTTCTTCTTGTACCTCTTCTGTCGAAACTAAAGGCTTTAATTTAACGGGTTTTGAGTCTGGAGTTCTCTTCTTGACTTCTTTAGGCGTTTCTGTTTTATCTATTGAAGTTTTGTCAATTGCCGTTTCCTCTGTAACTTCATCAACAGGTTCGACCTTCTCTAATTTTTTAACTTCAATTTCTGTAACAGAAACGTCTTCTACAACTTCTGATACTTTCCCAACATCTTTTTTTGTAACCTTCACTTTCTTTTTCGGCGCTTCTTTCAATTTTTCTTTTCCTTCTAAAACCTCTAAAGTGGCCTTAGTTGTAGCCATACCAACGTCATTGGTTGCCTTGCATTTGTAGACACCTTCAATCTTTTTAGACGCTTTCTTTATTTTACAAATGGTTCGTTTTTCTTTGTTTTCTATTGTATAAGTTTCATCGCTCTTTATAACCTCGTCGTCTTTGTACCACACAATTTCTGTAAATAGTCCAAAAATTCAATTAACTATTTTAGAAAGATATATTTTAGATTCGGGAAAACTATGCAGATTTCTGTATTAATAAAATATATGTACTTTTTAAAGTAATTAAAATTTAGCATTTCTCAAGTCAATGGCCATATATGGGCTTAATTTTTTGCATAGATACCATTAGCAATAAGAGTTATAACTACTATTATCATCTTTATCTCATTCTAATACATAACCTCAGCATACCATAACTCAGACAATGTAATTATACCTGGTATTGGGTTTCCACTGTATATTACTTCAAAAATAACAGTTTCATCTTCTGGAGCTCGTTTCGGAACCATTTGTTGAACAAACGTAGGTACAGAATGAGTTTCTGAAATAAAAAATTATACGTGCACTAACAAATAGCGAACTGCGTTATTAAGAAGCAACATTTTTTAAACTGAAATTTTACCCTTCAAAGCAGCTTGTAAGTCTTCCATGTGAGTGACCCACTCGGGTTTTCTATATTCTTGTGTTCCAATTATACCTTCAAATCAAAAAAATTCTGTTAATTTAATGATTTCTAATTACCGGGACCATTAGGTACACGGCACACGGTATCAGTGACAGTATCTGACTAGTAATAATAATTAAGAAAAATGTATATTTTGTCTCTCCATAACTCACCAGAAGCCTGGTTCAAAACCTGGCCAATATGCTAGCTATCCTCATATCAGAAATATATTGACAATGGTATAAAAACTAATGAGTGTTATTGCTTTTCGTAACTGGAATGAGTGTTACTTTGTAATTGTTTATCATAATATATAAGTATGTATACAAATTGGCGTTAGTATTTACAAATATGAAAAAATACAGTAGAACAGTTCCATAGCTCTTTAAAAATGTTGAAACCCGACTAAATGAAAACATTGTTTCAGTATAGTTTTTGTATGTGACAATAAATTTTGGAAAGGGACTGGGAAGTATTGGAAGGTTTCCTCCATTTAATGATGTTTTAGTCTGAAAGCAAATATAACTATAAATTATTATCAACTTTAATATAGATTTGCCAAAATAAATGATATTTTAGGCCATCTTACTTCCAACTGAGAGCGCAGCCACCGTTGTCGTTACGCCGAGAGGATTGGATGCTTCAAATACAATTTCGCCAGTGTCATCTTGGAATACTTCAGGTATAATTAGTATGGATGTACCGTCTTCTAGTTCTTCTAATTGATATTCTTGTGATTCTTTAATTTCCATACCTTGTTTTAACCATCTTGTTTCAGGCTTAGGAATACCGACAGCTTTTGCTTCCAATCTATGATATGATATTTATTATAACTATGTAATAATTATATTCGGATAAGAGTCACTTTGGATCAACCGATTCCTAATGCTTTTTGTAGTTATACTTCCTTTGGCGCGTTAGGGAAAAATGACGAGAGGATTTTTTTACGATGCGCGTGCACACCGTCACAAAAAAACTGACACCCTGAAGTTAGCTATAGTCAACATTTTAGTTTTTTGAAAAGATTTTTATCTTGTTACGCCAAGTACTTCTAACGCTTGTACATAAGTATACAGACACTTTTTTTTTCTTTAATTAATAATGACTTAGATTCATACTCAATATAACTACTTGGCTGATTAATATGAGAACAGGTATGATATTAATTTTGGAAATTTCTTGATAAATATAAAGATGTAAACGTATCTAAATTCTTCTCTAAAATATTTTATTTTAAAATTATTATTTGTTATCTTATATTACCAATTAAAGTAATCTGTTTCTCTGGATAAAAATCTGTTCCAGTACACAGTGCGTTGGCCCAATTTCAATACTCTTGCATAGTAAGCAGGGACAATTATAATCAACCGGAATTCAATGCAGAGTAATAATTAAAGACTTGCATTATGATAACAATTAAAAAGAAGAAGCCCCCATATCTAAAACTTGCAGAATTATCCGTATCCCAACGTTATTAGTTACACACTTCGTGCTGTATTTACTTAGTTCCCACCCGTAAATTTGACTACAAACAGGTCTGTAAAAATAAAAATAAACAAATATCGACAATAATACTTAGTAATCTAATTGAGTTATAATAAAAATTCCAGCGTTTTCTCTACCGCTTTTAGCCCTGGCCCTGACTGAAACTGATATTGATAATAAGTAAAATTGTAGGATTGTTCAAACCCTTTTTGACATCAATTTTACTTTTTGGATAACGTCAATAAAACAAAAATATACCTGGTGAACTCCCCCTCAGATGCAGAAACGACTGTTGGTAATGCCTTAACAATTTTAGGAGCATATTCTTCAATGTCACTCGTTTTCTGAAATACAGTTAGTTCATTGATTTCGTACAAGGTATAATAAAATACCAAACGCAGTAATATTTGTAGTATAATAAATATATGGAAATAATTATTTCTGTGGAACTTACTTCATCACTTAAGAGGTCCTCTTCTGATGCGCTTGGCACGTATTCGTACGCTGAAAATAGGGAAACAAAATGATCATTTATTTATACATTGTTTACCACAAAAAACACAGCTCTTAAAAAAACCTTTTGCAGAATTGAATAGCTGCGTGTGCAAATGTGCAATTAAAAGCTTAAAAATTATGATCCACTAACTAAAATTATCTAACGAAAAGCTTATCGAAATAATAAACATAAACGATTGTCGTCGACAAGCGCTGCCTAAACGACCCTTTAAATAAAAACCTTAACATAGATGTTTTCTTTTTCAAATTACTACAGATGCATGGCAAAATTGTGATGAAATAATCGGTAGTGCAAATAACATTCACCGTGCAAAATTTACTCTTATTAGGCTAATGCATGCATTCAGACGACTAGAACTCTTTCGCTACCTTCTACAGTGACAAAACATTCGCAGCAGCTAGACCCGAATTGGTTTGTAGCTACACAGGTGTAATTGCCTGACATTTCTGGAAATGCTTCTTTAATGCATAATTCGCATAAACCAGATTCTTGACGGCCAACTGTAATGTCTCTAGCCCATTCAATAATTTTTCCATTGTGATACCAATCAATTTTAGGCCAAGGTTCAGCTCCGATTGTACATTTTATTAAAATCGGGTCGCCATCCATTACGGTTGTAGATATCAATGGTGTAATAAATGTAGGTGCACTTCCAAACGGCTCTTCGATATTCTCAATATAACATAATGACAGAGACGCGGAGGACGACACAGAACCACCAAAGTTTTCGGCTCTACAAGTTATCATTCCAAATAATTCTTGCGTGATATTTTCTATACAAAGACATGAAATATTCGGTTTGTTTGTTATATATATGTTGCGGATTTTATTTTCTTTAATATAGTTAACAACATCTTTGTTGCCGATAAACCATTGAAAAGAGGCACATGGCTGAGAATGCACTGCCGCCTCTAAAAGAACAATGTCTCCCAAGCAAACTTGTTTCGGTTGTAGCCATTTAGTGAAAACAGGTGGTTCTACATTTTCTTTATCACTTGGCTTTGCAATTTTGATGGTACTGGCGGATTTCAAAAAAATATTGTCTTTTTCTATGAGTACTTCGTATTTACCTACTTTATTCTTATTGTTTCTTAGTATTCTTAATATTGATGTTCCATTGTTAGTACTTATAGAACAATCATCACTGCTTCGTATTACTTGATTATTACGAAACCATGTCACATTATCGACATAGTTTGGGGTAAAAATTACTTCAAGTTCAAAATCATCGTTATCATCTATAGTCGTGGCTTTAATAGGCTGGATTATTTTGGGTCCAACTTCTGTAAAATATTTCCTCGTTAATATCTGTATCTAAGCTCCTCTGAACGCAAAAAGGCTTTAGATTGCAGGCGAACGAAGATATTAATTATGGCTGAATACGAAGGGACAGGAGACAAAAAAATAATAATGACACGAGTAACAGTGGATGTACCTTTGCACATTGCAAAGCTAAAAATAATTTAAGAAATGATAACATATTTTTTTTATTTATTATAATTCGTAAAAAAAATATTATGTCCATTTTTCTACTTTCTACATTACATACAATATTTATCATCATTATGTTTATAGCTTGTTGATATTAATATTTAAATGTTATTTCCCGTTGTATTTAATTTTACTTTTCATGTAAGGGAAATTTTCTTGTCCAAATTGGAGATACTTGGAAATAAGACAAATTGAAAACCGAGTATAATTATATTTTGTCATGTATAAAACTTTGATGATGATTATATAATATATCAAATTTTGTGGCTTAGCAATGTTTCATACTTAATGTATATGAGTTTAAGTGAAATAATTTATTGAAACATCATTTAATATATTTATAATACGCCATGCATCTGTTTATAAAAAAAGACCTATTTCGAATATCAAATCATAACTTTTATTTAAAAAAAAACTATATATTTAAATTAGAATTCGGAACTTTAATTGTATATTTTCTATTATATAATATTTATTATTAATAGAAAGTCGTAAATAATGTACTTACTTTTATCTTCCACAACTTTTTCTTTAATTTCTTCAGTAGTCTTTCGCGATTTCTTTAGTTTTTTCTTTTCTACTTTTTGAACTTGTAAATTGACTTCAGTATCTAAATTGTCTTCGACAATTTCGTCCTCTATTACAGGTTTGTCTATTAATTCTTCCTTATCTTCAAACAAAACTACTTCTGGTTGAAGTTCTTCTACAGGTTTGTCTTTGTCTGTAGGTTTAAGTTGCTCCGTATCTGGCGTGGTTTGTTTTATATCCGACTTTTGAATAGTTTCTATAACTACAACTGCTTCTTTTTGTTGTTTCTTAACTTTTCGCCAGGACTTTTGTTGTGGTACCTGTCCTGACATTTCTGTTTCAGACGGCTTGGGCTCAACTTCCTCAGGAGTTTCTTTAACGAGTATTTCATCATCTGGTACCGGTTTCGGAACAACCTCTTCTGTTAAACGTTCCTTTACTTCAACAGGTTTTTCTTCTTGAGGTTCCTTTGATACTTGTTTCTTTGTATCTGGGGTAATTTGTTCAGCAACCGATGTTTGAATGGTTTCCTGTACTACTCCTTTTTGTTGTTTCTTAACTTTACGCCACGACACTTCCTTTGTTTGTGGTTCACTTTCTGGTATTGCTGTTGGCTCGAGTAGTTCTTCCTTTGGTTTTTCTTCATCGGGTATTTTGTGTTCCAGCGCAGGTTTAAACGGAACCTCATCTAATTGAGGTTCCATTGTCTGCGGGCTTTCTGTCTCTGGGCTGATTTGTTCAGTAACAGATGTTTGAATGGTTTCCTTAACTACTCTTTTTTGTTGTTTCTTAACTTTACGCCAAGACACTTCCTTTGTTTGTGGTTCACTTTCCTGTGTTTCTGTTGGCTTGAGTAGTTCATCCTTTGGTTTTTCTTCATCGGGTGTTTTGTGTTCCAGCGCAGGTTTAAAAGGAACCTCATCTAATTGAGGTTCCATTGTCTGCGGTTTATCTGTCTCTGGGGTGATATGTTCAGTAACAGATGTTTGAATGGTTTCCTTAACCACTCCTTTTTGTTGTTTTTTAACTTTACGCCACGATACTTCCTTTGTTTGTGGTTCACTTTCTGGTGTTTCTGTCGGCTTACGTGGTTCTTCCTTTGGTTTTTCTTCATCGGGTATTTTGGGTGCCAGAGTAGGTTTAAGAGGAACCTCATCTAATTGGGGTTCCATTACCTGCGGTTCCTCTGTAACTGAGGCGATTTTTTCATATGTTTGAATGGTTTCTTTAGCTACTCCTTTTCGTTCCTTTTCAATTTTTCTCCAGGATATCTCCTTATCCGTTGTTTCTAGTTCCGATGACTTGAGCTCTACTTCCTCAGGCTGTTCTCCTTCAGCAGCTGTATCTTCGGGTGCAGGCTCAGGAGCAATCACTTTTGGCTGACGTTCTTTTGTATCAGATATTTTCGTGTCTGGCACGATTTCTTCGGAAATAGTCCTTTGAATAGTTTCTTCTACTACTTCTTTTTGTTTTTTCTTACCTTTTCTCCAAGATACTTCTTTCGTTTTCGGTTCTTTTTCTATTTTTTCTAGTTCCATTGGCTTGTACTGAACTTCCTCGAAAATATCTTTATCAGGTTTTACATCCTCTGGTACAGATTTTAAAGGTACTTCATCTAGCTGAGATTCCTCAGTTTTATCTATCTCTGTGACTTTTTGCTCGTCAACAGACTTTTGAATAGTCTTTTCAACTGCTACTTTTCGATGTTTCTTACCTTTGCGCCAAGACACCTCCTTGGTTTGCTGTTCCTCTTCTGGTTTTTCGATTTCTGGTGCTTCGGCCTTTACTTCCTCAGGCTTTTGGCTTTCAGCAGCTCTATCTTCAATTGCAGGTTTAGGAGCAAACTCTTTTGGCTGTGGTTCTTTTGTCTCAGCTTTTTTTGTGAGTTGTGTGATTTCCTCCTGCACAGATGTTTGAATCGTTGTTTCTGTTTCTTCTTTTTGTTTTTTCTTTCCTTTTCGCCTCGATACTTCCTTAGATTGTGATTCTATTTCAACTTGTTCTGTCTCCAATGATTTAGGCTTTTCTCTTTTCTCAGGTTTTTTCTCATCAGATACTTGCAAAGGCTTAAGAATATTCTCATCTGGCTCACCGTCTGTTATCTCAGACATTTCTGCATCAGGATTAATTGGCTTAGAATCAGTCTCTTTAATAACTTTTTCATCAACAACTTCCTTGGCTTTCTTTATTTTTCTCCAAGATATCTCTTTTGTGTGAGTTTCCTCTGATGATTTTTCTTTTTCTAATGATGGGAGCTTTATCTCTTCAGGTTGTTCTTGTTCTGGCGCATGATCAAGGAAAATATCATCTGAACGAAGTTTCTTATCAGGCTTTTCTTTTATAACTGGTTTTAGTTTTATGTCCTCGACTTTCATTATTCCCGGTTCGGTTTGCTTAAAAACTGGTTTAAGAATATTTTCTTCAGCTGCAGGTTTGACTTGGTTCTTATTCTTTTGTAACATATATTCTTCTTCTGGCTTTGTCTTACCTTTATCGTCAGATATTTCTTTCTTCACAGGTTTAAGTATTACTTGTTCAACATCTTCTTTATCTAATGGTTTTTGTTTCGATACCGGTTTTAATTTCACAATTTCTATAGCTTCATCTTCGACTTTTGGTTGTCTCTTCCTTTTATGCCAAAGAACTTCATCCTTCTCGGGTTTTTCTACTGGCACTAATTCAACTTTAATTTCCTCCTGCTTTTCCGGAAGTTCAGTTTCCAATTCTTCAAGTGGTTTTTGTTTTTTAATAGGCTTTAACTTAACACTCTCCCTTTGATCTTTTTCTGGTTCACTGGGTTTTGCAACAGGTTTCAGTGTGACTACTTCCTCAACTAATTGTTCGTCTTTTAATCCTCTCTTATTTTTACGCCAAAGTACTTCATTTGGTTGAAGCCTCTTTTCAGGTTCTTCTTTTTGAAGCGACTCAAGATTAATTTCCTCGTTCTCTTCTTTAACAGGCTTACTTTGTATCTTGCCATGCATGAGTTTAACTTGTTCATTTGCTGTTGGTTCATCTTTAGGTTGCTTTTTTTGTTTACGCCAAGATGTCTCCTGTGGTTTTTGATCTTCATCCGGTTCTTTCTCATCAGGTTGCATTTCTTCGGGTTGTTTGACCTTATCTTGTATTATTTTCTTTGGTACAGGTTTAAGTGCAACTTTTTCATTGTCAATGTATTCATCTTTTGTTTGTTTTTTAGGTTTTCGCCACGAAACCTCCGGTACTGGCTCTGAACTGATTTCGTCTACTGTAGGTTTCTTTTCTCTGACTGGTTTAACATTCACTTCTTCAATTTTTTCTTGCTCCGTCCTCGGATGTTTCGATACAGGTTTTAAAGTGATTTGTTCGTGTTCATCTCTAATTTGCCTCTTTTCCTGACTCCAAGACACCTCGTCTGGTTCACGCTTTTCATCCGGTTTAACTTTTACGTCGGTTTTAATCTTGTCTTCTTTAAGCGTTTCTCTCTCTGTAAGTACTGGCTTTACTAAATTTTCTTCTATTTTATCACTTATTTTCAAAATAACTGTATCTTCTACAGCTGTAAGTGAATCTTCAATGAGAATTGTTTCAGACTTTTGCAGAGAACCTTTTCTTATTTTTTTCAAAGTGACTTCCTCCACAGTTTCTTTTGTTATCGGGGTTTTTTCGACTTTGGTAGGTCGTAACTTGATGACTTGTTGAGTCCATGGTACTTCTGATTTAGTGAGACTTTCTTCAGGCTTTAAAGTTTGTTTTCCTTTTTCCAGCTGTTTGTCAATAATTTTAGTGGATTCTACATTAGATTCTAGTTTTAAAATATTAGTCTCCTCGCTATCATGCGTCAATATTTTACTTCTTAATTGGCCAGATTCTTTAGTTTTTAGAGGTGATTCACGGATTGCTTGATCTTCTTTTTGTCTATATGTTTCATCCTTTTTAATAACAGACAGTTTTTCTGTATCTTCTGTATCAAGAACTTTTATTATACCCAATTTATCTTCGGTGGCTAATGTACTATCAACATAATCCGTTTCTGACATTTGTAATGAGGTTTTCCTTACGGGTTTTAATGTTACATCTTCAATCTTTTCTTTGATTATCTGTGACTTTTCAACTTTAGTTGGCCTTAATTTAATTGCTTCTTGAGTCCATGGAACTTGTTCTTTTACAGGTTTCTCTATTGGTTTTCCTTCTGCTTTTTCTGTCTGGATATCTTCTAATGGTACCACTTCTTCTGTTAATTTAGATGGTTCAATACGCGGTTTTCGCCAATGTTTCGTTTCCAAGCTGCTATCATCTTTTACATCTGTCAAAACAACCCGACTCTTTCTCCATGGTACTTGTCGCGACTGCACATCCACAACATTTTCTAGTTTTAATATGTTACTCTCTTCTGTTGTTTGTTGTACAATAGTTCTACTGGTAAGGTCAGAGTCCTGTGATTGCAGAGTGGACGTGACAGATTTTTGCTCATGGGCCTCCCTAATATATTTCTTACGTGATTCTGAAAAAAAAAGTATATATACGTAACTTTAATTGTAGGATTTTTATAATAACGTTGATATGATGATTATTTGTAATATCATCAAATCAAACAGCAAATACGACAATAAATTATTATAAGACTTTTTATAACTTAGGCAAAGGAAAAATGACGAAGATCTAAAATATCTTGTTTAAAGTTGTCATACATTACAATTATGGTGGTGAATATCGCAACTTGAAAGACAATCACCCATAACTCTTCAATAAGTTAGACACATGTAACCGTATGTGCGAGAATGTCAGTCAAATAGTGATCAACATGCAAGCAAACATGCTGCTATTATCTAGAGGACTTTAGAAATTATAATAAAAATAAATAACATTATACTAAAAATTTATAAACAGAAAAAATGTACTTTAGAACCTATATTTGGGCAAAATATTAAATTATTCTATGATAGTTTCTCGATGGCAAACTTCTAGTTGGCCTTCTTCATTAGTAATTTCAAATAAAATCAAACGTAAATTTTTGATGGATCACCCAAATTTAAATAAAGTTAAAGTATGTGTACCTAAAAAGGGTTTTTTTAATTAGATATTGTGAAAGAATTGGAATAACACCATTGTAAATAAATGCTAACAATTAAATTAGTTTACTGTCATATAGTCGTGCTTCTATGGATGTCCACGGCTGGACATAAATCTCCCCAAATGATTTCCGAAGTGCCCCAATTTTTCACCTTTTGTATCTATCGAACTCTTACAGCGTATCTCATGTTATCATCTATTAGAATCAAACAAGACATTGACTTTTGGACCCTAACGTCTTTCTAATTACCGCGTTTTATTGTTACCTAGTAATTATCTAAACAAGAAATCTGTGGTTAGGCTATCTAGTTAACCAATATATAGTAAACTAGATTTAGGGCTTAAATATACTGCTTCATAACGGTTTTTAGAATAAATGAATATTCGTCCAATAATGTTGGGCATTGTCGCGGAGCCACGCTAGAATAATGTATTGTTAAAATAAAATGTATTGTTGCTCACTTAAATATAAGTCATCGCATCACGCAATATCATATCCAAAGATATTATGTAAAACAAAAAGTAATAAGGGAAGAGTGTACAAAATTAGTGGGCCTTCGAAAAAGAGGTGACAAATAAGGCCTGATAGGAAATAATGGTAGATTCTAATGAAGAAACTACAATATTATTCTTCATAGACATTGTATTACGCTTTCTCTTGTGATTTTCAATAAAGAATACTGTCTATCTATTCCTTAATTGTACACTTAGACCTTTTTAAACCGGTCTAATTTAACTTTTTTTTTAATTACAACAAAAAACATAGTAATAGTCCTCAAAAATGGAAAATTAATTTATAAAAGAATTGGTACAATATTAAATAACACAATTTGACTAATTTTATATTGCCAACTTTATGTAGTATTCGTTCGGAAGTCACACGAATTCTCAGTACATTATATGTCTATCTGTCAATTGTCGAATTATTGTTTTGGGAAATATTTGTGTGAATGAAGGATATCTCAATTGTAAGCTATAGACCAATTAAAAAACCATTTATTTCGGAAATTACATACATACATACATAGCATCACGCCTTATTCCCATAGGGGTAGGCAGAGACAACATCCTTCCACTTGCCACGATCCTTGCATATCTCCTTCGCTTCTTTCAATCTCATTAAATCTTTCATACAAGTTCGTCGGTTTAGAGTACTCTTGACCTGGCCGTTATTTAAAATGTCCTGGATTTGGTCCAGGAACGTTCGCCTCGGTCTTCC
>JACTOM010000005.1:1152558-1174421 GCA_015832385.1 Elymnias hypermnestra | reverse complement strand
AAAAAAAGAACCGCCTTCAAAACAGACTTACAAATATATTATTATGCTCTAAAAAGTAAGAAATAATTGCGTATTCTTTTATAGTGTTCTTCGTTTTATATTTGGAGTCGGTGTCAGCCGAGGTGCCTACATATATAGCCATACGAGTACGTGGGAGAGACGCGGGAGCTGCCAAATGGACACGCGGGAACATCTACCTTGGCTGACGCCGACTCCAAATATAAGAATACATAGAACACTATAAAAGAATACGCAATTATTTCTTACTTTTTAGAGCATATTAATATATTTGTAAGTCTGTTGTGAAGGCGGTTCTTTTTTTTATTAAAATTTTTATTTATATTAGTAATGAAGTCAATATTTAAATAAATTTGTAAAATTGTATCCCAAATCTTGTTTTATACTTTTACGTATGGTGTGCTGCAAATATGATTTAAGTTATGGGAATTGTCAAGAAAAGTTAACCCTTTTTCATAGATTTTACCGGAATGTTTACTTTAGTACGGTTTGTCACAAAATATTTTTATTAATCTTAAGTTATTGACTGTTTTGACACGAATTCGTCTTTAAAATCGTATCCATAGGATGGTAATACAAAAAGTAAATATAGAATTGTTATAATCATGTTTCATACTGATCAACGAATTCTATATAAGGACCAGTAAAACTTTGATATATATGACAGCTTTTTATCAGAATTTAGACAAATCATGAGGAAATTTTAAAAACAATAGGTCACTAAAATTATTTACACCACCATTATAATTGCACTTTATTACAGAGTAACTAACCATTTTTATATACTAAGGATGTTAAGAAGTCGTTTTTGTGGCGTAAAATCATATTCTATAAACTATAGTTATATGTTTGTTTTTAGGTGTAGTTTTTGACATGCAATATACAAAAACGAAAGGTATTTTTCAGAGCATCGGTTGTAAGCTTTCTTACATATGAGACAATCAGAGAATATAAAAGATGGTATTCCCCGAATGGTATATAGTAAAGAAAGCAAAAATATTATCGAACAAAGAAATCTTTCCAAGAGCTCTATCTACAAGAAAATAAACGATCATAATATGTACGGACTGCCTCATTGGTCTAGGGTTCGAGTTCCGGGTCGGGCCAATTCAAAAATCAATATTGAGTTTTCTATTAAGATTTTCTCAATATTTGCCCGTGATTTGGAGAGCACGTTAAGCCGTCAGTCCTGAGCCTGATCTCTCTCCAGTCGTGTCGGATTCCCGTCAAATCGGACTCTGAGAGTGAAGGAATAGAGAGTGCACTTGTGTACTATGCCTGCCAATCCGCATTGGAGCAGCGTGGTGGGTCTATGCTCTAAAAACCCTCTCTCGTAGGAATGAGAAGGCCTTTGCCTAGCAGTGGGAAGTTAATGGGCTGCTACTTAACTTAATATGTACAGGATTGCGAAATGCAAAATCTTTAATATATTTTTTAATACCAGTGTTAGCCGAGTTATAATATAATTATAAGTTTTAACATTATTAAAGTTCTATTATCAAAGACTATACTTCCATAATCTCAGATTACGCCAAGGCCACACTGGTAATTTGCCTTGTTTTATCGAACAAAATATATGAGATTGAAATAAATTTTTTTTTTTTTTTTTATTGCAACAAAAAGCAATATTTTTGTGTTGTGCTTAATCAGGAGAAGGTTCGTATATCATACATTTTAAACTTAACCGCCATAGTTAAGTTTTCCTATGTAACCTCTTTAGTGCTATTGACAATATAAACTTTTTTAATGTAGTCTTATGGCGTTTGACATAATTGTCAGAGATTGACAGTTATGCATAGAGTATATACTCTATATGAGTGTGTAATGTTTTTTTATTGATTTGAGGTATTTTAAAAATATTACCATTCCTCTATGTAAACTATATATATGTGGGAAATTTCATACTCCTCGTACGAAATTTTTGCTTTACACATTTATATACGGATACCTTAATAAAAACTAAATGCGTTTATCTTCAAACAGGTTATGCATTAATTAGTTGCATCGATTTAAAAACTACAAAAATCCCGGTCATATTCAACAGCAATACAGTTTTCCATTTCGTTATTGACTAAAGCTAAAGTCGCCCAAGATTTCCTTTAATTAATGACAATTAAAAGTCGCCCCTAAATACAATTCAATTCAACTTGCATTTCAAACATTTTGACGCATTTGTAATCCTTATCCTTAATCTATATACAAGATAAATCCAGGTATCTGTTGACTCATCACGATATCTCTGGAACGGTAAGGGGTAGAGACTTGAAATCTGATAGGAATATTTCTTTAGCCAAGTAGAGGTCAGCTAAGAACGGATTTTGCGATTGTCCACCCGCAAGGGGGGTTGCGGGGGTGTTACTTAAAATTTTCACATAAAAAAAAATCAAACTCACATTTACACACTATATCTTTTATGGTATACTTAATGGAATCTATCAAAAGCAAATTTGCCTAAATGAATGAAAATGCTACCAAAAAACATTCCAGGAAGACGAGGTCGCGGGTTCAGCTACTTATATTATAAATGCGAAAGCAACTCTGTCTGTCGCGCTTTCACGCCAAAACTACTTAACCGATTTAGATGGAATTTGGTAAACAGATAGTCTAGCAGTGTTTCCCACCAGGGACAAGGATCGCACTAAATTAAAATAGAAAAACAATACTAAATTTAGCTGGAATTTGAATTTCAGTTTTTCATTATGTGTTTTGAATTTTTTCTTACGGCGTTTTTATAACAACTTCATAGAGATTTCTTCCTAAAGCTTATTATTTATATTTCTTAAAAGAACAAATGAATTTATCTAATCCAGAGCCTCTGAAAGGACAATAAGCTCTTTGCAGTAAAAGTAGCAGCCAATTAACGTCCTACTTGCTGGGTCATTTCGAGGAGCGAGGGTTTTTAAAGCACCACGCTGCTCCACTGCGGATTGGCAGGCATAGTACACAAGTGCACTCTCTATTTCTTCACTGTCATAGTCCGATATAACGGGAAGCCACCGACGGCTTAACGTGCTCTCCGAGGCACGGGGGTGGATCACACCGCCAACTTCGGGCAAATATTGAGAAAATCTTAAATAGAAAATTCAATATTGATTTTTGAATTGGCCCGACCCGGGACTCGAACCCAGGACCTCATATCTGTAGTCGAACATGCTAACCACTAGACCAATGAGGCAGTTTCTTTGCACTGCTAATAGCTCATTAAAATATTTATACGTATATGTCGTATTTGTAAAATATTTAGCCTAAATTATTAAAAATGTTATTAACAAAGACTTTTTCACGCGGAGGAAGTCCCGGGAAGAGCTAGTTGATTTATAAATGGTGTAACAAGATATTATTTTAGTAAATTGTGTCGAAAAATAAGCTGCTATTGAAGGTCTTCAAACATTTTTTGTTGCCAAATGACGCCAACATGTGATGACCAACTAGATTTACAAATCTCAAGGTCATCCAACGGGAGATGGAGAGAACTTGATTATATAAGTAATGATGATAACAATAGATACCCGACTGAGTTTATTGTAGGTTCTAGGTAATACTTTACAACGTTCTTTGATTTAATCTACAGTCGTATATTGGAAATACTAAGAGAGTATAATTGTGTTAGCAGTTAAACTAGATGAACCCGCGACTTTGTCTGCGTGGAATGTTTTTTTTTGGGTAGCAATATCATTAATTTAAGCAAATTGTTTTACAAATAAGAAACATAACCTCTACTCGGCAAAAGGAATATTCCTTCCAAATTTCAAGTCTACGCCTTATGATTCCAGAGATATCGTGATGATTCAATAGATACCTGGATATCTATTATGTATATATAGATAATAGTTCTCAAAAATCGTATTATAAGTTGCAAGATTACTTAGACGATAGAAACGCGTGAGATTGAATAAATTGCTCTAATTTGAATTGAAATATATTAAACTAATATGATATTGTAAATACGGTGGGCTCTTTTTACATCAGGGCGCGAAGGAACCCTCGTAACTTTAGATTTTAAGTCGTTCTTGAGTACCATCATCAGACGTACATTAGAATTAGTGTGTAGAAAAAAATATATTTGACGATTCATAAAGATATTTTGATTTTGAAATTACTTTTAAATTGGTTCAATAGTTTTGACGTGAAAGCGCAGCAGACAGGCTTACTTTCGCATTTATAATATTCAGTAAGGTCATTGACCCCAATGCTCTGCCAATTGGACTATCAGAACTAATTTATTTTCCATTAGTATTAGTAGTTTCTGAGATTAACGCCTTCAACCAAACAAACTCTTCAATTTAACAATATTAGTATAGATTTATTTATAAAAAGTACCTATCTATATCCAAATGTACTTTAATTTACAATGATTTACGATCTATAGAAGAAATGGTCATTGTATGAGTTCTGTATATGTAAATAAGTGATTTCTGAGGTTGTAGAAGTTTTTTTTACATACACATTACATTCTATAAAATGAAGTAGCTTCCGCTGTCTGTTCGCTTATATCTTTTAAGCCATGCAACGGATTTTCATACAGTTCAGCAATAGATAAAGTGATTCAAAAGGAAGATTTATATCTACACTAATATTATAAAGAAGAAAGATTTGTATTTTTATATGAAACGAATAAACTCAAAAAGTACTGGACCGATTTTAATAATTCTTTTTTCATTAGAAATCTACATTATCACTGAGTAACATAGGCTATATTTAGTACTACATTTCTATAAAAATCTTTACAAATTCCTATTAAAACCAACCGAAGGTGTAAAAAAATTAGCCATACAATGTCTTTCATCGCATACGCTGTGAAGAGTATTCATGATAGGACAATGTTCGACAATATTATAGAATATATCAATATCTACAAAAAACTTCGCAAGACCATATTTCTAACTATTGTAGTTACGTCACTATAACTACTTTTTTGCATATAACAAATTGATAGAAATGCCGATCAAAATCAGACCATGTTATCCATACCATTTATAAGTTTTTATCCAAATAAATAATAAATATTCAAGACTGTCTTAATACCTGATGATTACTTTTTGAATTATTGAAATCGGATATTCCATTCAAAAGATATCATGAAATTAAAATTAAAATACTAACTCGACGAGAGAGGGGCAGTGCGGGAGAAGGAGGTGCACCATTATAAACTAGGTTACCTTACGCAGTGGACGCAAGCGACATTGAATATTTCGAGTTTTTTTAACAAATTTTTTATGCTTCATTTACAAAGTTCTTTTCAGAGCTACTTAGTTTTAGTATTAGGAATCACACTTTTTCATAATATTGTCAATTCATGGTCGTTTTTATTATCATGCTTATAACTTAAATATCGAAGCCGAATAGCGAAGCCGGGACGGGCCGCTAGTGTATAACAAATACATATTGTAGTACAGAAAAACCGTAAAATATTAATTTCATTTATCTCTAAAGGATAACGCACTATAATATTTATTATAATATTTATTTATATTTTGATCTTTTACGTATTATAACAAAATATGAGTTATTTATGAACCTATTTTATGCAATACAGTGTAATTCATTATCCAATTAAATATATTGCGTACGTTGTATAATTAATGTAGATTAAAACTGTTCATAACAGCATTTCATTAAAATGGATATCAGGAATTTAAAAAGCGGAGGCAAAGCGGCTGGCGTGCCGCACGATACCCAGATATACTAGTCAAGAATAAAGGTTATATTTGGTTTATTTTATTTATGTTTTACACTACCTATACAAGGTTTTATTACCTTCCGAAATCGAAGACAGACCATAGTACTAATGACAATTTTGATGATGGGACGAACGCACTCGGCCAGCGCCGGTGTGCTAAACTAAATCGAGCGAAAGTGCGAAAGAATGTCGCGCCGCGCACGTACGGTCGTTGACCCGAGCGTCAGCTGATTTTGTGTTTAATTGCTGGTTTTTTTGAAGTGAAACGAAGATGTGCTGCTTTTTTATGCTAATTCGTTTACAGGTAAGGTAGTTTTAATATTTACATATAACATGTGGCATCTTAACTCGTCATTTAATATACTATTTTTCGTACACTATAAAAATACATTTCATAATTTCACCTTTCTAAATTTTAAATTGAAAACAAAGTTTTATTAATAATTTTTAATATCGACATAAAACACGTGGAATTTTTATTTACAGCTCGTCATTTGAGATTATTATTTGTTTTAATTTTCATATTTTAATGACGATTAAAATCATTTTAAATTCCTAACATATCTTCCTTCTTCCCTCCCTTTAGGTCTCGGAAATCTAATGTTTTAGATTTGTATAAATATAAACAAGACTTAAAAATTAGTTTGCCAAAGAAGTTACACTTCTGACATGTGTACTTTGTACGCAAGCACTTTTTTAATCAGGATCGATTTATTTTCTGTCCCATCATCAATGGTGTCATTAATACTGTAGTCTGTCTTCGTTTTCGGGAGCGACCTCCTAATACCCTGGATATCTGTTGTCTAGTATTAACTTCGTCAATGATTGGCAGATATCATATAAAACAAATAGGTCTGTAAATGTTTTTTTTAATAAACAATAGATAGATAGATAGATAGAAAAAGCGGTACTTGAATTTATTGCATGTTGGTGAACAACATACTATTCATTCTACTTCAAATTGTCAAAGTGACTAAATAGTAGTGATTCTAATAAACTTTAAGCCTTAACTGTCTTGGACAAACAATACGGTAAGGCTTGCAGGGGTACCAGGTCATGAAGGTATAAAGGGCAACTAGCAAGCGGACGAGCTGGATCGAGCAGAGGGTTTATAGGTTCTGAACCCTGTATAGCAAAGCACCGTGCGTGATAAATGCCTCACTATGCCAGCAAAAGAGAAATGGCGGAATGGCACAATTATAGAGGCCCAAGGCACTCCAAAACGTTCTTGGATGCAGTAAAAGCATTATTGGCGAAAGACTTCAAAAACTTAAGTAGAAGACAGGTAAGGTATGCAATGGCAATTGCAATGGGCCACTACAGTACAAAGGCTATGTTAAAAACCATGGGCATTGCGGAAGACTTGCAGAAGACCTGAAGCAAGGCCTGCAATAAGGAAGAGGAGACAATAAGGCACCTACTGTGCGAATGCAATGGCTTGGCTAGGATACGAATTTGTCTACTGGGAGCGGCCTATCCGCAACCAGATGACTTTAACAGCTTAACCTAAAGCCTACTCTCAGACTATTGGAATGGGTTTTTGAGTTCATTTGGGGGAGATTAAAGGATGGGGCGCGTACAAAAGATCCACAAGGGTCGAAGTGCATCCGCTGCCTCAGTGGGTCCCATCGTAAAATAATAATATTTCACTTAGCTTATATTATGTTATACTACTCCTGCCTCCGAGAAACCTCAGTCAAATGCAGGGCACCGGGGAGAAAAGGGTTCCGCTGGGGTTTAGTGGGCATTGCGAGGAATCCTCCCTCGCCGAGTCTCACACTCCTGACCATTTGCCAAACAAAAAAGAACCCCTTCTGAGTTGACTTTCGTCAGCAAATACGTAATGCTACAAATAGCTCAGGCAATATTCATTTTAGAAATCAGAACTAAACAGCTATAAAAATATAATTGATGAAATAATTTCTTTTTTAGAATTAATATATTGTTAGTAGTTAAATATTAAACAAAGACTTCATTTCAAGTAGTTTTCGAAATGAGTGTAAGAGTAGCCTATTTTAGCACTTTTGTACAAGGTCACATTACAATGAGATGTGTGTTATACAAACATCTTAGTTTTAATTTTGCTATTTTTTACAAATAACTGTAGATAAAAAAGAACCTTACATTACTTGATTTAAGGGCACATTTTAAAATATGCCTGTTAATGTTGTTTTTTAAAATACATTTTGATGTTCTCATTTTTTTTTTAATGTGCTTTAATTCAGAGTTTTTCATATTATTTACAAACATTTGTGTAAAGGATTATTCTTGCTATTTCTACTCAATACAGCATGTAAAAGGTAAAGGTAAGGTAAGTAGCAGCCCTTTAACGTCCCACTGCTGGGCACAGGCCTCCTCACTCCGAGGAGCGAGGGTTTTTAGAGCATAGACCCACCACGCTGCTCCACTGCGGATTGGCAGGTATAGTACACAAGTGCACTCTCTATTCCTTCACTCTCATATTCCGATGTGACGGGAATCCGACACAACCGGAGAGATCAGGCGCAGGACCGACGGCTTAACGTGCTCTCCGAGGCACGGGGGTGGATCACACCGCCAACTTCCCAACTTCGGGCAAAGATTGAGAAAATCTTAATAGAAAACTCAATATTGAATTTTGAATTGGCCCAACCCGGGACTCGAACCCAGGACCTCATGTCTGTAGGCGAACATGCTAACCACTAGACCAATGAGGCAGAAGCGTAATACAGCATGTATTACGCTTATATTACTCTGCTGCAATGGCTCGAAAAACATGTTGTGACATAACTTTTGAAAAAGTACACAATGTCATTTAGATGTTTTCCACCACACAATTGTAAGACTTCATTCCCAACACTACATTTTACATAAGTTTTTATAAAAAAAAATCACTATATCAGGACAATTCGTTCTACCTGTTATGTTAGTGAGAACAATAAAACTCAAATTAAATATCACTAATTACCATAATTGAAATAATATAATACTCTTTATTTTGAAATTTATTAACATACTATGAAATCATGTATTCACTGTGACTGAATTTTTGTGAGCATGGGATATGTGTATTTGTGTGTGTTTATGTGTTGTATGTATGTGAGCACTTATGATTTACTACTTACTTGTATAATAGCATTAAATGAGCTGTATATTCTTAACAAGTGATGAAATGTATGTTTATTGTTAATTAATTTCATAACATTTTCATTTGTAAATTTAAACTTTAAAATAATTAGAAATTTATAAATCAATAGAGCAATGTATTTTCCATGATAAATGATTGTAATTTTTATTATTATCATCACAATGACACCAGTGCAATTTAGTTTGAGAAATTTGAGAGTAATACATATTAAAACTTTCTATTCAAATATGCTGTATTTTGTTTTGTTTCATCTTTAATCCATTAGCAACGCATCTGCCACCAATTTGGAAGTTTATTCTATCAAGAATCTTAGTAATTACTCTTTTAAACACAGTCTTTTAAAAGTTGTGTGAGCTTCATACAATTTCAACCAATTTAAAACATTTTTATGTTTTAAA
Organism: Elymnias hypermnestra; assembly: GCA_015832385.1. Classification (NCBI taxonomy): domain Eukaryota; kingdom Metazoa; phylum Arthropoda; class Insecta; order Lepidoptera; family Nymphalidae; genus Elymnias; species Elymnias hypermnestra. Next base: position 1,165,198 of record JACTOM010000005.1, on the reverse strand, counting down.
TAATAATAAAATTACAGTATGTATTGGTTTGTAAGAATATTCTTAGTATAAAATTAAGAGGCCTATACTAAACAAATTGTGGTATTTTGTTAAGTGTGTATTTTCAACTTGGTAAGTGATATCTGCACCAGCTTTTACATAAAACTGTTTGTTGTTATTTCTTGTAATAAAACTGAACATTTCCCTTTTATTTCAAGTTTTTATAATTGAGAGTAAATAATATTTTATTATATATTACGAAAGTTCTTCGAGTCACATTCATAAATACCTATTTTCTGTAAGACAATAGTTTTTATTAAAAGGAGTAAATGCTGTATTCTATGCAATATATATTATATCCTTGATCTATTTTTTTGTATTCTAATTAATGACTTACTTAATTAAAATTCCTATGTTGCCGGGAGAGAACAAGTGCAGATTTTAATCTCATATGACGAGCACACTTTACACTGCAATAAGCTGAAATTTGAATTTGTTTTCAATTCGATGGTCGTTTTTCACTCTTTTTAAGTTACAATCTCCGTTAAACACATGATTAACGGGCACTTTTCATTCGTCTATTTCATTTTACTGCTTAAGACTTCGCGCCAAACAGATTGACATTTGACACTTTGAATAAATATAACAAAATTAAAAATATGTTACAAATATTGATAAATAAAAATGAACCTTAAGTTTATCACTTTAAAGTCCATGTCATAAAAATCACGTAAATGATATAAGTATAAAAATCAATATATACTTTTCATGTCAAAATGTACTTTAAAATAAAGACGTAAGGTTCAAATTTAACTGTGATTATTTGTTTAAAATAACAAGTAGTTGTGATTATGGTGATTGTTCCAAAAGCTTTTTACATCTTGAAGTGTACTTTAAGACAAACGCACAAAGCTTAACTTAATTTACGATTTTAAATAGGGAACTATTAAGTTTGCAATGTCTTGTATTAATCACAAGATAATATGCATATAAAATCAAACCGTATTTTGCTTGAAATTAAACTACATTCTAAATCAATGAACGGAACGTAATAGCAATAATCCTACGTATCTTAGTTTTATTTCAATGTGCTTAAAAATAAAGGGTTGTATGGAAAAATTTATATAATCCTAGTATATGTTTTCTCTGCATGTATAATATAAAGGTGAGGTATAAATTTAAATGCAGTTATTTAAAAAAAAATGGTCGAAGTGTCTGTTTGTAATTTAAAATTAAAACCAATTCATCAAACGTATGTATGTATTTACGGAGCTTTTAATTGTAGATAGCTGATGTTGTAAAGCATAATTTAAGATACTTATATATTAGTTAAAAGGGTTTCCGGAATAACGTGGGTAACAACGTGGGAATACCTAGTACATTGCCAAAATTTTAACTTTAGTACAGATCTAGTTGTTTTTAACCTACTTAAATAAAGGAGGAGGTTAACAATTTGTCCGTATTTTTTATATTTATTACCTCATACCTTTCGACTGGGTGAACCGATCTTGATGATTCTTTTTTTTATGAAAGGTAGAGCTTCCCGTAGGGAACCATTTTTTTGGTCCAGTTCTGATGTTGGCATCTATGAGAAAACCACATAAGTGTTAACTTTGCATTAAGCATGTGCGCGACAAATGTACGAATAACTCAATGTCACGCCAACCGATTTCGATGATAGTTTGGATCATGGTACCCATGACAAAGTAATGGAACTCTTCAATTCTTAGGAGCAAATTAACGATACTCGGCCGAATCTTTTATAGGCTATCCGGATATTTGAGTCACCTACCGTAACGTAGTTATAGTCAAGTATGATGATCAATGTAAATCTTCAAAGGCTTACTTTAAGGGTGCGATTTGTGGCAGAATATGAAACTATCAGAAATAAAAGAAAAAGTACAGACGAATTGATAACCTCCTCCTTAATTGAAGTCGGTTAAAAATTGCAATGAGCGTACGTTTGTTTTGTACTTAAAGTGTATTATGTGTGAAGCGGTGGTGCCCGAGTGGGGGGGGGATTTTTGCGTATTAGTGTTGACAGCTGGTGGAAAAGTACCGGACCGGCTACCTACATACCAAGTGGACACGCGAGACATACCTACCTTGGCTGATGCAGGCTCCAGATATAACATCAATTGTAAATACATTATTTATTTTATTAGGTTTTGATTTGTTTTGATTTAATTTAATTTAATTGTATTTAATTTAGTTTGTTTTCATTTCTCTTCTCATTTTTTTTTATTATATTCTTTTTGTCACTAACATTGATATAAGTTATTTGTATAATAACAATTTGGGCCAAATGTTGCCTTGAATAAAAACTTATTATTAATATTATTATATTATCGTTATAATTGGAGAGACTTAAGTAGTCCAATATTATTATTTTATTTTACTTACGAGAACTGTAAGCAAGGAATACGCAAATATTTTTTACTTTTAAGAGCATATCATTTGTTTGGAATAGTTCGTTTACAAGGCGGTTCTTTTTTTGTGAAAATTTTTATTTCTAATTATTTCATGTAGGCACTAACTAACAAAGCCATTTTGTTAACCATTACTAATATTACGTTAATATCATTTTGGAATACAATTTATTTATTTATTGAGATTAAATTTTCCTTTAGGTCACAATACTAGTGATCGTCTAGTGGTCTAAATACGACCATAATTAATTTAAATAAGTTGAACATTATTAAAGTTCTATTGTCAAAGACTATACTTTTATAATCACAGATGTCGCCAAGACTACCTACTTACAAGGCTATTTTTTTTTTCAAATAATAAAATAATTTCTATTTAAAAAATTCACAGAATTATCTTTTTAATTTAGTAAAACTGGAATAAAAATTGTTCAATAATACGCTGTCCATTGAACTTGATGTACATATTTCGATCATTTAATTAATGTTACAAAACATCTCAGTAAACGTTGTTTTTCGTAAAAATTCTTTCGTTAAATTTCCTTGACCTTTATTTTCCTTATATTTTTATTATCTATAAAAACTCAAACTGTCGTTCCCTATTTGCTGCAACAACCGAGTACAAGCGAGTAAAAACTGGCCCATGTGTAATATAAAAATTTTTCGAATGAATAATTTTGAATGTTCGACTAATTATTTAATAAAACATCTTTTTTCTACAACACACTTAATAGAAATAATCGTATAAAATCTAGCCTAAATTTAATAATAAAATGGCACACCATAGTTTCTATTGTAACCTCCTTAGTGCTTTTGACAATATAAACTTTTTTAATGTAACCTTATGGCGTTTGACATAATTGTCAGCGGTTGACAAATACGCATGCACATTTTACATGTTTACGTGTGTGTGAATAGTAGTTTGTGTCATGTTTTTTTTTATTGATTTAATTCATTATATATGCATAATTTTAAACAAATATTATCATTGTGCACTCCTTATATATAAGTGTGGGAAATTTCATACTCCTCCGTCCGCGTAATTTTCGTGAATAAAGTATGAAGTTTTTGCTTCACGTATATTGATTTATGCTGTGTTAAGTTAGACATAATATCGCTGGCTCTTATTAAGAAATTCGAGTCTATAAAAGCACAACCAGGTTAAGGAGAGCGGTTTGAATTTGATAAAAGCTTTTAAAATCTGACGTCTAAAACTTGGATCATGTGTACTACGAGGTGATGTGTTATAAAGGAGAGCATAACATAGTTGTGCTCTTGTAGATCCGACTTTCTTAATTGGAACCAGCGATATATATAATTGCCACGGTCCAGTACACTGCCATAATGTTATCCCCAGAACCTGTTCGTATGAGTGGTGAAACTTTAGAGCCACTTTTAGTAAGGTAATGTAAACATCAATAATAAATACTGGTGGAAGGTTTCGGCAACGGCTAATTACCCCCCTACCAGTAAAAACGTACCACTAAGCAAAGAGATTTGTGTTCCGGTACGATGCTGTGTAGAAACCATAAGAGGTAAATTAACAGATTAGCGCGCTTCCATCTTAGATTGTATCATCACTTACCATCAGGTATGATCACAGTCAAGGGCTAACCAGTCAGCTATAAAATAATTCATCAAAGCACTGAATACCTTACATTGGCAACGTCTGTTATTACAGTAGGAAAAATGCAACGATTAATGTCGTCTTATAGTAGGAGAGCCCAAGACGAGATTTTGCGTGTCACTCGAGCGCATCATAAAACCACATGGGTAGAAATTTTGCACCCGGTGGTGTACCTCCTGCCAAATATAAACCCTTAATATAAGGAGGATCATTGAGTGCAGCCCGTCAGATTGGTAAAACTCGAACGTGTCAGATAAAGTGCCAGAGATTTAAATAGGACACTTAGTGTACATAACATTCACTTTGAATATCTTACACTCTCGAATAACTAAACTTTTTGATTACTCTTTTCACTGCCATTACCACTAGTTAATGTGTATAGGTGATCAGAAACACCAAACGCATACGAGTATACCCTAACGCGACTGAGTATTTCATGTAACTCCTTTTTTTATCTCTTACACGCTCTCCCCCAATAAAATGGAAAACTTTGCATAAACTTTTTTCGTTTTAGAATCTATTCATTCTTCACAATTCTATAAGTCTTCATGCCGCTCGAGTAACTGCAAATTTAGTATCCCAGGCTAACGTACCATCCGTATTTGGAAAATTTTCCATAATAAAACGTAAAAAACGTGTCGGTAAAACTACTTCTTGTATTTTTACCCATATTCCGTCAAATCAGGTCAAGAGAGAAATGTGTAAGTGTAAAAGGCTTTGAAGATATCTTAGAAGTTCTGTCTAGAACTTCTAAGATATCTTCAAAGTATAACGTATAACAATAGCCAGGATGTCTATCCTGGCTATTGTTATACGCCGTTTACTTATAAAAATATTGTAGAAAATTACTGAAGTATCAGAGAAAATGAAGCCGATTTGATACAAAAGTAGAGAACTTTCGAAAGAAACAAGAAATTTTAAATTAACGACAGAAGATATACAAGTTTTTTTGACTCCATTCCATTAAATTTACTAATTACAAAATCATGTAGGAATTGTAAAAACAGAAAGATATATACGGCTTTTTAATAAATAGTGTTGTAATATTTATTTTTCTATTTTTTATGGGTAAAATTATGCTATATACTATATTATAAATAAATAAAAATAATACATTTATTCATTCATTGCACATTCACTATATCATCTATTCAACTTCTATGAGTAAGAATGGGGATCTCTGTACCTCTATAAGGTAGATACTTGGGTTATTTTTTTGTTTGGAGTGTGTTTAGCTGTTAGCACTACTGGTTTTTACAGTGTAACCGGATGACTGGACGGCCCTTAAGGAGACCGTCACTTTTGGAGTGCGAGCATGGGAAACGCCGCTCCAAGGGCGTCTCCTACGAGACCGAGCCTCGGCTTGGAGCGACGTTATCACATAATAACTGAAACGGTCTAAAATTAGAAGCGCCCCCGGGTGCGTAGGTTGAATCCACGTCCGGGTGACGTGTAGAAACGGGGACCTCTACTCCACCGGCGGAGTCGCTGTGTATCATTTGTTCGTGTGTCGGGCCCTACCTGATAGAGGAGGTAGTCTCTCGTAGTAGAGTCATCTGACGTAAGGACGTGACGTAAAGGACGTTTTTGGGCCGTCTCTTCCTAGGCGGAATGTTGAGATAGGCCGTGTATGAGGACGCGTTAACCACTAGTGGGTTACTATGTTTGATGGCTCTCTCGAAATAATTTTCGGAGAGCGTTTTTAAATATCGTCTAATCGTGGGGAGTTCGAAGTCCCTATGTAGGTCTTGGTTACGGCTTGGGTTAGAGAGAATCCTCTTTATGAGAGAAAGATATGGCAGCCTCTTGAACTACTTTTACGCCAGTAAATACATATATCGATACTTGCGCGGGCCACAAAGAAGTGGATTACGATTCGTTTTCGGATCGCGGGCCGATGTTGACTGACCACTAATCTACCCCATTTGGGTTGTATGTTTGAAAACCCTAAGCTGTCCTTAAAAAATTTCGTCAAGTTTATAATTTTCGCTCAGAGTGTCTTTACAGCCTCCTCCCGGTTACGCTGTAAAAGCCAGTAGGGCTAACAGCTAAACACAGTTCGAAAAAAAAAAAGTCTTTACAGCGTAATCGGGAGAGGGAGAAGCGCGTATTAAGCCGCGTCACTTTTATTTCGAGGACGAGTCGTAAAGCCAGCTCAAAACACTTTACCAAAGGGGTTGTGTTTGTTTAAGTGTCATTTCGTACCTGATAGAAAAGTTTGTCAGTCACAATTGAGTTATCGGGTTCTTTAAAGACGTATTTAGGCCACGTCTTGTTAAAATTACGCCAGTATCACGAGTGCCACGTAAGAAATTAAAAATCTGTATATACAAAACTAAGTCAATTAGTCAATTGTACCATTTATAAATCAAAAACTCGAATTTTCCGTAAACAATATTAACATATCGATAAAATGCATAAAAAACTGCGAAATATCCAAAACTATTAGCCCGATCGTATTGAAATTCGGCGTACATATTCTTTTCGCAGCGTAGACGGTCACTAAAAGTGGGTATTTCCATTTTCCCAATGGACTGGGGTATAGAAGCGAAAAATATATATTCCTGTCGTAACGGAGACAGTCATTACGAACAAATTCGTGCATATTTCCACGGTATCGAGTATTATGCGGGTAACAGTTAAATTATAACAAAATTATGAATAATTCCATGTTACTCAGTCCGTAGACCGTAGAAAAATTAGTGGTATAAATAAACACTATCCAACTGCACTCAGACAAAAACTGAAATCAAAACATTGGCATACGTTTAAAATTACAATCCTTATATTCTCACGGGATCGAGAACTATGCGGGGATCAGCTAGTACCTCGTAAATCAACAATCAACGCAAAGAATCAACCAAATAAGTAACTTCATATTCAGATAAACAAATTAATTCTGGACTAGGCACTTGCCATCTCACTTGTGGGAGGGAGGGTTTTTAGAACATAGACCCACCACGCTGCACTAGGAGTTGGCAGACTCTACATACCCCAGAATTACTCCCGGAATATGTAGGTTTACTCATTCACCGAAAATCTCAATAATGGATTGGATGGAACAATCTAGCAGATCAGTTTTTTTTATAAAATGAAAATTAGTGGGGCTGCCCAGGATTTGACTTCACTGTAGGAATCTACACGTCTCGCCTTCATGGCTTTTTCATCTATAATATAAAAATAAATCGCAAAATGTGTTGGTAAGCGCAAAACTCAACAAGGCCTGCGTCAGTTTTGATAATTCTTTTTTTAAATGTTAGTTAAAGTCTAAGGATGGTTTGGGGCTAGAAAAGTTCGTATAATTGCGGGGGAAAACCCTAATAACAGATCCTTTCCGTTTCCCATACAAACGTTTTCTAACTTAAATGTAGAGTCAATTTGACCTTTATTGCTATTCAATAAAGTTAATAATAAATTACAAGTACTCACTGTTGTCTAAGCAATATAGGTGTGTTCCTAACGTCAAAGAGTCAATTTGCATTTTATTACCGCAGCACAAAGTTCAAAATCAATTGCCACAAAAATTTAAGAGCTAAAGATATTTAGTACTGCTGTAATTCCATTTCGAAAATCATTCGTAAAACTGAAATCTGCCACATTCCAAATATTTTTGACAGAACGAAGTGTGTCGAGTCTGCTAATAAATCAATATAAATAATTCGTTTAACGTACCGATAAATAATTAAATAATGACAACAATAGGATATGTACAAAGGCTACCATACTTCATAATTAACTAAATTATATGTTTAAACATTATTGGGGTCCTACAGTCTAAGACTATCAAAAATATATTAACTTATTTATATCTAAAACGCATTGAAAAAATATATATAATTTACTCAAAAAATGTAGCAATAATCTATATATAAACATGAGGCCCTATTTCCGTACGTTACTGTCACTGTCACATACGTCACTGTCATTGGACCGATTTCAATAATTATTTTGATATTCTGTTTTATTATAGTCAGGGAAAGATTCTTAAAGGAGAAAAAAAATATTAAAGTTCCCTAGAACATCAAAAATTTTAAGAAGAGTAAACCATAATGACCGTTCTAATATAACCTCCTTAGTGCTTTCGACAATATAAACTTTTTTAATATAACCTTATGGTGCTTGACATATATGTCAGCAATTGACATATAAATTTATTAAATTTTTTATGCTCCTTTATTATATTTCACACTCCTCGGTCCTTTTTTTTGTTAAAATTTTTATTTATTTTTTATTTTTAATAAATCTGAAGTAAACGTGTTGCAATGCAGCAACAAACGTAAGCTCATTGCTATTTGATTACAGACACTTTTATTTTCTGCTTTAAACCGCATCCTTACTGTAAACCTTTGAGGAGATCCATTGATCTTCATATTTGACTACGACTAGCACTAGACCATACCGAAGATACGGTAAGCAACTCAAATATCGGGATAGCCTATAGAAGATTCTGTTGAGTATCGTTCATTTGGTCCTAAGAATTTAAGAGTTCCGTCATTTTGTCATGGAATCCATCATCAGAACCTAACTAAACTATCACAAAACAACCCTTGAAGTATATCCTTTAGAATACGAAAAGAATCATCGAAATCGGTTGACGTGATCTTGAGTTATTCGTCCATTTGTCGCGCACATGCTTAATGCAAATTTAACACTTATCCGGTTTTCTCATGGATGCCATCATCAGGACTGGATTTAAAGGTTTTTTTTGAAGGTTAAAAACATATGAAGATTTTACTTCACGTCTTAATACATAGATGACCTCATTTAGAATAACATTGTAACCTTTTATTAAAAGAAAGCCACTTGAAAATTCACACACACACGACAAAAAAATCTTAAGCAAATTAAATCGAGATTATATCGTAGTAGATGTCAGATTTTAAATATTCATTAGATACATTTACCATATTTAATCCATATCCTATAGAAAATTCCTTAAGAATCGGTGGCCGGCTTTTCGGCAAAAGTACAAAAAGACACAAAGCGGTTTTATAAAGACGCCGCGTTCTTTGTCGGCTTTTACCGATTTCCGTTAAACAACCGTTATCTAAAGTAACATTATAAAAAGGGGAAACATTTGTTTTTGAATGTATATTTGTAACGTTTTCACACAAAAACTACTGGACCGATTTCACTGATATTTTCACCATTAGAAAGCTGCATTCTCACTGAGTGACATATGCTATATTACTTTCTCAATAAAAATAGAGATCCCTTATAAAAATGCTTTAATGTAACCCAAGGTGTGAAAAAATTGGTCACGAAAAATCTGTCACGGTAGACAGCCTGGCTGAACAAGCCTGTATAGATGGTGAGAGTGTGCATCTAGATCCAGATTTTTCAGACATATTTGGACAAGTCAAAACTTATTGCTTTTCTCTTTGGGCCAAGTATTTTGACAAGCTGTCAAAGGAGAAGGGCATTTGGTACAAAACTTTGCAGTCGCAGCCGTGGACATTTTGTTGGTTCGAGAAATGGAAATTAAATCGAATAGATCTCTGGACATATTCCCTCAAATACTTTTTATCGAATTTAATCAGGAAATCTGATACTCCCAATTGCTCCACTTGTGGGGTAAGATATCATGTCTTGATGGAGTGTGTGCGGAACGAAGCATTTAGAAGTAAATGTACTCTACAACTAGGATATAAGTTAGATATAGTCGACTTCATTACCCTATTAGCATACCCTTACTGTAAGAAGACAAAAATTGTATATAAATTAGTTAACATTTATTTTAAGGCTAGATGATAAGTCGCAATTATATTTAATTGCATATTATGTTTACCCAACGGAGTGGCATAGTCGCATGGTGACTAAGCTCCCAAAATAAAGAGAGAAAAAAAAAATCTGTCACCGCGTGGCCTGGGGAATAATAATAATCAAACCGTGCCGACAATAATCAAACCATATTATTCATAGCTGTGTATTAATCCTTATCCTATTAAATGATAAGAGAACGTTGTGGTATTAAAGAAGATGTAGTGAATAAAATTGAGAAAGGTATGCATAGATGGTTTGGGCACGTAGAGAGAATGAATGTTGGAAGGGGAAGACCAAGGCGAACGTTCCTGGACCAAATCCAGGACATTTTAAATAAGGGCCAGGTCAAGAGTACTCTAAACCGACGAACGTGTATGGAAGGTTTAATGAGAATATAAGAAGCGAAGGAGATATGCAGGGATCGTGGCAAGTGGAGGGACGTGGTCTCTGCCTATCCCTATGGGTATGAGGCGTGATGCAATGTATATGTACTATTAAATACCTGTAAAATACTTTTTAAATTATTAAAATCGGACATTCCATTCAAAAGATATAACGAATTTAACAATCTCAAATTAAAAAAAAAATGTAGTCGATTCTTAACATTTCTGGAGAGATTTAAAAATTTTTTCAATACTTGTAGTGTTTTTAAATTTACTAAGGTCATTCTACGTAAACAATGTTATGAATTTAAAAATGTATTAATTAGATTATAAATGTAAGTCTGCATCTAATAATCAGAAAGGAAGTAATTAAAAATAAGTGAAATACAACTTTTATGTTAACTAAAATAAATACATAGTCCGACTTAGTAGAATTTGTAGTATCTACGCAGGTGAAACCGAGGGGCATTGCTACTTTTTTAGCCGACTTCAAAAAAGGAGGAGGTTATCCATTCGGTAATCAAAACTGCCTCATTGGTCTAGTCGTTAGCATGTTAGAATACAGACATGAGTTTTCTATTAAGATTTTCTCAATATTTGGCCGGAGTTGGGAAGTTGGCGGTGTTTTCCACCCCCATGCACGTTAAGCAGTTGGTCCTGCGCCTGATCTCTCTCCAGGCGCGTCGGATTCCCATCATATCACACTATGAGAGTGAAGGAATTGAGATTGCACTTGTGTACTATGCCTGCCAATCCGCAGTGGAGCAGCGTGGTGGGTCTATGCTCTAAAAAGTCTGTGCCCATCAGTGGGACGTTAATGGGCTGCTACTTACTTATCAATTAGTCAATATTTATTTTAAAATAAAGAAATACTTTATTTTCAGTGGTGAAATATGTATTATAATAATGGAATTTATTTCAATAGTGAATGGTGTCGCGCTGAAGCTAACATTTTATTGAGTGTATTAGAAGCGGAAGATCAATGTGTCCTATATATAAAACCGGTATTTTATTATATCTGTTTATCAACCTAGATTATCGCTTTGTTTTTCTGATGCTTAAAAACATAATCCTAATATCTAATCTAAACCTAGACGATAGAAACGCGTGGGAGTGAACGAACTGCTTTAATTTGAATTGAAATATATTAAACTTATATGATATTGTAATGATGATGGTAACGAAAAAAAATACCCGACTGAGTTTGTTGTGGGTTCTTCTCAGATCAAGGCGCTAAGGAACCCTCGTAACTTTAGATTTTAAGCCGTTCTTGAGTACCATCAACAGACGTATATTAGAATCAGAGTGTGGAAAAAAATATATAATTTGACGATTCAAAAGTGCTGTAATATGCCTACTTGAATAAAGATGTTTTTGATTTGATTTGATTTGATATATTACAAAAGGTCGTGGTGCCTGGTTCCTTAATCAGGGTGTAATTACCCTCGCGGGTGTAATAATTGTCTTAGTTAAACTTTTAATAAATGTAGTTATGTTTAATAAAGTCTACGTATTTGTATTAACTCGTGTTGAGTTCATCTTTAGAAGGAGGTGTAAAATCAGTGACCAGTTAGGTCATAAAGGCAACGGACCTGATAAGGTTAAGAACCACTATAGTAATAAATCTTTGAGAAACTCTTTCTAAATTAGGATTTTATACTTGACTCTATATACGCAGAGGCCGAAATGTTCCTTTTTTTCAATGGGCTATATTAAAAATATAATGATTCTGAACTCGTGATTGGCATCACGAAATTGTGCAGCGTTTTTTATGCGAAATCATTTTCATGTTAGGTAGCTTTAATATTAACAAATTGCACGTGGCATTTTAATTTTCCACTCGTCATTTCATAATTTGATATACTATTTTTCATGAAATATAAAATAAATTCTCTATTCTAAATTTTAAATTCAAAAACAAAATAGAATTATTAATTTCTCATGTTTCAAATCAAATCAAAATATCTTTATTGAAGTGGGCATATTACAGCACTTTTGAATCGTTAAATGATTATTTTTTATTTTCCACACTCTAATTCTAATGTACGTCTGATGATGGTACTCCAGAACTACTTAAAATCTAAAGTTACGAGGGTTCCTTCGCGCCCTGAACCGAGAAGAGCCCACAACAAACTCAGTCGGGTGTTTTGTCTTTTTGTTACCATCATCATTACAATATCATATTAGTTTAATATATTTCAATTCAAATTAGAGCAGTTCGTTCAATCCCACGCGTTTCTATCGTCTAAGTACTCTTGCAACTTATAATACGATTTTTCTATCAACTTTCTTTTAACAAAGACTTTGAATTTATTAATTGACATTTCTAAAACGTCTTGTGGGAGTTTATTATAGAAACGTATACAGTTACCCTTAAATGAGTTGTTAATTTTATGCAGCCTACTAGAATTTACAACAAGTTTGTTTTTGTTTCGTAAGTTATATGATATACATTCACTCTT
>JACTOM010000005.1:1100180-1150911 GCA_015832385.1 Elymnias hypermnestra | reverse complement strand
GGTGTTACGCAAGCCCCTGCTACCGCGGTCCGCGCCTAGTGACAGAGCGCGTCGGCACGAGGCGCAAACGCAGCAGTTTACGCCGGTGACGCAAATCCAGGTCGCCTAGCCCGCGAGCCCCCGCGAGCTCACGGCACTTAGAGATCTTACATCGATCGTTTAGGACGTAGTTTTAATTAGATATAGTTTTTTTTTGTATTCTTTTTTTTTTAATTAATAAATCTTTTTTTAAGCAACAGTTTGTAGTTGTTTGCACCCCCTAGCTGCCCCCGAACGTAATTCCTTTAGTATGTAGTTCTACATATTGTTAGAGATCACTATTATATTTTTATATTATACTGAGGTCTTTGTAATTTTATTAGTAAAACGTTTACAATTGCTACTTCCTGTTTAATGCTATGTAAAATCTCTCAAGTTTAATTACATCCGTTTGAAGTTGTTGTTTTGACGTCGAATGTGATTGGTTGACTTAGTATTTTATGAGTGGGTAGTTTAACAAGGGGGTTTAATTGATAGCAACGTAAGAAAGGAAAGTGTGCGATATAATTATAAAGAATCTGTAAATAGTATTACGTATTTTGTTTAATTAATTGAGCTTTTGCTAAATATGTTTGAAATTGTTCATTTATATCAATTTTTAAATATTATATAGAATGTTAAATAAGAATAGGGCGGGGGAGCGTTGTTTAGTGTTGGAGAAATGTCATCTAGTTAACGCATGATTATCCCGAAGGAATATGAAGAAATCCGTATTTAGTGAACGTCTAAATTGATTGATGATTACTTTGTATATAGTCAAAACCGAATATAACGACACCTATTATATAGACACATCGGTTACAACAACCGAATGGCAATATCCCGACTGAATCTCGATATAAATTAATAAGTAAACATACCGTCTATAACGACAACGAACACACCGTTATCGCTTAAAACAACGAAACTTTACCAATATTCATCGTCAATAGCAACCGATCGTTTACTCGTTTCAGGAAAAATGGAGAGCTTAAAGTAACCAATTACTTTAAAAAACTAAGTCTAGTCTACGAACTGTAGTGTAGGTACTGAATTTTTTAAAATAATCTTTTTATTTCTTTTTATTTGATTACAAGTTCTTAAGCATAACCTATACCCACGCTACAAACATACATACGACTATTAATGTGACTACTTCTATGTTTCGCTTATATCAACAATGACGTCTGAAATATACGGTCTTTTCAATGTCGTTATACATACATATCATCGCGCTTCATTCAGATAGGGGTAGGCTGAGACCACGGCCTCCCACTTGCCACGATCCTTGCATATCTCCTTCGCTTCTTTTATTCTCATTAAACCTTTCATACGAGTTCGTCGGTTTAGAGTACTCTTGAGTTGGCCCTTATTTAATACGTCCTGGATTTGGTCCAGGAAGGTTCGGTTTGGTCTTCCCCATCCAACTTTCCCATTCACTCTTGACCCATAAATTCTTTCAGTCAGTCTATTTTCATTCATTCTCTGTACGTGCCCAATCCATCTAAGCATACCTTTCTCAATTTTAGTCACTACATCTACTTTTATACCACAACGTTCTCTTATCACACTAATTCTTACTTTGTCACTCAGTTTCAATCCACTCATACTTCTCAACGCTCTCATCTCTACTGCATTTACTTTACTTTTATGCTTCTTCTGCTATACCCAACTTTCACTACCATACATAAGTGTTGGCACCACCACTCCTGCATGCACTGCCAGTCTGGCCCTTTGAGACATCATCTGGCTATCCATAAAGGCGCGCAGAGCAACATTTACCATATTCCCTGCATTTACTCTCCTTTCAATATCGCTTTCACATGTTCAATCTTTAGTAAATTTAGATCTCAAGTATACAAATTTTTTCAACTATTCCACTTGTTCTCAGTCAATCAAAATATTGCCATTCATAGATTCATCTCTTTCAAAAAGCATAACTTTCGTTTTGTTTACATTCACTTTCATTCCTTTCCCTTTCAAAGCTTCATTCATAATATTAACCATCTCCTGTAGCTCATTAGCAGATGATACAAGTATCACTTGATCATCAGCGTCATTCATTTTTAACCCATACAAATTTTCTTTTAAATATGTCAAACAGTTATCCATAAATAGGTTGAAGAGCCATGGTGACGCAACACATCCCTGTCGAACACCTCTTTCGACAGGAAACCACTCCGAGTACGCCCCGTTTATTCTGACACAAGCACTAGAACCATTCCTCACCACGCAATCGCAGGTCTTTTCTAAATCTAATGTCGTTATATCCGATAGATAATACCGAAACATGAATATATTATGTTATATTATAAGTTTTATTAAAATCTTGATGAATGACCTGTTATACTTGCATTTTATTAAGATATGGTTTTATAATAGTCTAATCACGGTTTGCATAACATCAGAGTTTAATTTTAAAAGTGGGTTTTAGAGAAAGATTGCTTTAACTGCTAGTAAAAACGACAATTACGCTTTCCCTTAGAAACTTCCTATCTGTCAAACATTTAGGGCCTTACTATAAAAAGTGGTCTAAAGCAGAACTAACTAGTTCGCGATTTAAATGTGGACCTTCGCTTTCATATTGAATTTGTTATAAAAATCAAATCAATCCATTACTATATGGATCGGCAACCTTTTCTTATAGAAGCGCCGCAAATAGTATGAATAAATTCGGTCCACATTTTATCAAATAAATTTTATTTTTATCGATTTTTTTTTTAATAAACTTTTTTACTGTTACTCTTTCTTGCTTGCGTGTCGCACTAAGTGACTTATGCGGCCTCCTTATGACGAACCCTGGGCTAAAGTAAACTTACATCACAAAGTGGATTTATTCGAAGACGTTGTTTATTAGATCAGGGGTAGCCAACTGGAGGCCTGCAGGCCGCATGCGGCTCGTATGTCTGCGATGCGGCCCGCAGGCATTCAAATGCCAGTAACGATAAATAAACGATAAATGCAAAAAAAAAATATCCTCTATTCTACCTTCTATAAAAAAAGGTTGTGGACTTGTTTATATATATTAGATCAACGGCTCAAAACCAAGCCGACGTCAAAAAGGCAATAAATGTCATAAATGTTCAACACTTTAGACCGGCAGTAAACCAGGGACCGCATGGGTTTAATGTCCCGTAAACAAGCTGCAATGTGAACATGCTCAACTCATGATAAGAAAATTGGTTTAAAACGTACGAAATTTACTAGATTTAAAAGTTATTTTATAATAAGGGCCATGATGTTTGTCTCGTCGTTCATAAATCAATTTAAGACTTTCAGAAATGAAGTGAATATTGTTTTCTCGGTATTCAATATCAAACGTTTGATTTTCTAGACGTTCAGAAATCAAAAGAAATTTAAAAGAATACTTTTGCTTTTTGTAAATAAACCAACAATTTCTGATCGCAACTATAATATTTGACGCACTTTGGCGGTAATCTGGGCGAAATTATGATTTATTTTTGATCCGGTATTTTTTTTACTTAACTTGAAACATTCTTCAATTATCATTAAGTTTATTATTTAATGATTACGACTTTTGGCACGTTTAAATTACGAAATGTGTCTATTTAGCCAGTGGTAAAAGCTAATTTATAGTATTTTCTTTTTATTGTTTGAAAGCATTAAAAAGTATTCATTTCAATAGTCACAAGGGAGTATAAAACTTTGTGTACACAAATACCTACACACTGTTTATGTTCATGTCGAAACTATACGTAATATCTCATATAATATCTAAAATACGTCAGATATAGCGATAAATAAAGCTGAAGTGTTTGTTGTAGATCGCAATAACAGTTTTTTTATTAAAAGTTTGACACAATATTTTCCCCAGTAAATAATTTTACGTAATATTGACGTCAAAATGATATTGTGCTATGTCAGTATTTACGTAAGATATAAGTCTGTTACAAGTAATCATTTTACACTTATTGACGTAAGACGTAATCGTCGCTTAGACGTAATATGACGTGTATATGATGTCCAGTTGATCTCTAGATCTCATGACCTCTACAACAAGGTCATAAGTAAAGTCACTATTACGTCATGACCATGTAATTGCGGTTTTTAAAGTTATTTTATGTTTCTCCTGAACTTCAGAGTAGCAAATCGATTTTGACGGGCTTTCATTAGCAGATAAATAATCTTATAGAGAACGACATTCAATCCCGAAGTTATGATGTAATGGAAAATGGGTTATCTCCCCAAATCAGGAAGAAGCTCTACTTGTGTATAAGAAATGACATAGATTACGTTTATACCAATGTTTTAATTGGAAATATCCAGGCGTGTACATAAAAATCAGATTGTGCTATAGAGAAAGGCGATTTGATTTGTTTTTTTTTTACATAAATTTGATGTTTAATGTTAATTCTATTGACAACGCTAATCGTTGAAGAAACAACTAGAAAAACCACACTCGATAGAAATTAGGTTCAAGAAAATTTCACAACTGCTAAAAATAGTGCAGTAAAAATAAATTTTTACCCTTGGTCTAAAGTACATTTGAAATTCAGCAAAACAAATCTTAAAATCAGGTAATTCTGTTAGAATTTAATGGTATTTTTGTGTCCAAGTGAATACCTAAATAATCACTTAAATACAACAGTCATCTAATTGTCATCTTACATTTACTTAATATTGTTAGCAATAAGAACGCCTAATCGGCTTGATTAATGCTTATTCTGTTTACTGTTATGATGCTACTTCAATTTATAACATAGACTGTAATTATAATGGCAACGAGATCGAAAAAAATCATTTCGAACTTATTTTCGCAACTCTGTTCTTGTAAAGAAATAAAATGTTTTGTAGATTTCAAAAAGGATTATCATTCAGTGCACTTCATAAATTCTAATCTATTCATGCAGGATTAAGTTCCTCAGTATTTTGTGAGGAGTTTATCTGTCTACTGTTTGTTGAATCATATAATGTATTCCAGATAGGTGTAGTCCGCTGTATGGGATGCTCGTCTGCGTGTTCGTGGCACTCACCTGATCTCTGGCTACGCGGCATATCCTAAAAGGTACCGTTCATTTTCACTTTGCCCCGTTTTTTGTAATAACGAGTTAAGCCTCTCTTCGCTTGTTATATATTTAGTAAAAGGTCCTTTAACCCTATTATCGTGATTCCTTTAGTTCGTCGGAGGCGACCGGTCGATATGACGACTGATGTGTACTTCACTGATATATAACTGCGGAGTAGCATATTTTTCAAAAAGTTACTGGACATTCTTTTCTAAAAAAAGCGACCGGTCGCCTGCGCGATTCTGTATTAGAGTAGAGTTAATCGTCTAATTAGTTACAACGGTAGCAAAGAAAAAAGTATGGTTTATTAGAACGGATTCGTCGATGGCGCGAGAGGGATAGGTTCGGACGGAGGCGCGGCCGGCGGGGGCGAGCGGCGCGGCGCGGCACTCCATCGCGTGGAATAATGCGCACTTATTCGTTTTCAGCGTTTATTGAATTCACATTTCACATAACATACAAATTTCAACTCATAAATAAGTAATCAAATACGTTAGGGCCGGCGTTCGGGCGTCGAGGGAGCGGCGCCCCGGCTCGACGCGCGAACGCCGCCATCGACGCCGGCGTTTAGAAAACATAGAAACTGGCAAGGCAAGCGCCACGTACTGCGCGTGGGGCGCACTGCCGCGGGGCGCGGACGACGTAGCGGTCCCGGGCGGGACTTCCGCGGGGCGGACGGGGCGCGGGCGGCCGCGGGACCGCCCCTCGCGGCGGGCCGCAGCGGGCGAGCCGTTAGGACGCAAAGCGACGGAACATGCTCAAGGCGGCGGCCGGAGCGCCCGGGCCGAGGCCGGGGCGCTCCGCCCGCGGGGGGCGGAGGTCAGCGTAACACAAAAAGCACGAAGTCAATTCCAGTACTGAGCGTTAATAAAAGTTTAAGCGCAGGCTCACGTGTCTAGAGAGTATTGGGTGAAAAATACATTTGACGACTCGCCGGTGGACTCTGCGTCTCGCGAGACGCTCTCCGTTCGGTGGGGACGCTCGGTCGCGACCTCGTCGGGCGAACGTCGTAGCGGTAAAGCGAAACAAAACCACCGCAGAGCGTATCGTGTCTCGTGTTAATCACATGTGACGGGTCCAATTACGCGCAGCTCCGCTCGCCGCTCGCAGTCGTCGCCGCCTCCGGGCGCCTCGCCTCCCACTAGGACTATGTACACAAAAAGCTCAAATGTACAGCGGTGTTAGAAGATGCAGCCTCGCGCGAGTCTCCACCGCGTCTGCTTCGCGATCGAACGCGACCGCTGAGAGAACGCGGTCTCGCAGGGTTGGCGCCGATTCGCTTCGATTCGGCGGCGATCGCGTTCGACGTTCGAGAACTAAACGAAACTCGAGAGTGGGAGCTTGCCGGGTAGCCCGGCGAAGGAAAAAAGCACGGAGAGAGTTGAGAGATCGAGAGATCGATATAACGATCGTGAAGGATCGCGCGGAGGGAGGGCGGCGTATGCGTTGTCGACGGTCGACGGTCGCGGCGCGACGGGTGCGAAGGGCGGCGGGGTCGCTACGGCGGAACCGCTACGAGCGTGGACGGGTTCGGCAGAAGTAGTTTTCACCCGACCTCGTGTAGGAACAGAGATGGAACGGAAACGCTACGTTAATGGATTAAAAGTGCGCGACGCGAGCTCGCTGCCTGTGTCTATGTCTTACTTTTGACGACTAGCTCGGCCGAGACCTCGGCCTGGCCGGCGGCCGTGGTCGCGCGACACGTGAACGTGCCCGAGTCCTCCTCGTAAGTGTTGCCGATGAGCAGCACGGCGTTGTCGCCCTCGTGGATCATCTGGAACGGAAACGCACGGTCAGCTCACAGCTCGGCGCGACTGCGGTCGCAAGCCTCCTTGGCGCGGTCCCTCACCTGGAAGTCGGGTGTGTCTGGGATGAGCGCGCCTTCGCGCAGCCACTGCACCGTGGGGCGCGCGGCGGCCGTGACGCGGGTCTTGAACTGCGCCGGCTGCCCCTCCATAACGTGCACGTCGCGCAGTGGGGTGAGCGAGGGCGCGCCGCCCGGCTCGTCTGGCAACACGCGCAAGCGCGCCGCCGCTTCCGCGCGCCCGCCGGCACTCGTGGCCACGGCGCGGTACTCGCCTTCGTCTTCGGGGAAGGCTTCCGAGATGCGCAGCACACAAACATCGCCGCGGCGCGACATTTGGAAGTACTTGGAGGGCTTGATGGGTTCGCTGCCCTTGAACCATTGCACGCGCGGTACGGGGCGGCCGGCCACGCGGCACTCGAACTCGACGGCTTGTCCCTCGGCCACTTGACGTGGCGCCGGGCCCTCGACGATGGAAGGCGGCGCGTCGGCGGAGCGAGGCTCGGGCCGCTCGGCTGTCTTCGCTGGCGCGACTGTGCAGCGCGCGTCGCAGCGCGCCTCGCCGGCGGCGTTGATCGCGACGCACTCATATTCGCCGGAGTCTTGCGGATAAGCCTCGAGTACGAGCAGCGTGTGTACGCCGTCCTCCTCGAGGATCTTGTACTTGATGTCGGGCTTGATCTTCTTGCCATCCTTAAGCCAGTAGACGTCGACGGGCTTGGTGCCCGCGACCTTGGCGTCGAAGCGGACGAGTTGTCCGGCTGCGACGTCGACGCTCTGCGCCGTGCGCGTGAAGCTGGGTGGCACGACGCCGCCGCGACCGCGGCGTTCGCGCTCCTCGACCACCAAGTTGGCGCTGCACTTTGCAGTGCCGCCCCTGTTTTCAGCGACGGCGGCGAATACCGCTGAATCTTCGACGAACACTTGTCTGATGATGAGGATGGATTTGGTGCTGAAAGTGTGTATTTGGAAGTCGGGTGAGTTCTTTATCGGGAAGTTCTCCCGGT
Organism: Elymnias hypermnestra; assembly: GCA_015832385.1. Lineage (NCBI taxonomy): Eukaryota > Metazoa > Arthropoda > Insecta > Lepidoptera > Nymphalidae > Elymnias > Elymnias hypermnestra. Next base: position 1,143,055 of record JACTOM010000005.1, on the reverse strand, counting down.
ACCACTTGACGGTCGGCAGCGGATCTCCGTCGAACTCCACTTCGAATCTCGCCTGCTCCTGCTCAAAGACGCGGCACGGCTGCATCTTCCTGGTGAAGACGGGCGGCACGCTGGGCCGTGCGGGGCCCTCGACAACACGCTCGCGCGTCTGTGCCTTATGTTCCACTTCGGTTGTCTCCGTGGAGGTTATCTTGCGCGTGATCTCGGTGTCGCCTACCACTTCTTTCTGGATCTGCTTCTGCTTCGCGACATGAACTTCTTTGCCGTGGACCGTAGATTCGGAGGGGTCTGGAATTTTCGGCTTTCGAACTACTCTCTGCGTCTGGGTGTCGATTTCTTCATTTTGTTCTCTGAAATTTGTAAAAGCAAATTAAATCCTCAGACGATCCCGCACACCGATGTGAATAAATAGGTGCAATGGACAATCGATTACTAACATATGATATATAGATACGATGGACTGGCAGCGCGACATTTGATGGACATGTTTTGAAAAGAATTATTACGGTGATATTTATAAAATAATCAAGCAAATTACGATTTTAAACAAAAAATCGTGCCATTTTTCCCATTTCAATACTTAAACTAGAAATTCAAGCACGTGCAACGTCCCTATAAAAATAGCTGCCTGCCGGGCGAGCATTGGTTCGGTCTCAAGCCATCGGTCGGTGCGGACCTCTCTTTGGTAACGTATGTGGCATATCACGTGGCAAACCGAATAAACGAAGAACAAAATAGCACGTCGACCTTTCTTTCGAAGGTAAAAAGAATGAGTAATCATAATGTAACCAACAATTGTGACGTCAGAAATGCTGATGTCACGCCTTTTAAAAACACTGAGGAAACCTCACCGTCATATACATATAAATATAAGTATTAAATATTTAAACTTATTATGTTCGTTCCGCTAGCCTCGTCCGATCATAATTATCGTGACGCTCCCGTCATGAACTCACCGGTTTACTCCTCAAGTTATGCGGAAGAAGTCTTACTTTAAAAATGCTAATAATAATCTATATCTGTATTTAACGCTTGTGTCGAGTTAATTAGACTTGAAACATGTAACTGATATATCTACTATCGATTTCAAATTTATTTATAAACCAACTTACTTATTATTTTACTTTTAAAATGAATTCTTTTTCTCTCTTTCGTAATATCGTAACCAGAACGTTAATTAACACCTGCTAGGTAAATTAGAAAGTAAAGTGAAATAGAAAAGAAGCAGGAGAGAGGCTAATTTACTCGGTACTCACAGGGCTCGCTCGTAGCGTTCGGCCAGGGCGCGCGCAGGCCCGGGTTGCGGGGCCGACTCGCGCACGCGGTTCTCCTTAACGATCTGTTCATGCTCCAGCTCTTGCAACCGATTGTAGTACTCTTCGTTCTTCTTCTTCTTCACTGTGCGTTGCCACTCCGTGTCGGCTTCCTTGGAGGGCCGCGACTTGCGCTCCGGCCGGTAGTCGATGCCGCCCTGCCGCTGCAGCGCCTGCCTCTCCTCGAAGGTTTTCTCGAGCTCGGTGTCGGTGCGCCGGAACTGCGACACCTCATCGTACCAAGCTGCATACGTGATTAAAGCCGGTTAGCGTAACGATCGGTACGTGACAGGGGATGCGTTTGCGGGACGTACCTCCGCTAGAATCCGATGCTAAAGCCGACAGAAGCGGGCGGGTGCATCTCCTCCGGAAGGGAAGAAGGCGAGGAGGGTGTGCGGTTGCGGGACAGGTGTGTGTGCGTTTGAAAGCAGTGGTGTGCGTCGAAAGCGGCGGTGTGCGTGTGAGCGAGTGCGTTAGTGCGGCGATGCGGCTCGGTAAGCTCGCCAAAGTGCGCTACGCGGATTGAAGGGACACTTACGCCTCGGTGCATTTTTGAGTACACCTCTGTAATCGTCGTGTCGCGGCAGCACCTTCAGCTCGGTGACAGCTAGCGCCTCGCCCGCGGAGCTCCTCGCGATCACCTCTACCTTGCCGGTGTCGTACTGCCGGGTCTTGGGAATGTCCAAGTGGTACATTCCGTCGTACGTCAACTTGTACCTAGAGCCCTGGAAACAAATGTTTATCGTGATGAATTCTTGTGTACGGTTTGAGACAAAAGAATACGATACTTGCGGTTATTCAAAGTGGTCATTACAATTTTCATTTAATATCTGCGCCATTAACGACGTACCAATAAACTATGTCTTTCATTAATAACATGATCTTCAATGAGAATTACTCTCTCAAGTATTCTTATATTGAATCTCTATGTTTATGATAAGTTAGGTTATCACTAAAGAAGTGTAAGAAAACAAGGTTGTAATTGTTTTTTTTTTATAAATTTAGCTAGCTGGACTGGGGTATTACCGCGAGTAAAGGAACCAAGGCACTTGAATCCAAAAAGAATCTAATTAAACTCAAATGAACGCCTTTTATCAAATACAACCTATGTTATAGTTATGCAGATGTGGGAAGCTGGCAAACATTTCTGCCTTTCTACCACAATTTAATATATCAGAATATATATATTAGCGTCAGAATTCTCATAAGATTTTGTTAATCGTTTACTCGTTTGATTTTAGTGAGGTGGCTGAAATAGACGAATGGAACATTATTCTTTGACCTAATGACTGAACCCAACTATAAATACTAGCCTGGTGGAAAAATACTTACGTTGACAATGGTGTTGCCGTTGACAAGCCACATGACGCGAGGTTTGGGGTGTCCGGTGACTCTGCAGCAGAATCTTGCCCATTCACCTTCTTGAACAGCCACAGGCTCAGGTCGACTGACGAACTGTGGTGCAGCACGTGGCTTCGTGTCATCCACTGCTGCCGGCTCGGCCCTAAGTAGACACACCGCACTTGTTAAAATTAAGGTATGCTTTAATGACGTAGACTTAAAACCACTTTTAATCCGTCCAAGAGTTGATCAGTTAGTAATTTACCCACGGAAAGTAAATTCTATCAAGAGGATACCGACATCGTCAGCAGCCATTTGTTAAGAACATGCTTATAATAAATATTTGCATATGATAATAGTTGCACACGGATTAATGTAAACGCACACAATATAAATTTATATAAAAAAAACTTTAACACACTTCTAACATTAAACTAGATACTACTTCATTTCTAGTCGGTTGAATCAACTTTCCGAACCGGCAGTAGACAGACTAATGAGGACTGAAAGTGGCTTATTTAGTCAACTTAAATTATATAAAGGAAATCTTTGTACATATATTCTAACTAGCTGTTCCTTGCTGTTCCAAGAGACCAGCCAGTCGTCTATAATATCGGTGAGACAACAATGTCCTGCCCAGAATATTTTATATTGATAGTTGTGACTTACGCTTGCCACGAAGCCTCCATCTCGCGGATCTTCTCAATACTCTTCATGTGCTTCGGCAGTTGGGAGTCGTAGACGATGCCGGGTTTTCCTGCAGTTTTGATGATAGCACGGGTCTCATCACTGCCATATAAGTTAGTTGCGCGGCAGAGGTACTCGCCGCTGTCCTCGGGGTATACCCATCCGAAGTTCATCGCCACGTAACCGAAGTCGTAAATGGGGGTGAAACGATTCTCTGCAAAAAGAAATATATGTTACTTCACTTCAGTTTTACCCTAAGTTTCTATACCTTAATGTCAAGGGAATCGTCTATGGAAATTTGCAGAAACACTGGAATTCCTAATACAATGACAGAGTACCAGCTAAGTAGTAGCAATATAATATTGCGACTTCATGATGGTATTCCGTTTAGACACGATAGTTTTCAGTGCGTGTCAGCCCAAATACGAGCTGCAATCAATTACTGACCGTAAAAACAATGTCTATTGGAATCAGATTTATTCACAGTTTCAGTTATTTAGTAAAATACTACAAGAATAAATGCTGGACTGATTAAATGATCAACGAGAAAGGCTAAAGGAAAAGTTGTGTTTAAATCAAATCTTACAGTAAGTGGTGAAAACCTATAATTTGGACTCGCAATTTATCAATATAAAAGACACTCACTGTGTAGCAAAGGTTTGCCGTTGAAGAACCATTCAACTTTCATATTGGGGTCACCCACGGGCGCCAATTGACATTCAAATTTGGTGGACTCCATTTCAACTAATGTGGTTTGGCTCTGAATTTGAGTGACAAATCGAGGAGGCTGCTTCTTGTCAACGTCATAGAGATCTTCTTCCGTCAAGAACACTTCTGCGGTGTATTTTTTGATAGTAGCTTCCATTTGCGTCAAAGCTTCGGATTTCTTCATGCCTTTAGGTACTTGGTTTTGTAGAATAATGTCAGGTAATTCTGTAAAGGAATAGAGAAACAGTCGACTATTAATACGGACCAGATTGTTCGATTGTGGATTCGTTATATACTTAACAATTAACCCTGATATTTAATTTTCATTTTATATATAGACTCGTTTGCATCCTAGCACGAATTAAATAAACAAACCATGAGCAGTATTTTTAAACTGCTTCTAAACATGTCATATATAATATATCTATATTTAACAAATATGTTACGAAAGGTATCTTGAAGGAAAAGTAAATAAAACTCACGTTTACAGGACACAGTCGCCTTGGTGAAATCTTCGCCGAAATCGTTAACCGCTCGGCAAACATATTCACCGGAATCTTCGGCATAAACATACAGAATATCGAGAGAGACGAAACCCATGTCGTACACCGTTCGGAACCTATGTCCCGACGGCAAAAGCTTTCCGTTTCTGTACCACTCGATCCGTAATTTGGGATCTTCTTTCGGTTCGACACGGCATTCGAAACGAATGGATTCCGATTCTTCAATAGTATGTGATTGTATTTGTGTTATAAATTTAGGCGGAGAACTAATAACAGGGTCTTCTTTAGGCGCATCTCTCGTGTAGCCCTTTTCTAGTTCTTTGATCTTCTCACCGCTCATGCCTTGCGGTAGCTGCGAATCCAGGACTATGTCTCTCTTAACACTGCACGTGACTTTGGCAGTAGTAGTGGCAGAGCCCCATCTATTGGTGGCACGGCAAGTGTATTCGCCTGCGTCCCTTCCATAAACGTAATCGATGTCTAGGGCGATGAATCCAAAATCATTTAACATGTGAACTCTAGATCCTGTAGCGAAAGGTCTGCCATTAAAGAACCAATCGATTCTCATTGTCGGGTCACCCACGGGTTCTAACCGACAGTCAAAGTGGACAGGTCCGCCCTCCGCAACGTCCAAATTATCCTTTATTTCGACAGTGAATCTAGGTGGGTTCGGCTTCTCGTCTTCGATTGTGATTTCTTCGCGTTTATGAAGAGTCTCCTCCAACTTTTGAATACTTTCCGTTCCAGATTTGAACTGAGAAGGCAACTGTGGCTCCAAAATGATGCCCTGTCTACCTTTAACTTGGAGCTTGCAAGAGACTGTGGCTTCGCCGTGTCGGTTTGTGGCCTTGCAGGTATATAGACCAGCGTCGCGCTGGTACACCCCACCGATCTCTAGTATGACGAATCCGAAATCGTTGATCGTTTTCACTCTGGAGCCGGTTAGCAAGGGTTTACCGTTGTGGAACCATTCCACCGTCATACTGGAGTCGTTGACTGGAATCAGTCGGCATTCGAAATGCGCCGAAGAATTTTCAGAAAGAATGAGATCAGACGGCGTAGTGATAAATTCTGGAGGGTTACCACTCTCAGCTTCAGGGGTCAAATTATCTGCAGTCCCGGAGTAGCCCTCTAAAACTGCAATCTTGTCGATTGTGCCTTCCATTCCCTTTGGTAATTGTGATTCCAAAATGATGTTTCTCTTTCCTTGGACTTTCATGGTTGCAGTTGTGACTGCTTCACCGTAGTCATTGTATGCTTTACAAAGATATTCACCGGAATCTTCTGGATAAGTAGGGGAAATTTCTAAAATAACAAATCCAAAGTCGCAGAAAGTTCTGAATCTAGATCCAGCTTTAAGTGATTTTCCATTCCAGTACCATTCCACCTATAAAAACAGATAATTAAAACGTATTAATAAGTGTAAATATTACATAAGCTATGGCAAAAGCACAAAAAATTTCACTAACCTTTAATTTGGGATCGTCGGTTGGAGTCAGGCGCGCTTCGAAGTGAGCGTTTTCACCTTCTCGTAGGTTTTCAATATTTGATAATGGAACTGTGAAAACTGGTGCTTTCCCGCGCTTTTCTTCAACTTCTGTATCTTTTCTGCGTATCAAGGAATCTTCTAAGGTCTGTAACTTTTCCAACCCACCTTCCATGCCCTGTAAGAAGGAATTACTCTTAAGACATTGTTATTATTTTTTATCAAAGTTAATATTTTTGATTGATTACTTACCCGCGGGAGTTGCGAGTCCAGGATCAAGTTTTCCTTCGATGTACATTTCAATGTAGCTTTAGTAGAATCACGTCCTAATTTATTTGTAGCTACACATTCATACTCTCCTGAATTCTCTTCGTAACAATATAAGATATCAAGAATTACAATTCCAAAGTCATGGAAAGTCCTATACCTATGTCCATGAGGTAACTTTTTACCGTTGTAGAACCATTCGACTTTAAGATCTGGATCATCAACGGGCACCAATCTAGCTTCGAAATGAGCACTCTGTCCTTCTACTAGCTTAGTCACGTCTTGAATCTGGGTAATAAACTTGGGTGGTACCGCAGATGCGGGGGCGGGAGCCTGTTGTTGCATGCCTTGCATACTTTCCAATTCCCTTATTTTCGCTAAAGATTCTGGTTGTAAACTATCTGAATATACACCACCTCTTCCATAACAAGATATTGTGGCTTTAGTAAAATCTTCTCCGTACTTGTTGTAAGCACGACATACATATTCTCCCGTGTCGTGATTCTGAGTATAAGCAATATCGAGAACTACGAAACCAAAGTCTGATATAGTTTTGATTCTCGTAGAATGGCGCATGGGTTGACCATTGTGATACCATTCTATCTTCATTTCTGGATCGTCTACAGGGATTACAGTACATTCGAAGTGAGCAGATTGACCGTCTTTAAGTCCTTCAATATTTTGTATCTGAGTAGTAAACTTTGGCTTTTGACCTTTACTCTTGTCCACACATTCGAGTTTAACGCTTATTTCTGCCTGTCCCCATTTGTTGGTAGCACGACACGAATATATACCAGAGTCCGATGTTTTTGTACCCAGGATTTCCAGGACAACCATACCAAAGGCATATACCGTGCGAATTCTGTGACTAGCTTCGATAGTTTTACCATTGTAGAACCATTCAATTACCATACTTTGGTCGCCTGTTGGTATCAAAGTAGCCTCATAATGGGCAATCTGTCCTTCACTAATATCGGTGATATCTTGGAAAACTGTTACAAATTCAGGTGCTCTGCCAGCGTCATCATCGGGCTTTTGTCCAGGTTCTCTGCGCAGTGATTCTTCCAAGTTTTGTATCTTTTCCAGTCCCTCCTTGCCTTTTGGATGTTGAGTTCTCTCTATGAGATTATCTTTGCTAGTGCAATAAACAGTCGACGAAGTGAATGCTTCTCCTCTTTTATTCCAAGCTTTGCAAGTGTATATACCACTATCTCTTTCATAAGCATCGGTCAAATCTAAAGTGACAAAGCCAAAATCGCTTCTGATTTTGAATCGTGAACCTTGCTCTAAAACTTTGCCATTGAAATACCATTCAATCTTCAAATCAGGATCATTCTTAGGTTCAACTTGGCCCTCGAGATGTAAGGGTTGCCCTTCAACTAATTGGTTTTCAGGAGCAACTGGTACTATCCACTCCGGTTTCATGTATTCAACATCCGGAACAGATGATCGTCGTCCTTTAGCAAGCCTAGCTTCTTCCGCCTGTTCTACGGCATCTAAACCAGCTTTTCCTTGGGGATGTTGTGTATCCAGATATATATTTTTATCGCCAGTACATCTCAAAGTACCCGATGTTGTTGCTGAGCCTTTACTATTTGTAGCTTTACAAGTGTAAATACCAGAATCTTCTTCGTATGTATGTGTGACATCTAGGGACACATAGCTAAAGTCATGCATAGCCTTGTATCTTGCGCCAGATGGCAAAGGTTTGTTGTTAAAGAACCATTCAATTTTTAGTGTAGGGTCCCTGGAGGGTTCAACGTTACATTCAAAGTGAATGTTATCACCTTCCTTACAAATTATGTTATTAAGATGGGTGATAAAAACAGGTGTCTCATAAACTGGCTCTGGCGATTCAGGTTTACCGGGTTTGGGTTGTTCTAAGGCACCTATTCTATCCAAAGACTCAGGATGTAGTGAGTCACCGAGTAACCAATGGCGATCCTCGATCTTAATTGATGCTGTGGAAACAGCTTCCCCTATTAAATTTGTCGCTTTGCAAGTGTATATACCTGAGTCGTCAAATCTTACTGTATTTATAGAAAGAGTGACTAAACCGAAATCAAAAGTGCTCTTTATTCGTGATCCAGTTGTTAAAGATATACCATTTTTGAACCATTCAATGCGCAGGTTAGGATCGGTTCGAGGTTCGACTTGAGCTTCTAAATGGACGTGCTGACCTTCGACAAGTTTATCGTAACTTTGGAGATGTGTAGTAAATATAGGAGCCTGTTGTACACCTGGTTCAATAAACATTTCTGGGACTTTGTTCATTGAAGCTTCTTTAAGCTGAATTTTTTCCCAGGCTTCTGGCCTCATAGCTTCATCAATAATGGTGGATTTGGTTTTCACTTTAAGAGAAGTAGATGAAACTGTGCTTCCCGCCTTATTAATAGCTTTGCACATGTAAAGTCCTGCATCACCAGAAACCACGGAGTTAATGTCTAATGTTACGAAGCCGAAGTCGTGCGTTGTACGGAATCGTGAACCTGTAATGGGCGTAAAATTTTGATTCAAGAATTTTAATTAAAGGAAATTTAATATGAACATTTCATGTTATATCCCATATCTCCCTAACACTTACCCATCTTTAGTTCGACCCCATTAATGTACCATTCAAAACGTAGGCTAGGATCACCGACGGGAACGACGCGAGCCTCATAATGAGCGTGTTGGCCCTCCCATAGTTCCGTGGGCCCTGTGAGTACTTGCGTGAAAATGGGTTTCTCGAATTCACGTTCAGGTTGATCTGGTTTTCTTTCCACGGGTTCCTCTAACTGCCTGATTTTCTTCATACCCTCTGGATGCTGCGTATCCATCTGGATAGCCGCTTTAGCTATTGAGTAAAAAAATGTTTAACGTTAAGTTATAATCATATACAGTTTATACTCAAGGGTAATAGTTAAAGATTAAAAACCTACTTTTTATTTTCATGGCAGCCGTCGTAACAGCTTCACCCAACAGATTCGACGCTCGGCACATGTAAACGCCCTCGTCTTCGTCACGAACGTGAGCGATAGTCATTGAAACATATCCGAAATCATGTGTCTTAGTAATACGGGAACTGTCTTCGATAAGTTTTTCGTTTCTGAACCATTCCACTTTGAGAGTTGGATCTCCAACGGGAATGAGTCTGCAGTCGAAGTGGGCCATTTGCCCTTCTTGTATGTTATCGATATTTTGGAGAGGTTGTGTGAAGACAGGTCTCTGTCTGGTGACCGGCTCGGGTATCTCCGGGCGCTTAAATGGTTCCGCGGATTCTAACTCTCGGATCTTCTCGAGTCCCTGAGGGCGCTGAGATTCCGATATAATACTGCCTTTTGCGGTTACGGTCATAGATATCGCAGATGTGCACTGCCCAAGGGCGTTAATCGCTTTGACGGAGTATTCACCAGCGTCTTCCGGAACGCAATGTTGAATATCTAACGACACGTAACCAAAATCAAAAGTGATATGGAACCGCGACGCAGATTGCAAGGCTTTGCCATTATGATAGAACTCTATACGCAAGTTGGGGTCGTGAACGGGTTCGACTTGACATTCAAAGTGCGCTGTTTGTCCTTCAAAAACGTGGGTCGTTCCTCTTAATTCTGTAACAAATCTGGGAGGCGAAATTTTTGGTTCTTCTACTTCTATTCTGGCGGCATGGCCTTGAGACTCCAACTGTTTAATCTTTTCAAGTCCATTAGGATGTTGAGTGTCCAATATAATATTGCGATGGCCTAAAACAAAAATATATTTGAAAACAATTAAAAGCGCGTGCGTACAAAGTACATGCCAGAAGTGAAACTTCTTTTGCAAACCATTTTTTAAGTCTTGTTTATACAATAGAGGGAGAAAAAAATATGTAAGGAATTTAATTATCATTAAAATATTAAAGGTGTAGAAAATTAATACTTTATTTATTGAAATCTCAAATTACGAATTGTAAATAAAAATGCCACGTGTTTTTGTCAATATTACAAATTATTAATTAAATTTTGTTATTGAATTTAAAATTTAGAAAAGGCAATGTATGTAATATTTTATGAAATATACTACCTATATTAAATGATTAAATGACGAGTGGCAAATTAAAATGTCACATGTTATTTGTAAATATTAAAACTACCTAACCTTTTAACCTTCAAGAAAATAATTGAAAGTATTACATTGCCAAAATACTAAGATATGATATAATATGTTGCTTAGGTGACTTTGAGTTTCAATCAACAGTATGGCCTAATACAGAAATGATCATAAATGTGGGTATGAAGACGCACAAAGAAGAAGAAAGTAGTCATTATTTATGTTTATTAGAGGTATTACGAATAAAGTATAAAGAGAAACTTACTTGCAACCTTTAATGTACAAGTATTGACGGCTTCCCCGAGTTTGTTAGTAGCCTTACACATATAAGTGCCCGAGTCTTCAGCGTAACTGTACAAAATGTCTAAAGCTACATAGCCGAAGTCATGCGTTGTTCTGAACCTGTGGCCCGTTTTAATCTTTTGACCATTGAGGAACCACTCGATTTTGAGATCAGGATCGTTGATAGGTTCAACTCTACATTCGAAATGAGCGCGGTCACCTTCCTTTAAGTTTTCTAAACTCGTCAAAGCTGTCAAAAAGACGGGCCTTTGCCCGGGCTTTTCGTCCTCGATGGCCTTGGGTCTTTCATACTGTTCTAATTCTTTTATTTTTCTCAAACGTTGCTCATCCATGGTATCGAGATACAGAGAAGCTTTCGCTAAAATGAAAAAATAAAAACAGAATTAACTTTGTTGCAATCATCATATTCAATTAAGTTATAGCAAATATAAAATCACATACCATCTACATTTACTGAGCTAGTCGTCACTGCTTCGCCGACAGCATTAGTAGCCTTACACATATAGGTTCCGGAATCTTCACCATATGCATATAGAACGTCTAATGCTACGTATCCAAAGTCATAGGTACTTTTGAATCTGTGGCCCTGCTGAATAGGTCTGCCGTTGCAATACCATTCAACACGCATAGTGGGATCATTGACTGGAGTGAGTGTTGCCTCTAAATGCACAGGCTGTCCTTCCGCCACGTGAGCATTCTTAAGAGGCTTCCCGAATTGAGGCTTTTCAGCAACAAATCCTTCATCTCGAATAACTCTTTTGAATTTGCTATCATCCTCAAGATATTGAATTTTTTCCAGTGCACTTTCATGCTGCGTATCTCTGATGATTGATTCTTTGGCTAAAAGAAAAAAAACATATATAGTCTTGTTTTTACTCTACCTATAAATATAATAATAATATTTTGAAGCTATGAATTACTTACATTGCACGTTAAGTCTGATAGATGAAACTGCTTGTCCTAGATTGTTAATCACTTTACAGGTATATTCACCGGAATCTTCTCCGTAAACAGTAAGTATATCTAAAGCTGCGAAACCGAAGTCGAAAGCTGTGCGGTAGCGATGTCCACTTTGTAAAACTTTGCCGTTAAAGTACCATTCGACACGCATGTTTGGGTCAGGATATGGTTCGATCCGACACTCGTAGTGTGCGCTCTGGCCTTCTACTAATTTTGTAGGACCGTTCAATTCTGTTATAAAACGTGGAGCTTGATTTATAGCGGTCTCGATATCTTCCTTCCTCTGGTAACGGGAGGTATCCTCTAATTGTTGAATTTTTTGCAAAGCAGCCTCGTGTTGAGATTGCAAATCTAAAGAAGCTTTCGCTGCAAACACAATGTTTAAACATATTACGACCAATTTAACTAAATTTGATTACATTTAAATATTGAAGCTAACTTGTTAGTGAACTATAAGATTTACTTTCATTATTTAAAAAATAAATGTCAATAAAATCATCAATAAATACTGCTTACATTGGACAAAAAGTGTAGCGGATGTAACTGCTTCTCCAAGGTCGTTTACAGCACGACACGTGTATGTGCCAGAGTCTGCTGGATTCACATACTTCATATTTAGCGCAACGTATCCAAAATCGTGCATGGTCGTAACCCGATTAGCTGTAATGGAAGTTACAAAGGTTGTACATAAACGATTATTTTCACATATTATTTAAAATACAAATAGTTATATTTGTAATACTTACATGCTTCTATAGGAACACCATTTCGCAACCATTCCACTTTTAACTTGGGATCACCCACCGGAATGAGTCTTGTCTCGAAGTGAGCCGCTTGGTTTTCAGCTACTCTTAAATCTTTCATAGGATTAGTGAAGACTGGGGCCTGAGTGATTATTTCATCCTGCACTGCATGCCTTTGATGCCTAGAAGTGTCTTCTAACTGAGTTAGCCTAGTCAACGCACCTTCGTGTTGGGTTTCTAAATAGATTGACTTCTTAGAATGTACGATTGCAGTGCCGGACGTGACTGCCTCGCCTAACGCATTGATTGCGCGACACGTATATGTGCCGGAGTCTTCAGGTAAACACGACATAATGTCGAGTGCTACAAATCCAAAGTTGTTAGTTTCGTTAAATCTTGACCCACTTTTAAGGGGTTTGTTGTTGTGATACCATTCGACTTTCATGGTAGCGTCAGAAACTGGAATGAGCCTACATTCGAAGTGGGCCCGTTGACCTTCTTTGATTTCAACGTTTTTCAAAGAAGTCGTAAATATCGGTGCTTGAGTTGTCATTTCATCTATATGATCAGTTCTTTGATATTTTGATCTGTCTTCTAAAATCTGAATTTGTTCTAGACCAGCTTCGTTTTGTGTAGCACGAATGATGTCTGCCGTCTCCCGGCAGGATAGCGTACAGCTCACTTCATCACTCCCAAGAAGATTGACGGCTCTACATGTATAAACTCCCGAATCTTCGGCAATGAGATCAATAATGTCTAGAGCTACATAACCAAAATCATGAATGGGTCTAAAACGGTGACCGATTGTGACAGGTGTGCCATTTTTGAACCATTCCACTTTAAGGTTGGAGTCAGTAACTGGTTCAAGTTTGCACTCGAAATGAACATGATTTCCTTCTTTGACGTTGTCGATTGACTTCGGTTTTGTAACAAATCTGGGTTTAATTCTAATAGATTCATCGATAACATCTGATTTCTTGTAACGTGATGCATCTTCTAAGTATTGTATTTTTTCTAAGCCCGAAGGATGTTGTGAATCAAAAATTAAATCTTTCTTCGCCATTACTCTCAATGCGCATGATGTCACAGCTTCTCCTAATTGATTAGTTGCCTGACAAGTGTATACTCCGGAATCTTCAGGATACACGCTCAGCAAATCTAAAGCAACATAATCAAATTCATATGCTGGTCGGAATCTATGTCCTGTCTTTATAGGCCTACCATTGCAAAACCATTCTACTTTCATGGTCGGGTCACCGACAGGTTGCAATCGGCATTCTAAATGCACATTAGTGCCTTCGACAGTTTCAATGTTATGTAAAGCCCTCGAGAATTGAGGAGCCTGCATGACAGTAATGTCTTCCTGAATTTGTCTACTACGACGAGCTGCATCTTCTAACATTTGTATTTGTTCAACTGCTTGTTCATTTTGAGTATCAGTCATGATGTCGGAACGTTCTATAACCCGAACCATGGCAGACGTATGCGCAGAACCTAAGTGATTAACTGCCCTTACGGTGTATTCTCCAGTATCTATTGATGTTGCATGGATGATGTCCAACGCTACAAACCCGAAATCATAATAAGTTCTGAATCGAGAACCAACTGTTACGGCTCTTCCATTGTGAAACCATTCCACTCTCATTGTTGGGTCACCCATGGGCTCTAGTCGACATTCTAAATGTATGTTTTTACCCTCAGATACCGGTGGTGGATCTGATAGAGGCTGGACGAAAACGGGTTTGGATTTTGAGATTTCCTCTATGTGGTACATGGGCTCTATAAATTTTGATTCTTCAATCTGCCGAGTCTTTTCATATAACCCATGATGAATACTCGACGTATCAATGCTGGATCGTGCTGTAAAATAAAAGTTACATTAAACGCTTCTTTATATTATGACAAATAAAACTGATCACTAATATACAATATTAGTTTATAGTGTACTTCTAATAGATTAAATCAGGTTAAAGTAATAAAGGCGTGTTAAAAATATTATGGTTGGGACTTACTTTCGACTACCATAGAAGCGCTCAGCTGTGCTTCCCCGGATGCGTTGCGTGCGACAACTGTGTAAACACCGGAGTCTTCAGCCCTAACATTAGATATATCAATTGCTACATAACCAAAATCGTGATATGTTTGAATTCTGTTCGCTGACTTAATTTGCTTTCCGTTGAAATACCATTCAATTGTCAACGTCAAATCACTTTGGGGTTCAACTCTTGCTTCAAAATGAGCACTTTGTCCTTCTACAATTTTATTTGTTCCCTTCAATGGGCCAAGAAATTTAGGTTTTTGTACAATTCGAACCTCTTCCTCTGCCTTTCTGGAATATTTACTGGAGTCTTCTAAGTACTGAATTTTTTCTAATCCGCCGGGATGTTGTGATTCAGCAATGATATCTTTCCTCGTTATAATTGTAAGATTAGCGCTTGTGACTGCTTGTCCAAGCGCATTGTAAGCTCGACACGTATAATTGCCGGCATCGTGAACGGTGACCGATTTAATTGTCAACGCGACGTATCCAAAGTTGAAAAATGTAGTGATTCTTGAGCTGGCTTCTACTGGACGACCATCTTTTAACCATTCTACTCTAAGTGTTGAGTCGCCCACAGGTTCGAGACGTGCTTCAAAATGTGCAAAACCGCCTTCTTTAATATTTATTTGATCTTTGATTGGCGTTTTAAATTCTGGTCTCTGCGTACTTTCAGGTGCCTCTTGATAGTATTTTTGTTGTTGTTGCTGTTGGTATGCTTCAAGCTGTTCAGTTTTTTCTATATACCTTCTCTGTTCCGGTATTCCGAGATCTGATGTCACGGTGCTTCTAGCAGTGACTCGAATCGTAGCGGTACTTATGGCTTCGCCGAGCCTGTTCACAGCTCTCACTGTATACGAACCCGCATCTTCAACCCGTAGGTGCATGATGTTAAGGGAGACGTAGCCGAAATTGAAGATTGCAGTGATTCGCGAGCTGGCTGTGATTGGCTTTCCATCCTTGTACCATTCTACTCTCATTGTGGGATCACTGACTGGTGTCAGTTGTGCCTCGAAATGTGCGTTTCTACCTTCTTGAAGATCTCCTAGATCTTGGAGTGGTCTTATAAACTGTGGCTTTTGAGACGTCTGCTCCTCAATAGACTCTTGGTGTTGATATTTAGAGTAATCCTCCAGTTGTTGTATGTATTGTAAACTTTGAGGATGTTGACTAGTTCTTTCGATAGTCGCTCTGGGTGTTACCTGCAACACCGCTTTCGTCTCTGCCATGCCTGTAGCACTTATCGCTCGACATGTATACTCGCCACTATCTTCGAAGGTTAAACTGAGCATATCGAGAGAGATGTATCCGAACCGGAACACTGAGGTAAATCTTGAACCTATAAAGGCACAATTTAATCATTTTAGTATCAAAAAGAAATATTTTAAATACTTTTGCTTGTAATAACAAGAATACTTACTAGCTTCTATACTTTGCCCGTTCTTAAGCCACTCGATTCTCATCGAGGGATCGCCAACGGGTTCTATTCGAGTTTCAAAGTGAATTTTTCCACCCTCCATTTGCGTTACGCTTTTAAGTGGAACAATAAACTGAGGCGGCGGATACACTCGATCTTCCTCCCCTGGAGGAACGTATGGTCTTGCTCTTTCCACGTGCCTTAAATATATAATTTCTGGGCCAGGAGCAGGCCTAAAAAAATAAAAACCAATTACTTTATGAGTATGTTTTTTTGGTAGAATAAGTTAGGATATCTTTCGGGATACATCTGGCCTATTAGCATGTAATAGTAAGTAGCAGCCCATTACCGTCCCACTGCTGGGCACAGGCCTCCTCACTCCAAGGAGCGAGGGTTTTTAGCGCATAGACCCACCACTCTGCTCCACTGCGGATTGGCAGGCATAGTACACAACGAGTGTATTCTCTATTCCTTCACTCCCATAGTCCGATGTGACGGGAGTCCGACACGACCGGATAGAGATCAGGCGCAGGACCGACGGCTTAACGTGCTCTCCGAGGCACGGGGGTGGATCACACCGCCAACTTCCCAATTTCGGGCAAATATTGAGAAAATCTTAATAGAAAACTCAATATTGGTTTTTGAATTGGTACTGTAGTCGAACATGCTAACCACTAGACCAATGAGGCATGTAATAGAGCAAGCTACAAATCCTTCGCTATTAATTAAAATGGCCTTTTAATTGCATTGATATTTCAATAAACCGTTGGAAAGTCAATTTAAGAAATAAATTCCATTATATCGGTTTGTTTTACTCATTAATAAAGGAAATAAAAAGGGAAGTTGAATTAACTATTTTTCAACTTTTACTGGAATTATTTTCGTCATCGTTAAAATAAAAATAATCCCAGCATTAATTCATTTAGCATTTAAACTAACTAATGTATTTCCTCTTAATATAATATGAATGTAAACTGTACCAAGATAATCCTGACAAATTGATTCTACTGCTGGAAATGGGAAATATTGTATACAAGCGTAAATTATAAAAAGGCTTTTTTTTACTGAAGCGACGTGAATAAACTAGAATTCATACACCTACGGATGTTAGTAAGTTGAATACAACCAAATGGAATAACTTCAAATACACTTACTCTGGCTCAATAATCTTCGTAGGCCGCGGTAAGTGCAGACGCTTCTGTTCGGGCGGAGGCTCTTTGGGAACTTCTACGTAGAGCCTCGCCCGAGTGGCCGTGGAGCCCGCGACATTCTGAGCAGTACACTGATACCATGCCGCATCCGACGCCTTGGCTCTTGGAATATCTAATGTCGAGGCCCCACCTTCGGTACTGATTCGTAGTTCTGTATTCGGTGCCACTGGAACACCGTCCTTCTGCCATGTGATGCGTGGTGTAGGAGTGCCGACTGCACGAGCGTTCAGACGCACCGGTTCCCCTTCTCGGACGTTTAATGTAGTGAACCTTTCGACGAACTTCGGTGCTACAACTTGCTCCTTCTCGATGACGTTTAACCTACACTGGAAAGACATTTCGCCACTTTTGTTACGTGCTATACAGGTAACTACACCACTATCACTGAGATCGACGTTTGTAATCATAAGTGCGTGATTGCCCGATTCGTTTACTAAAATCTTATGATTATAATCGTCTCGTATTTGTCTATCGTTAATGAACCACGTGACTTCTGGGTAAGGTCTGCCGGTGACGCGGCAATCGAATCGCGTCATCTTGCCTTCCGTGACATCACGGTCTTGGCAGACCTTGACAAATTGCGGAGCGAGGGCTTTCTCTTCTATTTCTACTTTTTCAGTCTGTACTTGCTGGGTATCGATTATTAACTTTTGTTCTTGCGTACGTGACTCGCGAGCAGACTCTACCGCGAGATATGCCGAGGTGACGATGCATCCGTTGGGATTCTCGGCCAGTAATGTGTAATGACCACTATCAGACTTCTGTGTATTCCTTATCCTAAGAATTGTTTGGTTGTTAGTAGTAATAATATTATGTTTGTTTGAGTTAATTATCCTTTGGCCATTTTTAAACCACGTCACCCGCGGTCTCGGGTTCCCTGAGAGTTGTACTTGGAATTGAGCATCGGCTCCTTCTTGGAGCTTAGAGTTGCGAGGTTTTTGCGATATCTTCGGTGGTGACACCGGCCCTAAAGTTTTATCGATCTCTGTTTCTATTTGGACATCGCTTTCGCCAATATATCTCTTTGTTATCGTTTCCCTAAATGATACTTCTCGCAACAATCTATATTCGAAGGTGTCTACTTTAAAATCTTCAGTGGAAGAATAGTCCGAGCCGTTCGTGTAAGCGTACTGCTGCGACTGCCGGGATTGCTCTGTCGTGAAACCCTGTGTGCCATAGGATTTGTGTTCGACGCTTTCACTAATATGTCGGTAGCTCTGTTGTTGTGATGCCTGATGTGCGGGCACGGGAACGCCTTCTGGTTGGATATATACAGAACAAATAGCTTCTCCGTATTGATTACGTGCCGTGCACGTGTATTCGCCCTCATCTCCGGGCCCTATTTGTTTGATCAGTAGCGACACATCACCCGTTTGTTCATTGTAGCTCATACTGTATTTATTACATTCGACTAAGGGAGCCTTCTTCCTGGTCCACGATACCACAGGCGTAGGGTTGCCTCTTAACTTTCCTTCGAATTTAGCGTTTCCGCCTTGTGCGAACCTTGCATTTTTAAATATTTGTTCGAAAATCGGCGGGGAAGGATCACCGGGTCTTCCGGAAGCGATCGGCAAGGCGCCCCCTGTACTCTCCACTGCAAGAGAAGAGAAAACCTAAAGTTAATGTTTTGTTTCAAATTTGCAAACATGTTATAAAAGCGCAAAGCTTTATGAGCGCTAAGTCTCTTTGAACAATAAGTGTGTATGTACGCGTGAGTCGGCGGTGACGAAGCGCTTCGGTGGTTCTATTTTCGTGCTCCCGACTCGGATCTTATTACGCCTCGCCTTTTTGGTTGGTGTTTACGTGTGAGATGTATTCGCTGCCGAGATACTTATTCAATACAGCACTGTCAAATATAAATATTTAATATTGAACGCGATTTTAATCCATAGATTTCAATGCAAGTAGGGGCTGAAGGTATTTTACTTGTTCATGAGAACGCTTTATATTTTTAGCTTGGATTTCCAATGCCTATCATACTTGAAAAGAATCGGCTGCGAGATCTAATGAGGCAGCTGCGACAGTTATTTCACGAAGATCCAAGAAGTGTGAGCTATTTTGAAGGTGGCAGAGGGTGTTGGCGTTCGCCCAAACCGTCGAACTGCCCAAATTCCGTATAAATTATGACTTATTTTATGTGCACATGTTCCTTGTAAATGTTTTTAATTGGCGAATAAATCTGTATACAGCGACTAAAGTTTGCTACGCAAATATCCCTCTAATCTATATTAACAAATGAATGCAAAAGTAACTGTATATGCTTAGGAATTATCACCTCTCTCCTATGAAAAAAGAAGCAGAATCCATCGTTAATATGGTGTATAATCTATCAAATACCGGTTTTAGTAATAAGTTTGATAAATTGAAATGTATATACGTTTATACGCTTAAAAGACTATATAATTGACTTAGCTTGTATCTTGGTATACGTAGAATTAGTATTGTATGAGGAACCTATTACACAATTATATAAACTAATATTATAAAGAGGAAACATTTGTGTTTTTATATGCATGTTTGTAACGTTTTCATACAAAAACTACTGGACCGATTTGAAAAATGTTTTCACCATTAGAAAGCTGCATTTTCACTGAGCGACATAGGCTATATTACTTACTCAAAAATAAATAGAGATCCCTAAGATAAATGCAAGTGTAACCCAAGGCGTGAAATGGTCACTATTGATGATAGAACAAAAACATATTCTACAATATTATGCAACGTAGTAATACATACAAAAAAGTCTGGGATACCATATGTCCAACTACTGTAGTTACGCCACTATAACAACTTTTTTACATTTTATAACTTAAAGTGCCGTCAATAATTAAACCATATTATTCATACTGTTGTATGAATATTCATTCTATTATAACTGTTTCAATACCTGTGAAATACTTTTTAAATGAATAAAATCGGACATTCCATTCAAAAGATATAATGATTTTTAAAATCTCAATCTAAAGAGAATTGTATCCCAAGTCGAATTCCAGGGTGTAAAATGTCGTGTATAGGAAAGTCTTCTCTTCTCTAATATTAAAGAAAAATACATTATTATATGAATTTTGAATTTTTTGTTTTCATTTTTAACAATTTAAAAATGTATTAGATAGATATATATTCGTTGTAAAATAAAATCTGTTTATTGATTAGATTATGAATGTGAGAGGGTATTTAATAATCAAAAACTTTTATATTAACAAAAATAAATCCATAGTCCGACTTAGTAGACTTTTTAGTTTATACAGAGACCGAGTGCACAATGATAATATATATTTTTTTAATTAGGCATAAAAAAATACATTAAATCAATTTAAAAACACATTACACACACACGTATATAGATATTACGTATGTGTCAATCACTGACAATTATGTCATACGTCATAAAAGTAAAGTAAGTAGCAGCCCATTAACGTCCTACTGCTGGGCACAGGCCTTCTCACTCCAAGGGGTGAGGGTTTTTAGAGCATAGACCCACCACGCTGCTCCACTGCGGATTGGCAGGCATAGTACACAAGTGCACTCTCTATTCCTTCACTCTCATAGCCCGATGTGACGGGAATTCGACACGACCAGAGAGAGATCAGGCGCAGGACCGACGGCTTAACGTGCTCTCCGAGGCACGGGGATAGATCACACCCAGGACTCGAACCCAGGACGTCATGTCTGTAGTCGACCACGCTAACCACTAGACCAAAACGTCATAAGGTTACATCTAAAGAGTTTATTTTGTCAAAAGCACTAAGGAGGTTACATTAGAAAAGTTTAAGCTTATATTTAAATAAATTCTATTTCAGACTACGAAGGCGTGTTTTCTTAGAATTATACACATTTTGAAATCGTAAAATAATAATAAGGTAACCAAGGTTCCCCTTTTCCTCTGCATCAGATTCCTCTAACCCCTTAAAATCTCAGATAATTAATGGACAGCACATTAGGCGTTAAAATGTAACAGGAAGACTCACTCATTTATCGTTTTAGTGTAGATTAATTAAGCAATTTGCTCGGCATCGAGCATTAATACGGGTGAAGTGACTGCACGAACCAACGGTACTATCGAAATCATGCTCCGTGAAATTATAGGCGATGTTTAATGGATATACGAAAGCGCCTTTCTTTCCTTAAAAATAATACAGCTTTGGAATGAAAATTTCTTTAGACGAGCTGCATTCTATGGCTATTGAGTGAGACTGAGCCAAAGTAAAGTCAGCTCTCATTGACTAAGACAGCGAAAGATTGAATTTTAATACAAGACATAAAAACAAACTTGTAACGCTATATTTTAGGGCGAAGAAGGTTCAGATCATTTGTCGGTTTTAGCATACGCATTTTTGATAAGATACTACAATCAGTTTTGGATTTGCCTGTACATAATTTTAAGGGACAGGTCAAAAGCCTACTTTCACAAAAGGCATATTATAATGTTTTTGGACTTGATTCCAGTTGTCCACAGAAGCAAAACATTATAACCTACAAAACTGTATTTAAGGTCAAGCTGAGTGTCTTGCCGGTTTCTTCTCAGCGGAACTTTCTGATCCTTACGATCCGAACTGTCTTCTGATGATTCATAAGTACTTTTTGAGCCATTTGATATTATGTCACTGTTATATTTTAATTTAAACACAATTATTCTTACTAATACTATAAATGCGGAAGTTACTATGTATGTTGTGTCTTCACGACACAACTACTAAACAAATTTAAATGAAATTTGGTACACAGATAGTGTAGAGCCTGAAAAAGGACATAGGCAACTTTTTATTGCGAAAATATGGTTGTAAGAGATGGAATTATCGTCTATGTTAGAGCTTCAAGTTTGAATTTATATATATATATTATCTCTAGATACGATATAAATTAATATGACACCCAATGGATGTAAAAAATTGTCCCCGAGGGTGTAAAATAGCAATCCTTACTAATATTATAAATGCAAAAGTAACTTTGTCTGTCTGTCGCGCTATCACGCCAAAATTACTGAATAGATTTACATGAAATTTGATACACAGATAATCTAGAGCCTGAGAAAGGACAATAAGCTTTTTGCAGTGAAATAATGCGAGTAGCTCATTAAAGTATTTGTACGTATGTGTCTTATTTGTAAAATTATTAATCTAAATTATTAAAAATGCTACCCAAAGACACTATTCCAAGCGGAAGAAGTCGCCTACACATTATTGTATAAAATGAATTAAAAATAGCAGTGATGCGTTGGCTTTAAAATCTCTACAGTCTTTATATCTGTCACCGATTCGTAAGTTATTTTTATAAGCAAGTTTTCATATTTAACGTCTATTTTTCTATATACATACATACATAGCATCACGCCTCATTCCCATAGGGGTAGGCAGAGACAACATCCTTCCACTTGCCACGATCCTTGCATATCTCCTTCGCTTCTTTCATTCTTATTGAACCTTTCATACAAGTTCGTCGGTTTAGAGTACTCTTGACCTGGCCCTTATTTACAATGTCCTGGATTTGGTCCAGGAACGATCGCCTTGGTTTCTCCTTCCAACTTTCGCATTCACTCTTGACTCATAAATCCTTTTTATCAGTCTCCTTTCACTCATTCTCTCTACATGCCCAAACCATCATATAATAACGATATTTGATGTGCAACTTAAGTCTAAAAGAATATTACTCTCGTATTTATTATATTAAGATCCATTCGCACAGATCGATATGAAAAATGGTATATTTTAAACAAATATATAACTCTAGTCCATAAAAGAAAGTAATCTGTGATAAGATACCACTACTCTGTTGTTTTTTAATCTATATGTATAAAAATCAATTGCCGTTGGTTACTCTCGCTAAAACTCGAGAACAGCTGGACTAATTTGGCTGATTTTAGTTTAGTATTATTTGTGCAAGTCCAGAGAAGGTTTAAAAGGTGAGTATCAAAATCAAAATATTTTTTATTCAAGGCTCAAAAAGCACTTTTGAATCGTGAGTAGTCTGTCTGTTGGTAACAAATCTACCACCGGTTCGGAAAGTTGAATCCGCTGAGAAGAAACCGGCAAGAATCTCAACGGTTACTCTTTTAAAGATAGTTTTGTATGCTGCAATGTGTAATATATTGCTTCTGTGAGCAACTGGAATCAAGTCCAAACATTTCTATCTAGTTTTTGAGATATTCCTTAATATTATGCGGAGGCAAATTCAAAACTGTTTGAGGTATCTTATTAAAAATGGGCATGCTCAACCCGACAAATGATTTTTGAACCTTTTTCACTCTAAAATATGGAATTACAAGATTGTTTTTATTAAAATTGTGTATTTCAATTTTCTTACTATATACATGTATATTATTACGGATATATAAGATATTATTAAATATATATTGCGACGGTACTGTGAGAATTGATGTTTCTTTAAATTTATCTCTTAGAGAAACACGAGATCCTAATTGATATATGGCTCGTATTGCTCTTCTAGTAAATATGAAAACCTATGCTTGGAATGTAGTAAAAAAAAAGTAAGTAAGTAGCAGCCCTTTAACGTCCCACTGCTGGGCACAGGCCTCCTCACTCCGAGGAGCGAGGGTTTTTAGAGCGTAGACCCACCACGCTGCTCCACTGCGGATTGGCAGGTACAGTACACAAGTGCACTCTCTATTCCTTCACTCTCATAGTCCGATGTGACGGGAATCCGACACGACCGGAGAGAGATCAGGCGCAGGACCGACGGCTTAACGTGCTCTCCGAGGCACGGGGGTGGATCACACCGCCAACTTCCCAACTTCGGGCAAATATTGAGAAAATCTTAATAGAAAACTCAATATTGATTTTTGAATTGGCCCGACCCGGGACTCGAACCCAGGACCTCATGTCTGTAGTCGAACATGCTAACCACTAGACCAATGAGGCAGTGGAATATAGTAAAAACAACAATTTCGCTTAGAAACTATTCCTAACTTCAAACATTTGATGTTGGAAATTAAAAGAATACTTTGGTTTTTGTCAATTTTTTGACATGTGACATTGACAACCAACAATTTCTGATCGCAACTATAATTGATGGAGTTTGGCGGGAATCTGGACGTAAATATTGTTTACCTTCCGATTGAGTTTTAAACACAATTCTTACTAAAGTTTTCACATTCTGCAATTCAGCTTTTTTATTTATCAATTCTGAGACGGTACGAAGTGTGTCTGGTCTGATAGTTTAGAATAAATTAGTAGTACACTGTTTAGGGAATAGTTAGACATAGTCAATCAATCACTTATTTCTTTAATCTTTCTTATATAAGTTTAATAATTTCTCTACAAAATTTCGCTTAGCTATATATTTTTGTCTTTCAATTTAGAATGTAGAAAAGTAAAGTAAGTAGCAGCCCATTAACGTCCCACAGCTGGGCACAGGCCTCCTCACTCCGAGGCAGGCATAGTACACAAGTGCGCTCTCTATTCCTTCACTCTCATAGTCCGATGTGACGGGAATCCGACACAACCGGAGAGAGATCAGGCGCAGGACCGACGGCTTAACGTGCTCTCCGAGGCACGGGGGTGGATCACACCGCCAACTTCCCAACTTCGGGCAAATATTGAGAAAACCCAGGACCTCATGTCTTTAGTCGAAAATGCTGAGACATATACTAGTAAATTCAGTTGATATAGTATGCATTTGCCAAAAATATAGTCGCAAGAGCGTTATATGTACATGAAACATGATTTATTTTATATATTCTTTGTAAAATTAATGTAATGAGACAGGTATAGCGTTTGACTGATGGTAAGTCATCTAGTAAGAGGCAATTCAGCTTTTGGTCTGTAAACAGCAGGGTAACGGAACACAAATTTGAATTTGACGGAATTTGACGACCTCGCTGGCGCAGTGGTGCGAGTATTCGCTTTGCTAGCGGAAGTCCCGGGTTCGATCCCGGTAGGACGAATCTAGGAAATTGTATTTTCTAATTTGTCTGAGTCTGGACTGCTGGGAGGCTTCGGCCGTGGTTAGTTACCACCCTACCAGCAAAAACGTACCGCCAAACATATAGATTTGTGTTCCGGTAGGATGCTGTGTAGAAACCGTAAGGGGTATATCGCCTCTTAGCAGATTAGCGCGCTTCCATCTTAGACTGTATCATCACTTACCATCAGGTGAGATCACAGTCAAGCGCTAATCTGTCAGCAATAAAAAAACAAGAAAAACAAATTCCTTGTTTGGAGGTACATTTTTGCTGGTGGGGTGGTAACTAGCCATGAGCGAAGCTTCTCACAAGTCCAGAACCCAGATAAATACAATTTCCTAAATCCGGCTTACCGGGGATCGAAACCTCTGCTAGCAAAGGGAGTACTGAAACCACTGCACCAGCGACGCCGTTTTATTTCTATCTGTCTCTCTCATCAAATATTAAAGCCAATTCCTTTTAAAAACTATATTAACATCAAATGAAATCCACTACACGTTAAAAAATGTATTTGCATATAAAACTATTTCGTACCAGATATATACACAGAGAATAAACTAATATTTGTTTCTGTCAACTATTTTGATAAACTTAGTATTAGAAATTAGGAATAAAACATGTCTTTTTGATAAAAATACCTGAATGAAACTCGTTTATTTTACTAAAAACATTATATATATTCAAATTTTGTTACATATATATTGAAAGCTACGATGGCTAAGTTTTTGAAGTGAAACTTCTTTAGGCGTATGAGGGTAAAATTTTGACGGATGAAACGCGTGATTAGCGTCACGAAGATGTGCAGCGTTTTACAAATAACATGTGGCATTTTAATTTGCCACTCGTCATTTAATCATATACTAGATTTCATAGAGTATAAAATAGAAATATTTCATTAATGCCCTTTTCTTAATTTTAAATTGTAACACGTGGCGTTTTTATTTACAATTCGTCATTTGGGAATTCAATAAATTAATTTTCGACACTTTTAATATTATAATGACAAATAACTTCATAAGTTAAGTTTTCTTATTTTAAATATATAATCTCTTATTAATTATTGTAGTGTTAGTTAGATGCGTAGTTTTTGTTTACTTTTTATTTCAATTTAGTGCATGCCTTTAATTTCGAAACGGACAAAAAAGATGTATTTTAGTTTAAGAAGTATTTGTACGAGTTCTAGTTGGAATGCCTTTATAAATAAATATAGTAATCCTTGGATTAAAAACTTTATAGACCTTTTTAAGAAAATTGCGGGGACGGAGGTGTATGAACTTTCCCACACTTATAGTTTTACAGAGAAGGAGAACACAATGATAATATTGTTTTAATTTTTGACGAGATTTATGACGTAAAAATATATTAAATCAATAAAAACACATTACACACACTAACATGTCTTTGACACACGCGTACAGAGTATAAATGCGTATTTGTCAATCGCTGACAATTATGTCAAAAGGTTGCATTAAAAAAGGTTATATTGTCAAAAGGACTAAGGAGGTTACATTAGAAAACTTACTTAAATATTCTGATGTTCTACGTAATTTTATATTTTTTTCTTTCATATGAACCTTCTCCTGATTTTAATAAAACGAACAACAAAATAATTATCGAAATGTGTCCTGCCGTACACATGTGACGCCACGACATAGTGAAATATGGCAACACCTTTTTAAAATTATAATCATTGATAATAGAACCTTAGTAATATACAAACTTATAATCTATATTGATTATGGTCGAATTTCAATCTAATAAATGTTAAATAAGCTGACGAAATACATTCGCAATTCGTATTTATAAACAACAGAATAATAAGTTATTTCACGTTACGTATCATACAATATTTAAGAAGGTTCAACTTCATTTGTCGGTTTGAGCATACGCATTTTTAATAAGATACTGCAATCAGTTTTGGATTTGCCTTGACATAATTTTGAGAAATATGTCAAGAACGTCCTTTTATAGAAGGCATATGTAATTTAAGCGATAAAAATGTTTGCAAATAGAAGCAGAATATTACACATCCTTCCACTTGCCATGATCCTTGCAAATCTCCTTCGCTTCTTTCATTCTCATTGAACCTTTCATACGAGTTCGTCAGTTTAGAGTACTCTTGACTTGGCCCTTAATTAAAATGTCCTGGATTTGGTCCAGGAACGTTCGCCTTAGTCTTCCTTCAAACTTTCCCATTCACTCTTGACTCATACATCCTTTTTGTCAGTCTACTTTCATGCATTCTCTCTGCATGCCCAAACCATCAAAGCATACCTTTCTCAATTTTAGTCACTACATCTTCTTTTATACCACATCGTGATACTGTCACTCAGTTTTAATCCACTCATGCTTCTCACATTGTAACCTGGATATTAAAATGAATAACTGCTGAGTTTCTTACCAATTTCTTCTTCAAAATCAAATCCGACCTTGTTGTAAATTGGCTACGAACGAACATTCAAAACTGACGATTCAAAAGTGCTTTTTGAACCTACTTCAATAAAAAGTATTAATGATTTAATTGATAATAATTATGAATACGTAAAACTTTCTTAAACAGTTAGGTAAATGGTAAATAGTAATTAAATGCCGAGCACCTGCTATGGTAAGTCGGTCATTTAACGTGTAAACAGAAACGGCACGAGTCTGACGAGAGTGGGGGAGGGGGGCAGGCCGCGGGGGACGACTCCGGGAGAGCGACTACCGAAACGGACAGTTAAGTTGGGCCACGAGTAACGTAAAAACGAATAAATAACACCGGCACACACAAAAAAGGTGCCTGCGTACAAATTACACATGTCAGAAGTGAAACTTCTTTGCCAAACCAATTTTTAAGTCTTGTTTATATTTATACAAATCTAACACTTTACATTTCCGAGAATTAAAAAGAGGGAAAAGGGTAGACATGTTATGAATTCAATTGTCATTAAAATAAGAAATGTCAAAGATTAATTTATTGAAATCTCAAATTACGAATTGTAAATAAAAATGTCACGTGTTTTTTGTCAATATTAGAAATTATAATTTAAATTTTCTTTTTGAATTTTACAATTTAGATAATTGAATTTATGTAATTAAATGACGGGTGGCAAATTAAAATGCCACATGTTATTTGTAAATATTACCATTTGTAATTAGTACCTACCTAACTTTTAAACGAATTAGCATAAAAAAGGCTACACATTTTCGTGGTGATAATTGTGTGAGTCATACGTAATTTATCATCATTTCACTTCAAAAAAATTGGAAAATGCACGCAAATGTGGAAAATGCATGCAAATGCGGACCAGACGCAGAGTATGTGTTTTGACTCGCTGAATCTAATTTTAAGGTCAAGTTAACCTGTACATCCTTGAAATTAAAAAAAAATCGTAAAGTTTAGTAATAAAAATATAATAAAAAAGCATTGTTTTTTATAGGCTATAACCCAAAATCGTGATGAATACTCAGTCTCTGCAGTGGGACGCATAGAAATGATGCTGAGCTGCAGACCCTTAGCGTTATAAAAAAATATTTTGTATTTAAGAAAAAAAGAAATCAATGTGACATACGTAAAAATAAATTTAAGTAGGCTAGGTAAAATTAACAATTTAATCAAGGGTTAACTGATTTCTGGAGACAGAGAGAATTAGTCTCAATTTACGCTGTCGCTTGTGTAATAGAGCGAATACATTTTGTCCTCCTAGTTTATGGCCTCCGGTTTACACTGCGCAGTGGGAGAATTACGGGTTATTGCTAACGACCAACGTATTTACTTGCGATTTCGTTACCTACTCACCGAGTCCATCTAAAAGAACTTTTTTATTAAAACAACTAGCTGATTCGCGCAACTTTATCCGCATCACATAATAAGTTATATTGTGCCTATTGCATGGCATAAAAAGTAATTATACAGTTATTAAAAGAAAAACATAAATTTTATTGAAATCGCAACATAATATAAGAGACTGGGGCACAAAGAGTCCCTTTTTACTTTTATCAAATAAACCAAGAAACGATTAGAGGTTAGATCTCATTGTTACAGAGATAACCTCGGATAGTTGCTCTTGATTATCACCATCACAGCTTCCACAGAAAGCAGCACCACTATGAGATGGACTAAGACTTGAAGGTTAAAACATTAACCACCACAAATTTCATTAAAATCAGTCTCTAGTTAATCAGGTCTCATAGTTGCAGTATTTAGCCATAACTTCGGATGGTGGTTCTTTTTTACCACCACCCTAGCGAGCAGCACCTTTATTAGATGGACCAAGACCATGAATGACCATGAATTTCATGTAAAGCACAATAAAAGAGACTTGGGCTCAAATAGGCCTGTTTCTTTTCTCCAATAAACTAAGTAATGGATAAAGCGATTAGATCTTATAGTATAGTTCACGATTACCACCACGTCAGTATCTCTAGAAAGCAGCACCTCTATTAGGTGAACCAAGACTTGAAGGTCAAAGTAGGAACGACCAGGAAATTCATTTCGCAACATAATACAAGAGGTGCTCGAAGAGTCACTTGTTCCTTTTCTCTGGTAAATTATGTAATGGTTAAAGGGGCCATCTCACAGTTAAGGAATTTGGAGATAACTTCAGATTTCGGCTCTTTATTACCACCATCTCAGCGTCTCCAGAGAGCAGTACATCTATTAGTTGGACCAAGACTTGAAGATTACGAGAGTAAAATTATAAATACTATTTAAATCGCTGCATAACACGAGAAACTGAAGCACTACGAGTATCTTGTTTTTCTCCAATAAACTAAGTAATGGCTGGAGATATTAGATCTCATAGTTGCAGAATTTGGAGATCACTTTGGATAGTGGTTCACGATTACCTCCATTTCAGCGTCGTTAGAAAGCAGTATCTCTATTAGATGGACCTATTGAAGGTCTAGATGAGCGTCTCGTCTCATCCTGCAGCAGTCTACCTTTAGTATTATGTGGCTTGGATTATTGCATGGACTGGTTTTAGCCAAAGGATATTCCACTAAACATACAAAACCCTCTTAGTTAGATCATAAAGGGTCTTCTTTAGTTATTGAAACTTTGCTCCAGCATCTTTATCACTATCATCACCATTATCACCATAAAAAAGCTTTTATGTAGGACTTTGCAAAAAAAAATCAAAAATAGGACAAGAAGCTCTCGAGATCAGTACGTTCAAACAAAGATAACCGCTTGTATAATTAATTTTAACACTTTATTTGATTCGAATAATTAATACTACATTAAGCCACAGCTTGTATATACAAGTAATGTAATAGAGTAGACTACAAAGTCGAGTAATGTGTCATACATGTCATGATATTTGATACAGCATGTTTCTTGTAACGTAGGTCATGTTTGTGTATGAATACAACATTGTATAATACTTCATATAAGGAATATAGTTAAGTGGTAAGAAACTACTATTTTTAACGCTTAACTGAGATCACATTTGATGGTAAGTGATGATTCAATTGACGGTGGTAACGCGGTAATTTAATAAGGAGTAAATTATCTTATAATAGTTTCTACACGCCATATCGGATTACATTTTTATTGTTTGGCAATCAAGTCACAAGATTAAACATTATCGTATTAGAAAACACCATTTCCCAAACCAAAAGAAACGATTACATTTTAAAATTTGTCGGTTTTGTCCCTTTAATCACCAAAACTACTAAAGAGAAATAGACTAGAATCAACTCCATTATTGCCTATAATTATACGTGATATTAGTTTTTATTACAAGAAAATCCACAGCACTTAAATCAATAAGTAAAATATAAACTTATTAAATGTAGTCATGGCCATTTATGGGTTTTGGTATTGTGTATTGTATGAGAGAGAGAAATATGGAGGGAGTAATTTAAATACCCTATAATTATGAGCTAATGGTTTTTATTAATTTAAAGATTTTAAGAGAATTTAATATATATTATCACGGATATTAAGAGGACGGAGGAGTATGAAATTTCCCACATTTATAGTTTATGTAGAGAAAGAGTGCACGATGATAATATTTTAAGAAAATTATGCATAACAATAAATATAATCAAATAGCAGACCCGGCAAACTTCGTTCTGTCAAAAAGATTTGGAATGTGGCAGATTTTAGTTTTACGAATGATTTTCGAAATGTTTTTGTGACTATTCAATTGATTTTGAACTTTGTGCAGCGGTGATAAAGTGCAAATTGACTCTTTGACGTTAGGAACACACCTACATTGCTTAGACATCAGTGAGTACTTGTAATTTATTATGAACTCAATTGAAAAGCAATAAAGGTCAAATTGACTCTACATTTTAGTGAGAAAACGTTTGTATGGGGAACATGACTGTTTTTAGTGTTGCCCAACCATTCTTGGACTTCAGCGAACATTAAAAAAAATATTTGTCTATATTGACCCAGGCGTTGTTGAGTTATGCGCTTACCAATACATTTTACGATTCATTTTTATATTATAGATAAAAAACACATTACACACAAGCATATAGAGTATAAATGCGTATTTGTCAATTGCTGTCAATTATGTCAAACGCCAGAAAGATACATTAAAAAGTTTATATTGTCAAAAAGACTAAAGAGGTTACAATAGAAAAGTTACTTAGGTGGAATTTCTTATGTTCTACGTAACTTTGTTAACTTGTTATTTACACACGAAACTTCTCCTGATTAAGCACAAAACGAAGAGGAGTTTCTACAAAACAACGTTTACTGAGAAGTTTTACATCAATAATGAAATTATCGACATATGTATATTAACAGCAAAGCATTTGCGAAATCTGTGATTATAGAAGTATAGAACCTTAATAATGTTCAAACATATAATTTAAATTAATTTCTACCACTTGTTAATTGCAAATTTTGGATTTAGGAAATAGTATTTTCGCATCTGGTGGCTTCGGCCACGAGTAGGTTCTATTGAAAGTGTATTACCAAGCAAAAACACAAAGTATTTTGGTACCACCATTTGGGAGTGTACTCATAAACAAATAAAATGAAAAGGCCTTGTTGATGCAGTGGTGCGAGTACTCGCTTTGTTAGCAGTGGTCCCGGGTTCAATCTCAGCTAGTTACCACCCCAAGAAATTTGTGTTCTGGTACGATGCTGTGTAGAAATGATAAGAGGTAAAATGCCTCTTACTAGATCAGCGCGCTTCCATCTTAGACTGTATCATCACTTACCATCACAGTCAAAAGATAACATGTTAAAAAACAGGTGGTAGAACTCACTCTCTCAAACACGATACATTGAAAGATCATAATAAATAGTGAAAACGAAGTTTTTCCGAGGTTTTCTCGCAAACGATCGAAAAAAAAGTCGCTATTATAATGCGGTTCTCACACGTAATGAAATGGAAAACCTGTTATTAATGCAGAAGACACGAAACTTACAGCGAAAGTCGCGCTAAATTATATGTATGTTTTTATTGTTTAGGATGATATTTTAGTACATGAAATAAAAACAAACCTGTAATGCCATATTTTGGAGTGAAGAAGATTAAGAAACTGTCGAGAATTGAGCATACGTAGTTTTGGATTTGGTTGTATATAATTTTTATAAACGTCGTTTTACAAAAGGCATATTATAATGTTGAAGTTTATTTAAGCGATAGAAATGTTTGGACTTGATTCCAGTTGCACACAGAAGCAATATATTACACATTGTAACCTACAAATAAAAAGACCAAGGCGGACGTTCCTGGATCTAATCCAGGACATTTTAAATAAGGGCCAAGTCAAGAGTACTTTAAACCGACGAACTTGTATGAAAGGTTTAATGAAAATGAAAGAAGCGAAGGAGAAATGCAAGGATCGTGGCAAGTGGAAGGATGTAGTCTCTGCCTACCCCTAGTTGAATGAGGCATGATGCTATGTATGTATGTAACCTACAAAACTATATTCAAAAGAGTTACCGCTGAGTTTCTTCTCAGCGGAATCGACTTTCCAAACTGGTGGTAGATTTGTTACCAACGGACAGACTACTGATGATTTAAAAGAGCTTTTTGAGCCTACTGATGGTAATTAATTATACAGTCTAAGTTAGAAGCACGCTGATCTGGTAACAGGCAATCTACCTCTTTTGGTTTCTACACAGGATCGTGCCGAAAGACAAATCTCTTTGCTTGGCGGTACGACTTTGCTGGTAGAGTGGTAACTAGCTACGACCTGCCTCTCACCAGTTCATGCTTAGACAAATACAAATTTCTGGGAGCCCGGTACCTCTGCTAGGCCAAGGAGCCGGTCCTTTTCTGAGATTCATCATCATCATTACTATTATTTTTATTTATTTAGAATACAGCGATCAATTCACTGTCACGCCTTTTTTAAATGATTTTAATGAGTGACATCTCTAAAGCGTCTTCTGGGAGTTTGTTATAGAAATGTATACAGTAAAGCGTCTTAAAGAAACAGACAGAGTTTCGCATTTTTATTAGTAAGGATATTAAGCCGAAATCGGCGAGCTGACTCATGTACGTATACACTTGTGTTTACTTGAGTTTGAACAACTGTTCGAAGACACGCCTCACTGTCGTTTCTAAACCTTACAACGCCACATGCCAGTTTGTTTTGTTTGTAACAGCTTATTAAGGTCCCACAGCTGGGCATAAATCTCCTCATTCGAAGAAAATTGCAAATTCTCTAATCATATTTCTAATAATCTTGTGAAACATCCACAACCGAGTTAGATATTAAGCAGACAAAGGGTAACTGTATACGTTTCTATAATAAACTGCTAGAAGACGTTACAAACTTTTATCTATTGTGAAATCGTTTTATAACTTGGAGAAATACTTAGGAGATGGAAAAGCGTGAGAGTGAATGAATTTGCTATAATCGAAATAGAATCAATTATAAATATATATTATAATGATGTTGAGGAAAAAAGGAACACTTAATTAACTTTGCGCTGTGTCCTTCTCGTAACTTTAGATTGTAAGTCGTTCTTTAATATCATCATCAGTCGTACAATGGATTGAAAAATGTTGTAAAATCCCTTTTTTAATGTTTACCTTGCGTCAGTCATCAAATATTTATATTAACAGTATATCCAATGAAATTATGATATTAAAGAACGACTACGGTTTCAGTCATCTTCTTTTGTAAGAAGAACTTACAGCAAAATTGTTAGGTAAACATAGAATGGACCATAAAATGAAATACATGTCTTTTACGTATTTGAAGGGATTTATCGAAGTTACGTAGATGCCATAACAATGAAAAATAGGTGAGTAAACCTACTAAGGGCCCGTAGGCAAGTCACGAGATGTGAGAACACGAAAGTGACTTCTCTATTTTACTTGTTTATCGTAGTATATCATATTATTTATTATATTTGCTATATCAAAATTTAAGTAATGGTTGTCCAGTAGTCGAAATTCGACCGTAATTAATTGAAATTATACGTTTGAACATCATTAAAGTTCTATTGTTAAAGACTGCACTCAAAAAAAGTTATTGCAATAATCACACGTGCACGGCTGGACCGATTTGGATAATTCTTTTGTTGTTCTGTTTGTTATAGGTAGGAAAAGGTTCGTATGAAAGAAAAATTTGACAAAGTTACATACGACATCAAAAATTTCAAGAAACTTAACCACCGTAGTAACTTTTCTAATGTAACCTCCTTAGTGCTTTTGACAATGTAAACTTTTTAAATTTGTGTAATGTTTTTTATTAATTATATGTATTTTTTATGCATAATAAAAAAATATTATATAGTTTTATACATAACAATCTATTAGTGTGGTAAATTTTATACTCCTCCGTCCGCGCAATTTTCGTAAAAAGTGGTATAAAGTTTTTGTTTCACGTATTAATATATAGATTTTTAATATGTACATCGCATAATATTTAGTTAATAATTGATTAGGAAAGTTTGGAGAGTGGAATGGAAATTTCAAACCGTGTATTCTTTATCTCATCATCTTAAGTTTAAAGTAGATTATTCTTGTTTATTGTAAAAGAGGTTTCACTTCTATCACGTGTTAATGTAGACATGCAAATTTTTAACTATGCTCTTTTTAATACAAAAAAAAGCGACGAATTTAATGATTTTACTGTAGTCTACTTGTCAGTGGTTAGACGGTGCTATGACCTGAAATCATCGGCGTGTATCATGTTTATGTTTCCTTCATGGACTTAATTGCCACTCCATTATTAGAAACCTACCGCAAAGCGAATAAAAGTTTCTGTACAATCCTATCTAGAAATCGATATTTTTTACTTAAATTAATTATGAAAATAAACAGCCTTTCGTTGTCTTAAGGCCAACACGTCATTAAGTAATTTCTTCATAAAACGTACACCTCAGACATGAAGGTTCCTTGATTAAGGACACCTTTAATGAGACATAGCACGATAAATTCTCTTGCCATTTTAATTTATACAAAGTTTGATTTTATGTACCTTTTAAGATTCTTGAGACAGCTTAAAATAGGTTATCGCTAAATATTATTGTATAATTGGCAATTGAATGCAGTTGTTGACGCCTGTCCTCCCAGCAGTGATCGTCTGACGAGTCACGCAACGTAATGCAAATTAATAACGCGCTCTGTTTCCAGTAAAATTTAAAAAAAAATTAACATGCATGGTGATCAACGTCTTTCACTTTCCAATGTAGTTATTGTACAATATTCCCTCGTATACAAATTTGCATATAATTTCTAAGTGAATCGCCAAAAGGTGCAAGGGACTTCCCCTGCGATTTAGTGAATCAAAACAGAGTACACTCAACCGATGACCGGCCTAGTTTCACATGTCGCGTTGAGAAAAAATTCAACTCGAATGGGAGCATGCTCATTCCCATCCTTATAAGGCTATGAGTTTACGCCTTAAAAGTAAACAAGTTTGTATGAATTCGCTCAGCATTGCAACCTTAACGAGAGACGAGGGCTCACGCGGCCATGGCGGTCGGTTCGCCATATGACGTTTAAACATTGCATAAAGACTCCGGATCGGGGTCACCCGCGGAGTCGCGTGAGGCGCCGTCACTTTCGATATCGTCCATGATGCAATTCGCTCTCGACTCAAAAAAAAATATAAGGGAAACCGAGCCGAGACAGTGAGATCATTCCTCGGAATATGAACTTGGCGTGAAAAATAGAAGAGCTTGCGCGCATTCCCGAACGGGGCGCGAACCGCGGCCGCCCACGTGCGCCCCGGAATAGCCGCACTCTCTCGCTCGGCGCAGCGGCGGCGCCGTCTTGGGTTTCGCAACCCGGGCCGGCACCGCCGCCGGACCCCTCCCCCCCCAGATACGATAACAAACAAAAATGAAGCAAGTAATTCGCCAATGCAAAGTGCGCTAACAGTAAATTTAGATTCTGAGGTGCAGCAAAATGTAAAGCCGCTGACCTTGCTGCGTGAGCGTCTGCGTGAAGTGCTGCTCGGTGCGCTGCTGCACGATCTGCTCGCGGCGCTCGGAGCGCTGCTCCGACCACCGGGACTGCTTCTCCATCGCGGCACAACGCACGAAAACTCACTGGGGGCTATCAGTCCTCATACGACGCTCGTCGGGAATCAAACTTATACGCCACTGCGATAAACTTATACTAGTCCACGGGTTCATTTAGCAGAAGTCAAATCATTACCAGCTCCGACAACCAAGACGTCGGTCGATTGCGAATAGTCAGCGGATAGTGCGGAGCGGCGCGCGCGCGGCTGGAGCGCGGTGGGGGGCGGGGCGCGGGCGGCGCGACCGAAATACGACGGTTATTTCGAGTGCGCGCCGCGAGCCCTCCGCCACCGCCCAGCACCAGCTCCAGCTGCACCCACCGCAGCCGTCCATCACGGTTACATGGAGGAATCTAGAAATAACGTATCGCACTGTACGTAGCAAATTGATACCGATTCAAAGCCGGTATTTTCACTTTGATTGAGGTGGCCAATTAAAGGATATAAGTAAAAATGTCTACCTATCTTATTTGCGCTCTATACACCCTCCACTACTGCCCAGCACCAGCTCCAGTTGCAACCACCGCTGCCATCCATCATGGTTACAGGGAGGAATCTAGAAATAACGTATCGCAATGTAGGTAGCAAATTGATACCGATTCAGCTGGCATTTTCACTTTGATTGAGGTGGTAAAATAAAGGATATAAGTAAAATGTCTACCTATCTTATTTGCGGTTATACACCCTCCACTACTGCCCAGCACCAGCTCCAGTTGCAGCCACCGCTGCCATCCATCGCGGTTACAGGGAGGAATCTAGAAATAACGTATCGCACTATACATAGCAAATTGATACCGTTTCAAAGCCGGCATTTTCACTTTGATTGAGATGGCCAAAAAAAGGATATAAGTAAAAATGTCTACCTATTTTATACGCGGTCTATAAACTCTCCGATACTGATCAGAGCATCCTCTACTAATATTACAAGAAAAATACAAGAAATGACAACAAACTTGTAATGCAATGTCTTACGGCGAAGAAGGTGAAAAATACATTTTTCGGGTTGAGTATGAGCATTTACAATAGCATGCCAGTCACTTTTGGATCTGCCTGCAAATAATTTGAAGAAATAATTCAAAAACATCCTTTTACAAAAGGTATGTTATGGTGTTAAAGAATCTAATGTACTTAGGGGACACCTTAGCTAAAGAAACAACCCAACTGACCCTTAAATGTGCTTAGGGTATCCCTTTAAGTGGCACTAAATGTACTTAGGAGACGATTACTTAAAGAAACAGTCCAATTAATTTACTCATAAATATACTTAGGAGACCCCTGACCTATAGAAACAATCCCATTAACTGACCCTTAAATGAACTTAGGGTATCCCTTTAAGTGGCACTAAATGTACTTAGGAGACGATTACTTAAAGAAACCGTCCTATTAATTTACCCATAAATATACTTAAGAGACCCCTGACCTATAGAAACAATCCCATTAACTGCCCCTGAAATGTAATTAAGGGACTCCTTAGCTATAGAAACAATCCCTGTGGCACTACAAGTACTTAGAGTATCATTTAGGTAAATAAACAATCACCTTAACAAACCCTTAAATGTATTCAGAGCACATATAAAGCTTAGGGTAGCTTCGTGAAATCGTTCATAAGTATACTGTTTCATATATACGAACATATCAAGCTCTGTATAATACTTAGCATATCATTCTGTCCCAATTTCAATCTTATGAATGTGTGTCTGTCTCTTTTAACTATCGCTTTTCCATTCCATCGTCTTTCAAATAACAACGATGCTAAAGAAGTTTTGACTTTAAAAGAATAAGTGGTAGTCTACAATATACTAAGCTTCATAATATCTGTAAAAGTGTCGTTAATATCGATTCAAAAGCGTTTAACAACTAACACACGAAAGGGGCGGGTCAATCGGGATAGGGATTCATGTTGGTTACTTGATGTATACCATGGTTTGACGGCCTCGCTGGCGCAGTGGTGCGAGTATTCGCTTTGCTAGCGGAGGTCCCGGGTTCGATCCCCGGTAGGAGGTATTTAGGAAATTGTGTTTTCTAATTTGTCTGAGTCTGGGCTAGTGGGAGGCTTCAGCCGTGGCTAGTTACCACCCTACCAGCAAGGAGGTATATCGCCTCTTAACAAATTAGCGCGCTTCTATCTTAGACTGTATCATCACTTACCATCAGGTGAGATTACAGTCAAGCGCTAATCTGTCAGCAATAAGAAAAAAATACTAGACTAGCAATGCCCCGGGGTTTCACCCGCGTAGATACTGATCTCACTTCCTTTCAGATTATAAGATACACAGACTTTACTTTACAACGAATATATATCTAAGTAAAACATTTTAAAATTCGTAAAATGTCCGACATTGCATCACCGCAACAATTTTCTTTAATTTGACATTTTCGAATTCCTTATATCTTTTGAATGGAATGTCCGATTTTAATAATTTTAAAAGTATTTTACAGGTACTGAAACGGTTTTAATAAAATATCATTTAATATGATAAGGATTAATACATAGGTATGAATAATATGGTTCGATTATCTTCGGCACTTTTATTAACTTTGGCAATCTAAAAAAGTAGTTATAGTGGCATAGCTATAGCAGTTGGACATATGGTGTCGCAGACTTTTTTGTAGATATTAATACGTTACATAATACTGTAGAACATTTTTTTGTTCTATCTTCAATAGTTTCCGCAGCTCACTCGATTACAGATTATTTGTGATAAATTTTTTCACACCTTGGTTTACATTATTGCATTTTTCTTAGGGATCTCTACTTTTTTTAAGAAAGTAGTATCGCCTATATCGCTCAGTGAAATTGCAGCTTTCTAATGGTGAAAAAGTTTTTCAAATCTGTTGAGTTATTTTTGTGTGAAAACTTTACAAACACACATATATAAAAACGTAAATGTTTCTTATAGTGGTCGAAATTCGATTAAAACTAATATTATAAAGAGTAAATATTTGTCTTTTTGTATGTAAGTATGTATGTACCTTTGTAACGTTTTGACACAAAACTGCATTTTCACTGAGTGATATAGCCTATATTCATATTTCATAAGGAGAAGGTTCGTTTGAAAGAAACAAATAAACAGTATGTAGGATATCAGAAATTTTATGAACACTTCACTATTGTAACATCTGTAGAGGAGGGGGGGGGGGGNGGGGGGGGGGGGGGGGGGGCAGAAAGCGCAATTTTGCTCGCCTGCTCAACTAAACCCGTAAGTCGGATACATCCGGGGCGCAAGAGCTGCGTCAGCGGACATCTGGATCCCAACACCTGCATGAAAAGGGTTCCGCTGGGGTTTAGTGGGTAACCTGGTCGTCCAGGCAGTTTTGGTGAAAATAGGTATACATTTTTTGCTTTACCTGTTAATATATAGCAGGTTCGACTACAGACATGAGGTCCTGGGTCCGAGTCCCAGGTCAGGCCAATTCGAAATCGATATTGAGTTTTCTATTAAGATTTTCTCAATAATTTCTCGAAGTTGGGGAGTTGACGGTGTGATCCACCCCCGTGCCTCGGAGAGCACGTTAAGCCGTCGGTCCTGCGCCTGATCTATCTCCGGTCGTGTCAGATTCCCGTTACACCGGACTATGAGAGTGAAGGAATAGAGAGTGCACTTGTGTACTATGCCTGCCAATCCGCAGCGGAGCAGCGTGGTGGGTCTATGCTCTAAAAACCCTCTCTCATATGAGAGAGGAGACCTGTGCCCAGCAGTGGGACGTTAATGGGCTGCTACTTACTTACTATATAGATGATATGAAAAAAGTCGTTTCGTCGTCGAAATTGATTTGCTTTGAAGTTTGATTCCACGGTTACGTTATTAATAATTTTGACTTTCATATGATACGATGTTTCTGTAGTGTTTATTTTAAAACTTCGCACGGTCGCCGTTGTCGTCGACCGCGTATACATAATATTGTGCAATCCACTACCACATTAATGGATAGATAATTTTATGCCAATCTATATATATAAAAGAGATATCCAGGTATATATTGACTCATCACGATATCTCTGGAACCATGAGGCGTAGAGGCTTGAAATTTGGTAGGAATATTGCTTTTGCCGAGTAGATGTCAGCTAAGAACGGATTTTACGAAATTCCACCCGCAAGGGGGTTGCGGGGAAGTTAACTATTGACTCATCAAAAAGCCGTAGAGATTTTAAATTTGGTAGGAATATTATTTTTGCCGAGTAGAAGTCAGCTAAGAACGAATTTTGCGAAATTCCACCCGTAAGTGGGTTGCAGGAGTGTTAACTATTGACTTATCATGATATTTCTGGTACCGTTAGGCGTATTGATTTGAAATTTGGTAGGAATATTGCTTTTGCCGAGTAGAGGTCAGCTAAGAACGGATTTTACGAAATTGATTGTAATTTGGCACAGCGATAATCTAGAGCCTGAAAAAGGACTATAAGTTATTTCCAGTAATATACAGAAAATTACTCATTCACGTTTTTATACGTATGTTTTTTTTTTTTGTAAAGCAATTTGCCTAAATTAATGAAAATGCTATCCATTCAAACCATGAAAAACACATTCAACGCTGACGAAATCGCGGGTTCAGCTTCTATATATAAGAGATATCCAGGTATCTATTGACTCATCACGATATCTCTGGAACCATAAGGTATAAAGACATGAAATTTGGTATGAATAATCCTTTTGTCGAGTAGAGGTCAGCTAATAACGGACTTAACGAAATTCTACCCGAAAGGGGGGTTGCGGAGGTGTTAATTAAAAAAAAATCAAATTTTGGCCAGAATATTTTTTACATAATGTAAACTATCAAAAGTAAATTTTAAGAAGTTTCCGCCCTCAAAGGGCAGTGCGGGTATGTTACTTATTTGTAAAACAATTTGCCTACATTAACGAAAATGCTACCAAAAAAACATTCCTCGCAAACGCATCAGCCAGTATATATACTCGTAGATTTGGCTAATTTTGGTTTTGAATTATTTGTGGAAGCTTTAAAGGTGGGTAAATATGAGAAAGAAAAGCTTGGGTTATAGTGAAGGTCCCATATCCACGGAACTATCATTTCACTTGATTACTATCAAGCTAATATTCCGTGAGTAGCTTCATTTTGATAAGACGCCCAACAATTTCCTCTCCGAAAACTCTCGATTGTGGTAGGTAACAGGGGCTGCAGGAATAAAATATGTTGATTTCATGATACTCAAATATTTGTTATATCCGATGAAAACTCGCGGGTAGGCGGTTAAAAAGTAAACACGCGTTTCTTTTGTGCTCCTTAACTTTTAATTTGATAGAAGTAGAAAATTTTACTTTAATGCACTGATTATTGTACACCTGCCACCAAAACTCCTATATACATGTTTTGAAGGGTTTGCACTGCAATCTGTTAAATATCCACTAGTCGACATCCTCATTCTCAATGGAGTCCTTGGAACGCACTGTAAATGAACTAAGAGAAACCTTCAATTCAAGAATGGCAACTTTTCAACGTGACCTGCAGAACAGTATACCTGCCACCAGTCCATCTTCAAATATTGCGGCTCAGTTTAGCACTTTTAGAAGTTTCATATTATCAGCTGTAGAAAATCTCCAACTGCAACTTCAATTCTTAACCAAGGCCCATGATGATATGGAGATGAGGAGCAGAAGAAAAATACTTCTTGTTCATGGAGTCCCGGAGAATAAAAATGAACAGGTTGCAGGTAATGTCACTAAACTTTTGACGGAACATCTCAAACTGCCTGATGTTAATCTCGGAAGTGTCAGCCGATGCCATCGAATAGGTAGTATTCGTTCTGATAAACCAAGAGCAATTCTTGTGAAATTCCATGATCTTGCCCTTAGAAATAAACTTTGGTTCAGTAAGGTTGGCCTCAAAAATACCGGTATTACTCTCTCTGAGTTCCTGACAAAAGACAGGCACGATGTTTTTATAGCTGCTCGTCAGCGTCTTGGCATCACAAGGTGCTGGACCAAGGATGGACGCATTGTGGTCGTGGGGCCTGAAAACACTCGTCACCACATTTGCAGTCTAGCTGAGCTCAACAATCTTTTTCCGACTAGTGAAGTTCAATCAGCACCACCGAGCAAGTCGCCAGTTCCTTCAGTGAGCAGTGTTAGATCGGGCCCATTGGTAGCCAAAATTGCCAGATCCAAAAGACCCGTTAAAAAATAGGTACACTTTATACTTGAGTTGTCTCGAATGTGCCAGTGCATGTGCAACTTAAAAATTTATCTATTAATTGACAGACCTATTACATTTTTGTTAGTTTTTCTATTCTTTACATTGATTGGAAATGAATAAGGTTTGTTATTATTTTGTAACAAATGTCAAACACTGACAAACTGAGTTGTTAGATGTGTGCCATAGATAAAACGATGTATTTAATACCGGTTCATGACAAGTGCAAGGCATAGATACCTGTGTTATTTTATTTTTCTTTTTCTCTTGTCCACAGTTTATTGATCTGACATATAGTCTTTGTTTACTCTATGGCATGCATCATAGACTTA